>CM053622.1:18844931-18864528 GCA_028646595.1 Phalanger gymnotis | reverse complement strand
AGCCTGAATTAATTTCTTTAAGTATTGACTCATTTGATCTCCTTGCTGTCCAAGAGAGTCTCAAAAGTCTTCTCCAGCACCACAATTCAAAAGCATCAATTCTGTGGTGCTCAGCTTTCTTTATAATCCAACTTTCACAGCCATACGTTGCTACTGGAAAAGCCACAGCTTTGATCTCATGGACCTCTGTTGGCAAGATGCTGTCTCTGCTTTTCAATATGCTGGCCAGATTTACCAAGCTTTCCTTCCAAGGAGCAAAAGTCTTTTAATTTTGTGGCTGCAGCTACCTTCTACAGTGATCTTTGAGCCCAAGGATATAAAATCTGACACTGCTTCCATTTCTTCTTTATCTGTTTGCCAGGAAGTGATGGGACCAGTTGGCAAGATCTTAGTTGTTTTTTTTTTTAATGTTAAGCTTCCAGCCAGCTTTTTCACTCTCATTAAAAGCCTTCTTAAGCCTTCTTCACTTTCTATCATCAGAGTGCTACTGTCTGCATATCTGAGATTGTTGATACTTCTCCTGGCAACCTTAATTCTAGCTTTTGATTCATCCAGCCTGTTATTTCACATGGTATACTCTGCATGTAACTTAAATAAATAAGGTGATAATATATAGCCTTGTCATACTCCTCTCCCAATCTTAAACCAATCAATTGTTTCATGTTTGATTCTAACTGTTGCTTCTTGGCATACATACAGGTTCCTCAGGAGACAAGTAAGATGATCTGGTACTCCCATCTCTTTGAGGACTTGCCACATTTTGTTGTGACCCACCATATAGTGAAAGGTTTTCATGTAGTCAATGTAGTAGAAGTAGACATTTTTCTGGAACTCCCTTGCTTTCTCCATAATGCACTGAATATTCCCAGTTTGGCCTTTAGTTCCTCTGCCTCTTTGAAAACCAGCCTGTTCTTCTGGTAATTCTCAGTTCACATATTGCTGAAGTCTAGCTTGCAGAATCTTAAGCATAACCTTGCTGGCATGTGAAATAAGAGCAATTGTTGGGTAATTTGAACATTCTTTGGCATTTCCCTTCCTTAGGATTGGGATATAAACTGATCTTTTCCAATCCAGTGGTCACAATTGTGTTTCCCAAATTTGCTGGCATATTGAGTGCAGTCTTTTAACAGCCTCATCTTTGAGGATTTTAAATATCTCAGCTGGAATTCCATCACTGCCACCAGCCTTATGGTCAGCAATGCTTCCAAAGGCAGCCCACTTGACCTCATTCTCCAGGATGGCTGGCTCTGAATCAGTAATCACACTAATGTAGTTATCAGTAGTGTTAAGATCTTTCTTGCATAGTTCTTTTGTGTATTCTTGCCACCTCTTAATCCCTTGTGCTTAAAACCCTGCCATTTTGGTTTTTTATCATACCCATTTTTGCATGAAACTTTCCCTTGAGAGCTCTAATTTTCTTGAGGAGATCTCTTGTTTTTCCCATTCTATTGTTTGCTTTCTTTGCATAGCTCATCTAAGAAAGCTTTCTTATCTCTCCTTCTCTGGAATGCTATGTTCAGTTGGGTATGTCTTTACCTTTCTCCTTTCCCCTTCACTTTCCTTCTTTCCTCAGCTATTTGTAAAGTCTCATCAGAATCCATTTTGATTTCTTCCTCTTCTTTTTTTTCTTTTTTGGAATGTTTTTTGTTGCTGCCTCCCTGTATGATATTGCAAACTCCTGTCCATAGTTCTTCAGACACTCTATCTACCAGATCCCTTAATCTATTAATCCCTTAAATCTATTCATCACCTCCACTTTATATTCATAAGGGATGGTATTTAGGTCATACCTATGTGTTCTGATGAGTTTTCCTACTTTCTTCAATTTAAGTCCGAGTTTTGTGATAAAAAGCTCATGATCTGAGCCACAGTCAGCTCCAGGTCTTATTCTAACTGAGCTTTCCCACCTTGGATCACTGCCTTGTCATGGCAGAGGGGCTTGTGTAGCTCAATGAAACTATGAGCTCTGCTATTTAGGGTTATCTAAGATGACAGATCATCGTGGAGATTTCTGACAAAAGGTGATCTGGAGAAGGAAATGGTAAACCACTCCACTATCTTTTCCAAGAAAACCTCTAAGATGACAGCACCTACCTCCCAGGATTGTTGTGAGGACCAAAATGAGATAATATTTATAAAGTGCCTGGCACATAGTACTTACTTAAGAGATGCTTGTTTCCCAATTTGTGGGGTACCACCTCACACCTATCAGATTGGCTAACATAACAAAAAAGGAAAATGATAAATGTTGGGGAAGATGTGGGAAAATTGGAACATTAATGCATAAACATATAGTTATGAACTGATCCAACCATTCTGGAGAGCAATTTGAAACTATAACCAAAGGGCTATTAAACTTCATACCCTATGATCCAGCAATACCACTACTAGGTCTGTATGCCAAAGAGATCATAAAAAAGGGAAAAGGACCCTTCAAAGGACACACACGAAAATATTTGTAGAAACTCTTTTTGAGGTAACAAAGAATTGGAAATTGAGGGGGTGCTCATCAATTAGGGAATGGCTGAACAAGTTGTGGTATATGAATGTAATGGAATATTATTGTTCTATAAGAAATGATGGGCATGCAGATTTCAGAAAAACCTGGAAAAACTTACATGGACTGATGCTGAGTGAAATGAGCAGAACCAGGAGAACAGTGTACACAATAACAGCAGCATTGTACAATGACCAACTTTGACAGACTTAGCTCTTTTCAGCAATGCAAGGATCTAAGACAATTCTAAGACTCACAATGGAAACTGCTGTCCGCATCCAAAGAAAGAACTATGGAATCTGAATGCAGATGGAAGCAGACTATTTGCTCTCTTTTGTTTTGGTTTCGTTTTCTCCTTCTTGTGGTTTTTCCCTTTTGTTCTGATTCTTCTTTCACAACATGACTAATACAAAAATAGGTTTAATATAATTGTACATGATTGGATTGCATGCTGTCTTGGCAAGGTGGGAAGGAAAGGAAGGAGGGGGAAAATTTGTAACTTAAAATCTTATAAAAGTGAATATTGAAAACTAAAACTAAATTTAAGAAAAAAAATTTTTAAAAAGGGATGCTTGTTTCCTTCCTTCCTTTCAGGCATTACTCTTCCAGTGTACCTGCCATGTCTTGTCTAGTTCCTGTCATTAACTGTATCGACTTTGTCAAGTGTCTTCACTTTTCTGGGCCTCAGTTTCCTTATCTGTATCATTGAAGGAATCTCCAAGGGCCCTTTTACATCTAAAAGAATGCATGCTAAAGGGTCATCCTGGCTGAATCTCCAGCTGCATCCATGGCACAACTTTAGCTAAGTCTATGCAAGCTTAGCTACGTTGGCTGCTTCTGTTTGTCAGGGACAGCAGAGTTCTGGGCTTGAAGTCAGAAGGCCTGGATCTGAGTCTTGGTTCTGACATTAGCATTGTGCTGGTGAGCCAGGAACTTCATTGATCTCTTTGGGTCTATTTATTCATCTGTCGATAAGGGAGGAGAATGCTTGTGCTACCTCGGTTGGGAAGAAAGTGCTTTATAAAACTTAAAATGCCAAAGAATTATCTCCTCCTCCTCCTTCTCATTCTCTACCTTCTTCCCTACTCTCCTTTCTCTTTCTCCTCTTCCATTCCTCCTCCTCCTCTTCTTCCTCCTCATTTTCTCCCTTCTTCCCTCCTTCTTCTCCCTTCTTCTCCTCTTCTTCCTTTTCTTCCATTCTCCATTCTCTTCCTCCTCCTCATTCTCTCCCTTCTTCCCTCTTTCCCTTCCTCTTCTTTCTCTTTCTCCCACTTTTCCTCTTCTTCTATTCCTCCTCCTCTTCCTCCTTATTCTCTTCCTTCTTCCTTCCTCCATTTCCTCTCCCTTTTCTTTCTTCACTTTTTCCACTCTTCCTTCTTCTCATTCTCTTCCTTTTTCCCTCTTCCCCTTCCTTTCCTTTCTCTTTCACCTATTTTTCCTCTTCTTCTATTCCTCTTCCTTATTCTCTTCCTTCTTCCCTCCTCCATTTCATCTCCCTTTACTTTCTCTTCTTTTTTCCCACTCTTCCTCCTCCTCATGCTCTTGTTTCTTCCCTCCTTCCTTCCCTTTGCTTTCTCTTTCTCCTCTTCTTCCATTCTTCCTCCACCCTGTCTTTCCTCTCCCCCTCCTCTTTAACCTCCTTATTCTGGTGTTGGAGAAGGGATACACAAACAACAGTTGGGCCAGATGGTTCCTAAGGTTCCTTCTGGCTCTAATATTCTTTGTTTCTGGTTTTTCTGGTTGCTTGGTCCTTGGGGGTTGCCCTTCCTCAGTCATCACGTTCTTAAGTGAAAGGGAGTGGAGCCAACTTCGGGCAGATAACCAGTCCTCATCATAATGCAAACAAACACTCAGGGGCTCTTGGCTCGTTCAAAGTAAATGTCTCAATTAACACTGAGGACCTTTTTTTTTTCTTTCTTTTTTTTTTCTTTGTAGCTGCAGGCGAGCTCGTCTTTTGGATCAATTAAATTGTTGACAATCCGCAGGGGAGGCTACATACAAATGAACAACCAAGGTGCCTTTTGGTGTCTGTAATTCGTGCTTTTACTCACACTGGTGGAGGAGAAGGTCCCTCAAGGTTTGCCAAGAGACTCAGTGCCTCCCCTGTAGTCCCAGATCTTTAGGGATGGGCCTTATGTCTGGGATGACCCAAGGACAGTCCAGCCTGGAGGCAGAGAGTTGGACCAGATCAGTGCCTTATGTTGTGCCCATTTCCTCACTGTATTTCCATGTACTGCCTATAGGCATTTAGTTGGCATAATTAATAGTGTCCTGTTCCTAGAGTTCAAAATAGGGTACTTGAGTTTGAATTCTGACCCAAATACTTACCTTCTGTGTGACCATGGACCCTTAGCCCCAATTTCCTCATCTGTAAGATGGACATAACAAAAGTACCTACCTCAAAGGATCAAAGAAAACATATGTAAAGTACTTTGCAAACTTGAAAGAGCTATAGAAATATTAGCTATTATTAGGATTACTCTCATTATAGTAATAATAAAAATGATTCATACAAATAAAGAACAATGCCTGACACATAGAAAGGGCTTGTTAGCTGATTGACCATTTATAAAAGATGTGGCTATATCAAGTACTTGTGGTCATATTACAAAGAATGAAAAGTTTTTTTTTTTTTTAAAAAAGAGGCCTAGGAGGAAAAAACTGTCAAGTTCCAGGTAAAATCTCACCTCCTACAAGAAGCCTTTCTTGATCCCCTTTCTTGATCCTAGTGACTTCCCACTCTTGAGTATCTCTAATTTTTTCTGCTCTATATCCTGTATGTACATAATTGTTGGCATGTTGCTTCCCCATTACACTGTGAACTCCTGGAGGACAGGGGTTGTCTTTTCTTCTCATTGTATCCTCAGTGTTTAGCACAATGCCTGGCATGTAGTAGACACTTAATAAATATTTATTGACTGACCACCTAACACACAATAGCAGGTCTGAGATGACCTCAGACTGTTTCTGTCTGAACTCCATTAAAAAAGATGATATCATCGCAATAGCAATGATAATATTATCTCACTCTTCATAGTACTTTAAAGTCTGCAAATTATTCAACAAGCATTTTAAAGCATCTACTCTGTATCAGACGTTGTGCTGGATACTGGAGATACAAAGCCAAAATTAAATATCTGCTCTCAGGAAAATTTCCATAGGTGATAAGAACATTAATCAGTCAACTAAAAACCATTTATTGTCGTTTTTCCATCATTTTCCAGATACTCCTGACTCTCTGTGACCCCATTTGGAGTTTCCTTGGCAGAGACACTGGAATGGTTTGCCATTTATCTTCTCCGGCTCATTTTACAGATGAAGAAACTGAGGCAAATAGGGTTAAGTGACTTGCCCAGAGTCACTCAGCTAGAAAGTATCTGAAGCCAGATTTGAACCCAGGACAAGGAGTCTTCCCAACTCCAAGCCCAGACCTCTATCCACTTTGCCACCTAGTTGCTACTAAACATTTATTAAGTACCTACTATGTCCTAGGCAGCTAGGTGGCCCAGTGGACAGAACACTGGACTGGGCTTGGAATCAGGAAGACTCACCTTCCTGAGTTCAAATCTGGCCTCAGATATTTCCTAGCTGGGTGACCCTGGGTAAGTCAGTTAATCCTGTTTGCCTCAGTTTCCTTAACCGTAAAATGAGCTGGAGAAGGAATGGCGAACTGCTTCAGTATCTTCGTTAAGAAAACCCCAAATGGGGTAACAGAGTCAGACACCAATGAAAACCAACAAAACAATGACATATGCCAGGCACTGTACTAAAGCCCTGGGGATACGAAAAGAGGCAAAAGATAATCCCTGCCCTTGAGGAGCTTGTACTCTGAGGGAAACAACAAGCAGATATATACAAATGCAGTATAAATAAGAGATAATTAACAGAGGGAAAGCACTCTAAAGAAGGGGGGGATGGCAAAGCCTTCCAGCAAAATAGGAGATTTTAGCTGGGGCTTAAAGGAAACCAGGGAGGTCAGTAGGCTGAGCAGAGGAGGGTAGAGCATTCCAGGCATGGAGCAGTAAAAAGAACATTGAACTTGGAGTCGTGGGCCTGATTTCAAATCTCAGCTCCGTTATTTCTCATCCATGTAACCTTACTGGTAAAACTGGATGACCTCCATGGTCCTTTCCATGTCTAAATCTATAATCTCTTGCACATCATATAAACGGTGTTTGTTCTCTTCAAACATTCTTGTGAGGTAGATAGTAAAAAGACTTCCTATTTTACGAATGAGGAAACTGAGGCCCAACATGGGGGAAGGAACTTGCCTGAGATGGCTTAAGTCAAAAGTAGCAGAGCCAGGGCTTGAACCCTGGTGCTCTGACTCAGAGCCCAATGGTCTTTCCATGATGTCGCCACTGGGGTAATGTGGCTTTCGGTGACTTTCCACTTCCTGATGTCCTTCATTCCCCCAGCCCCTCCTCCCTTGCCACTTTTTGTCTGACATCAGGTAATAGAAGAGAAGAGAGAGAATGATTGGGGGTGTGCATATATTTGCAGAAATTCCAAGATCATTAAAGCCGGAAGGAACTTCAGACACCATTGAATTCAACTCCCACATTGTAGAAGAGAAAAAAAAATTGAGAGCCAGAGAAGGGAAATCTCTTGGCTGAGGTAAGGAAGGGTCAGACCTGGGACTCCAACCCCATTTTGCTGACTCTGAGTCTGGTTTTCTTTCTACTCTTTCAGGCTGCTTCTTCAAGAAGTGTGAAAGAGGCCAAAGGACAAACAATTTCTCCCTCAGAAGATTATGGGTATGAGAGTCTACAAATGCACGATTGGGCGCCTCTGTGAGATAATGATAATGATAACCATAATGATGATGGTGGTGATAATAATAGCAGCTGATATTTATCTAGTGTCTCCTATGTGCCAGGCACAGTGTTAAGTGCTTTACTTGTATTACCTCATTTGCTCTTCATAAAAGCCCTGAGAAATAGGTGCTATTTTTATTCTCATTTTACAGATGAGAAAACTGAGACAAACAGAAGTTAAGTGGCTTGCCCAGGGTCACACAGCTGCTAAGTGTCTGAGGCTGGATTTGATAGTCCCTGGATCAGGGTCCTCAGTGAGATCTAGAAGGTCATGTGGAAGGCTGCTTCTGCTCCTTCCTCCTGCCTGGAACCCTTTCCTTGCCTCTTTTCTGGAATCCTCCATCTCTTTTAGATAGGGAAGGAAGGTCATCCTATGGCACATGTGTGAGGATGGGGTTATACTCCAGCCCCTTCCAAAGGGCCCCTTTTTTGGGCTTTGCTGTGCTCTGGCCCCTTGCTAAAAGGGGACAGGTTGGACCAGTGACTCTCAGTTGGTCCCAGAGCCCTCATGGCAAAGGGGCTGAGTAGAAGATGATTGGAAACTGAGTCAAGAAGAGTCACCCATTCAGTATGCTTTACAAGGAGAGGCCAAAAGAGAGGTCTCTCTTAAATTTCTGGGGGAGTAGGGAGGGAATGTCTCTCATTTCTTCCTCCTCGGCAGTGGCTAAGGTCATTAACATGTGCTTGCTTAGGTGAGCCTGAGACTAGATCCCAAGTCTCTGAGTGTCTTTTCTGCTTTGTTTTTTTTTTTTTCCCTTGAGCACAGGGCACTAAATATCAGCTCTAAGAAATGGACATTTTCCGCTTCAGCAGCTACCTTATGAGTTCAAGGAAGCAGTTCTGCGGTGCAGTGGATAGAATGATAAGCCTGGAGTCAGGAGGCCCTGAGTTTAAATTTAGCTTCAGTCATTTTCTAGTAGTGTCACCTTGAGCTTGTCACTAATCTCTGTCTGCCTCAGTTTCATTATCTGTAAAATGGGGATCATAATAGCACCTACCTCCCAGGTTTCTGTGAGAATCAAATGAGATGATATTTATAAAATGCTTGGCAGTGTCTGGCACAAAGTAAGTGATATAAATGTTTATTTTTATTATTATTCAAGAGATTAGATATCCTTGAATTGGGTGCTTATCTCTAAGCAGGAAATAACTCTTCCCTCTGAACCTTGTGGGATTTAACCAAGCCACCTAGTCAACAACTGTGCTGCCCACCCATCACGATATGGGAGAAGCATTTTCTGTCACTGTCCCCAGAAACATTACAAGGAGGTACTTAGCAGTTAGTTACTTTGGTACTGACTTATTGGAGGATTTCTTTTTTTTTCTTTTTGGTGCGAATTAAGGTATGTAGTAGGTATATGTGTGTTTGATAAGTATGTGGGTATTTATCTGTCATGGGTTGCATATGGTGAGTATCTGGGTACACACATATGTATATAAATATGTGAATATATGCCTATTATCTATATATGTATGTATAGATATATATGTGTGTACACATATATATGTACATATATGTATATGTAATTCCTCTCAGATAACTACATTGTCATGGCAGAGGGGCTTTGTAACTGATTGAAACTATGAGCTATGCAGTGCAGGGTAACCTAAGATGGACAAATCATAGTGGAAAATTCAGACAAAAAGTGATCCACTGGAGAAGGAAATGGTAAATAACTCCAGTCTCTTTGCCAAGAAAACCCCATGGACACTGTCCATGGGGTTGGACATGACTGAACAACAGAATGTGTATATGTACTTGAATATGTTGCATATGTAGATGTGCAAAAATGGTGGATTGTAATTGGTATGTTGTATGTAGAGAGCATGTTTGTGGTGTATATTTACATGTATAGTGTGCTGTGTCTTAAATGTTTGGGTTTGTGTAGAAGGTATTTCTGATGATATGATTGCTGATTGGGCAGGCAGGTGGCAAATTAGAGTGCTGGGCCTGGAGTCTGATAGAGTTGAGGTTGAAATCTGGCCTCAAACACTAGCTGTGTGATCCTGGATAAGTTACTTAATCCTGTTTGCCTCAGTTTCTTCATCTGTAAAAATGAGCTAGAAAAAGTAATGACAAACCACTCCAGTATTTTTGCAAACAAAACCCCAAATGGGCTCACCAAGAGTCAGACATTACTCAACAACAACAGCAATATGATTTCTGAGCTACCATAAAATGTATTTGAAAAATAATAGAGAAAGGGTGAGGTACCACTGAATCGGAGAATGACAAACATTCGCATTTTTTAAAAAAGGAGGGGGGGAGGGGAGAATGACTCTGGAAACTATAGATCAATGAACTTTACTTTTATTCCTTGTGAAATTCCAGAACGTGTGTTAAAAGGGATGGTTAATGAATATGTAGAAAGGGAAGCAGCTCCTACCAAGAGTCAAAATGGCTTCATCAAGAACAGGTCATGCCACGCCAATCTCATTTCATCTTTTTGAGAAGATTATTCAATCGGAACAACAGGAAATACCATAAATACACTACGTCAAGATTTTGTAAAGTGTTTATAAGATCTCCCATTCTATTCTTGGGGAAAAGATGGAGAAATGTAAACTAGATGACAGTACAATTACATGGATTTCAAATTGGTGGAATGGCTGTTCAAGTAGTCCCCGTAAATAGTTCAATGTCGACTTGGAAGTATGATTCCAGGGGAATCTTCTAGTGACTCGTACTTGGCCTTGTGTTATTTAATATTTATTTTTTTCTCATAATGACTTTGATAAAGACATAGATGGCATGCTCGTAAAATTTGCAGATGACACAAAGGTGAGAGAGATGGATGATATACCAGAGGAAAAGTCAGTATTAAAAAAAACCAAAAACCAGATCCTGTCAGACTAAAAGGTTAGACCAAATGCAATAAGATGAAATTTAATAGGGCTAAATATGTGCGCTTACACATTGGTTTGAAAAATTAAATTCATAATTACATATAATTACATAATTACAAATATTACAAATATAAGCTTCTGAGGATTCTAACTGAAAGTCCCATGAATGAATTGAATTTCCAGAGCTTAGCTATTTATCCCTACCAAGCGTTCTAAGGTCACCCCTGAGATGATCTCTTATGCTGTTGGCTCAAGCCCCCACCTTATGAATCTCCCAAGACTATCAGGCAAAACTTAGTTTAATTAGCTAGCCTCAGGTAGCTTTTAGAAAGAGTTATTTAATAAGGTGGTATAGTAAGAATAATTGCTATAAAACTTCTGTACTACCCGCCCTCAATGTGTGACACACTGTCCTGTAAGTATTTTCTCCAGGGCAAAGTGGGCTCAAGCTTACAGAGCAGAAGTGGTAAATGGCTAACTAACTCATGGTTCCTGGAGGTTCTTTTTCCCTCTTTGTGAGGGGCTCAAGAGGTTCCCCTTAGACATGATATTCATTTGCTGGATTTTGAGAATCTAAATTCAGCTTGTCCTTGGCAGCCAAGAAAGCACCATAGCGCACAGAGTGCTAGGCTTGGAGTAAGGAAGCCCTGAGTTCAAATCCAGCCTCGCGCACTGGCTATGTGACCCTGGGCAAGTCATTTAACCTATGCCTGACTCAGTTTCCTCAACTGTAAAATGGAAATAATAATAGCCTCCCAGGGTTGTTGCAAGGATCAAATGAGATAATATTTGTAAAGCACCTAGCAGAGCACCTGGCACATAGTAGGCACTGTATAAATGCTTATTCCCTTCCCCCTTCTTTTTCCAAAGCATACATTGTCAGCAGCTGATCTGGGGACACTGTTAGGACACTGATGGGGTGAAGAGAAGTCCAAAACCTTTTGGAGCCATTGAAGCTCCCAAAGTTCCTATTACCCCCACTATCAAAGTTTATATTTATGGAAGTGAGGCAGAGGGGAAGGAGACCATGCCAAGGTCAAACCTGAGGCCTCTTCTTCGCTTCCAGCAAAGTCACATTTGCTCCAGTTTCTGGGTTCCAATTGTTTCTCAACTTGCTATATAATTTACCGACAGGATGTGGGGTGTGACCAAGTTTCCTCAGGGAATCTAAACAAAGTTATTGTGTAATATCAATCCAGTTTAAAGGGCTTAGCCTAAGGCCTAAGAGTGATTGATTGTTTGAAATTTGATCTCACTTGGTTAAGGTTCCCAAGGCTAAAATGTGATGGAGTGGTTTTGATCTCATAGTTATCAAAGGGTGTTCAGACAACAGTTTGGTGTTAAAGGTATCTGGAGGCTATGATAGAACTTATGCTCAAAATGAGTTAATTGAATGATATAGCTGCCTTGGAAGCTAATGGGATCTTAAACTATATTTAAAGAGTTACTGGGATTGGGAGAGAATAGCCTCATTGTCCCTAACTCTGGGCAGCCAGGTAGCTCAGTGGATAGAGTGCCAGGCCTGGAGTCAGGAGGACCTAATTTTAAATCTGACCTCAGACACTTACTAGCTGTGTAACCCTGGGCAAGTCACTTCATCTTGTTTGCCTCAGTTTCTTCATCTGTCAAATGAACTGGAGGAAGAAATGAGAAACCACTCCAGTGTCTCTGCCAAGAAAACCCCAAATGGGGTCATGAAGAGTTGGACACAACTGAAAGGATTGAACAACAACAACTCAGCTCTTATCTGAGAATATTTAATGGACTATCTTCTGTTTTGGGTACTAAACTTTGGCAATGTCTTTGATTAGCAGAAGAGTATACAGGGAAAGGCAGAGCTTTGCTTTTGTTGTTGTTTAGTCTTTCAGCGATGTCCTATTCTTCATGACCCCCTGGACCACAGCACACTAAGCCCTTCTAACCTCTACTGTCTCTCAAAATCTGTCCAAGTTCATGTTTGCAGCTTCCATGACATTATCTAACCATCTCATCCTTTGCCAACCTCTTCTCCTTTGTCTTCAATCTTTTCCCAACATCAGGATATTTTCCAGTGAGTCCCAGATTCCCATTATGTGGCCAAAGTATTGAAGCTTCAACTTCAGTATTTGAACTTCCAGTGAATAACCTGAATTACTTTCTTTAAGTACTGACTGATTTGATCTCCTTGCCATCCAAGGGACTCTCAAAAGTCTTCTCCAGCACCATAGTTCAGAAGTGTTGATTCTGCAGCACTTGGCTTTCCTTATAGCTCATCCCTCATAGCAATACATCACTAGTGAGAAAACACCTTTGACTATATAGAGCTTGGTCAGCAAGGTGATGTCTCTGTTGTTGTCCAGATTTCCCATAGCTTTCCTTCCAAGGAGCAAGCATCTATTAATTTCATGGCTGATGTTTCCATCTGCAGTACTTGTTGAGCTCAAGAACATAAAGTCACACACCGCTTCCATATCTTCTCCCTCTACTTGCCAGGAATTGATGGGACCAGTTCCTAAGGCTCAGTTCATTTGGGGTTTTTTTGACATTAAGCTTCAAGCCAGTTTCTACACTCATTTCTTTCACCCTCATCAAGAGGCTTCTTAATTCCTCTTTACTTTCTGCCATCAGAGTGGTATTGTCTGCATATCTGAGATTGTTGATATTTTCCCTAGCAACTTTAATTTGTGTTTTTGATTCATCCAGCCTGGCATTTCACATGATGTACTGTGCATATAAATAAATAAGGTGACAATATACAGCCTTGTCATACTCCTTTTCCAATCTTTTTTTTTTTGTAAATGGTATTTTATTTTTTTCCAATTACATGTAAAATAGTTTTCCACATTCATTTTTATAAGATTTTGAGTTTCAAATTTTTTCTCCCTTCCTCATGTACCCCTTTCCCCAATATGGCAAGCAATCTGATATAGGTTATAGATGTACAATTATGTAAACATATTTCTGCATTAGTCATGTTGTGAAAGACGAAACAGAACAAAAGGGAAAAGCCACACACAAAAAAAATGAAAATAGTATACTTCAATTTGCATTCAGACTCCAAAGTTCTTTCTCTGGATGTGGATAGCATTTTCCATCATGCATCTTTGGGAATTGTCTTAGATCATTGTTTTGCTGAGAAGAGCTAAGTCTATCATAGTTGATCATAACACAATGTTGCTGTTACTATGTACAATGTTCTCCTGGTTCTGCTCACTTCACTCAGCATCAGTTCATGTAAGTTTTTCAGGTTTTTCTGAAATCTACCGGCTCATCATTTCTTATAGCATAAGAGTATTCCATTATATTTACATACCACAATTTGTTCAGTCATTCCCCAATTGATGGACATTCCCTCAATTTCCAATTCTTTGCCACCACAAAAAGAGCTGCTATGAGTATTTTTGTATATGTAGGTCTGTTTCCCTTTTTTTATGATCACTTGATGATACAGACCTAGTAGTGGTATTGGTGGATCAAAGAGTATGCACAGTTTGACTGCCCTTTGGGCATAGTTCCAAGTTGCTCTCCAGAATGGTTGGATCAGTTTACAACTCCACTAACAATGCATTTATGTCCCAGTTTTCCCATATCTTCTTCAACATTTATCATTTTCCTTTTCTGTCATGTTAGCCAATCTGATAAGTATGAGGTGCTACCTCAGGGTTCTTTTAATTTGCATTTTTCTAATCTATTGTGATTTAGAGCATTTTTCATATGACTGTAGATAGCTCTAATTTCTTCAGCTGAAAACTGCCTGTTCATATCCTTTGACCATTTATCAATTGGGGAATGACTTGTATTTTTTATAAATTTGACTCAGTTCTCTATATATTTGAGAAATGGGACCTTTATCAGAAAGACTTGCTACAAAATTGTTTCCTAGCTTTTTGCTTTCCTTCTAATCTTGGTTTTGTTTGTGCAAAATCTTTTTAATTTAACATAATCAAAATTATCCATTTTGCATTTTTATAATGTTCTCTATGTTCATAAATAGTTCCCTTCTCAACAGACCTGACAGGTAAACTATTCCATGCTCTCCTAATTTGCTTAAGGTATCACCCTTTATGTCTAAATCATGTACCTATTTTGATCTTATCTAGGTATGTGGTATGAGATGTTGGTCTATGCCTAGTTTCTGCCATACTATTTTCTAGTTTTCCCTGAAGTTTTTGTCAAATAGTGAGTTCTTATCCCAGAGGTTGGAATCTTTGGGTTTATTAAACAGTATATTACTATAGTCATTTACTACTGTGTCTTGTGTACCTAATCTATTCCACCGATCCACCACTCTATGTCTTAGCCAGTACCAAATAGTGTAATGATTGCTACTTTATAATATAACTTTGGATCTGATATGGCTAAGCCACCTTCCTTTGAATTTTTTCCCATTAATTTCCTTGATATTTTGATGCTTTGTCCTCCCAGATAAGTTTTGTTATTATTTTTCTAGGTTTATAAAATTTTTTTGGTAGTTTGATTAGTATGGCACTGAATAAGTACATTAATTTAGGTAGAATTGTCATTTTTATCATGTTATCTCAGCCTACCCATAAGTAGTTGATTTTTCCCCCCAATCGTCTGGATCTGACTTTATTTTTGTGAAAAGTATTTTGTAATTGTTTTCATATAGTTTGTCTTGACAAGTAGATTCTCAAATATTTTATATTGTCTAAATTACTTTAAGTGGAATTTCTCTTTCTATTTCTTCTTGCTGAGCTTTATTGGTGATGCATGGAAATCCTGATGATTTATGTGGGTTTATTTTATATCCTGCAACTTTCCTAAAGTTGTTAATTATTTCAAGGAATTTTTTTAGTTGATTCTCTAGGATTCTCTTAGTGTACCATCATATCATCTGCAAAGAGTGATAGTTTTATTTCCTTATTTTCTAATATTTTTCTTCTCTTACTGGTAAAGCTAACATTTCTAGTACAATATTGAATAATAATAGTGATAATGGACATCTTTGTTTCATCCCTGATTTTATTGGGAAGACTTCTAGCTTATCTCCTTTACAGATAATGTTCGCTGATGGTTTTAGAGAGGTAGTACTTATCATTTTGAGGAAAACTCCATTTATTCCTATACTCCCTAGCATTTTTAATAGGAATCAGTACTATATTTTGTCAAAAGCTTTTCCTGCATCTATTGAGATAATCGTATCATTTCTGTTGATTTTGTTATTGATATAGTCAATTATGTTGGTAGTTTTCCTAATATTGATTCAGCTCTGCATTCCTGATTTAAATCCCATGTGGTCATAGTGTGTTATCCTGGTGATAAATTGCTGCAATCTCTTTGCTAGTATTTAATTAATTTTTTTCATCAATATTCATGAGGGGAATTGGTCTATAATTTTCTTTCTCTGTTTTGGCTCTTCCTGGTTTAGGTATCAGTGTCATATCTGTGTTGTAAAAGGAATTTTGTAGGACTTCACCTATTTTTCCAAATAGTTTGTATGGTATTGGAATTAATTGTTCTTTACATTTTTGGTAGAATTCACTTGTAAATCCATATGGCTCTGGAGATGTCTCCTTGGAGAATTCATTGATGGCTTGTTGTATCAGAAAGGCAATAATAACAACATAGATGATAATTGTCAAAATGCCTATATGGTTCTGTATCATAAAATATATGAGACTCTCTATATAGAAGGTAGAAGAAGTAAACCATTTACTAAGACACCAGAGGACAATATTCCATAAGCCATCTGCCCAATCCATCACAGCAACAAAGAACTTGATATCTAATATCACAGTAGGGAGCCTTGCCATCCCTGACCCCTGCTGAGGCCTTCCCACAAGCCAAACAGAACTTACAGTACAGCTATCACAGGTCAGCTCTCTTTCCCTCAGTTCTAACTGCCAGTAACAGCCATAACTGCTCTCTCAGTATTTCCTGTGACACGACTTCTTTTTTCTCTCAGCAAGCTCCTCTAACTGCATATGACCTAGCCTTCCAGGGACATTAGCATGTCACATGGCCTATTAATGGGTGGGAAAGATCTTCAAATCTAAATTGCTATTATACTTGTTCAATTTCTTTTTCTAAAATGTGGTTGTTTAAATATTTTATTTTCTCTTCTGTTAATCTGAGCAATTTATATTTTCGTAAATATTCATCCATTTCACTTAGATTGTCAGATTAATTTTCATACAGTTGGGTCAAATACCTCGTAACTATTGCTTTAATTTCTTCTTCATTAGTGGTGAATTCACACTTTCCTTTCTGATACTGGTAATTTGCTTTTCTTCTTTCTTTTTTTAAAATCAAATTAACCAAAGGTTTATCTATTTCATTGGGTTTCCTTTTTCATAAAACCAGCTCTTAGTTTTATTTATTACCCCAATAGTTTTCTTACTTTCAATTTTATTAATCTCTCCTTTGATTTTCAGTTTCTCATTTAATTGGGGATTTTTAATTTGTTCTTTTTTTTAGCTTTTTAAATTGTATGCCCAATTCATTGATGTGCTCTTTCTCTGTTTTATTCATGTAAGCATTTGGAGATGTACAATTTCCTCTAAGCATTGCTTTGATTGCATCCCATAAATTTTAGTATGTTATCTCATTATTGTCATTCTCTTTGATAAAATTTTTTCTATGATTTGTTGTTTGACCCACTCATTCTTTAGGATTAGCTTATGTAATTTGCACTGAATTTTTAATCCCTTTCTACAGCCCTTTATAATATAATATTTATTTCAGCATGATCTGAAAAGGATGTGTTTAATATTTCTGCATTTGATTGTGAGGTTTTTATGACCTAATACATAGTCATTTTTGTGCAGGTGCCATACACCACTGAGAAAAAAAAGGATATTCCTTTCTACCCCCACTCAATTTTCTCCAGAGGTCTATCATATCTAACTTTTCTAAAATTCACTTCATTTACATAATTTCTTTCTTGTTTGTGGCTAAAATTATCTAGTTCTGAGAGGGGGAGATTGAGGTCCCCCACTATTGTAGTTTTGCTGTCTATTTCTTCTTATAATTCACCTAACTACTCCTGTAAGAATTTGGATGCTATACCACTTGGTGCATATATGTTTAGCATTACTTAATTGTCTATGGTATCTTTTAGCAACATGTAGTTTCCTTCCTTGCCTCTTTTAATCAGATCTATTTTTGCTTTTGCTTTGTCTGGGATCAGGATGGCTACCCCTGTTTTGTTTTTTTGTTTTTTTAACTTCAGCTAAAGCATTATATGTTCTGCTCCAGACTTTTACCTTTATACTGTGTAAGTCTCTCTGCTTCAAATGTATTTCTTGCAAACAATATACTTATTGTGGGATTCTGCTTTTTATCCACTCTGTTATTCACTTTCATTTTATGTAAAAGTTCATCCTATTCATATTCACAGTTGTGATTACTAACTGTGTATTTCCTTCCATCCTATTTTCCCCCTTTTTATACTTTTCTCTCTCCTTTCACTCTGTCCCTCCTCACCAGTGTTTTGCTTCTAAACACTGCCCCACCAATCTGTTTTCCCTTCAGTCAGCCCCCCCCCACTTTTCTTTCACCTTTCTTTTACTTCCATGGGGTCCATCTCCAGTTGTCCTGATCTATATATTGCCACTAGACCTAGATGACTCAAGAGGAGAAAGTGAGGCTAGTGACTTTGCACAGTCCTCACTCACATAAATCCAATTCACTTGAAATCATGGTGTTATCTTCCTGATGTCATGGTCAAACAACAACCTACTTCCCTAAAGGGTAAAATAGATTCCTCTACCTAATTGAGTGTGTAAGTTATTTCCTCTTTGAGAAAAATCCTGATGAGAGTAAGGTTCAAGCAATGCTTACCCCTTTCCTTCTTTCACTCTACTGTCATAGTCTTTCACACATCTTCATGTGACATAATTTACCCCATTCTTCCTCCCCCTTTCCTCATCTCTCAGAGCAATCCTTTTTCACCACTTAAGTAATTTTTTTATCATCACATCAAATCAACTTGTACCCACACCCTCAGCTAAGTATACTTCTACCTGCCCTAATAGAGATACAGTTCTCATGAGTTACAAGTATCATCATCCTGTGTAGGGATGTAAACAGTTTAACCTTATTGAATACTACGGCTTTTTTTTTCTTTCCTGTTTATGCTTGTCTTGAGTCTTGTATTTGAAGATCAAATTTTCTGTTTAGCTCTGGTTTTTTCATCAAGAAAATTTGAAAGTCTCCTATTTCATTGGATGTCCATTCTCCCCCTGAAAGACTAAGCTCAATTTTGCTGGGTAGTTGATTCTTGGTTGTAATCTAAGCTCTTTTACTTTCTGGAATATCATATCCCAAGCCCCCTCAAACCTTTAATGTAGAAACTGCTAAGTCCTATCTAATCCTGACTGTGGCTCCTTGATATTTGAATTATTTCTTTCTGCCTCCTTACAATATTTTCTCCTTAACCTGATCTGGAATTTGACTCCAATATTCCTTGGATTTTTCGTTTTTGGATCTCTTTCAGGAGGGGATATGTGGATTCTTTTAATGACTCTTTTACCCTCTGGTTCTAGGATATCATAGCAGTTTTCCTCAATAATTACTTGAAAGATGCTGTCTGTGCTCTTTTTTTGATCATGGCTTCCAAGTAGTCCAATAATTCTTAAATTATATCTCTTGAATCTATTTTCCAGGTCAGTTGTTTTTCCAAAGAGGTATTTTACTTTTTCTTCTATTTTTTCATTCTTTCAATTTTGTTAAAATTGGGCAAATGGAAGCTAATGACTCTAGTCATTAGTTTCTATTTGCCCAATTTTAATTTTTAAGGAACTATTTTCTTCAATTATCTTTTGTTCCTCATCTTCCATTTGGCCAATTCTACTTTTAAAGGAGTTTTCCTCAGTGGATTTTTTTTTCCCTTTGGCCAATTCTATTTTTCAAGGCTGTGTTTTCTTCAGTCATTTTTTGTGCTTCCTTTTCCAAGCTATTGACTCATTTCATAATGCTCTTGCATAACTCTCATTATTTCCCCTAATTTTTCTTCTACCCCTCTCACTTGATTTTTAAAATCCTTTTTGAGCTCTTCCAAGAAGACTTTTTGGACTTGAGACCAATTCATATTCCCCTTTGAGGCTTTGCATGTAGGCATTTTGATATTGTTGTACTCTTCTGAATTTGTGTTTAGGTCTTCCCTATCACTATAGAAGCTTTCTATGGTCAGGACTCTTCTGTTTTTTGCTCATTTTTAAAACTTGAGCTCTGCTTCTAGGGTACAAAGGGTACTGTTCTAAACTTTTTGCACTGGGGGCTGGGAGTCTTGTCACTGGATTTCTGTGTGGGGGCTTCTGGGGTTAGTGGCTTGCCCAGTGCACTAGGGTGGCCTAGCCTAGTCACAACTGTTGTGCCCTGGGGCTGGCAGTTTGCCTGCTGCTCTGGGACTGGAAGCCTCACAGCTGGCTTTCTGTGCCACTGGCCTGCTGAGCCAGGACTGCAGGGCCTTGGTTGCTGATCTGTGTGGTGGCTA
>CM053622.1:18811831-18828063 GCA_028646595.1 Phalanger gymnotis | reverse complement strand
AAGGAAGGAAGGAAGGAAGGAAGGAAGGAAGGAAGGAAGGAAAGAAGGAAGGAAGGAATTTATTTATACGTAACAGAAACTGAGGCAGACAGATTAAGTGACTTGCTTAAGGTTATACTGCTAAATAAAGGTCTGAGGCAGGATCTAAACCCAGATCAGGAAGGAAGGAAGGAAGAAAGGAAGGAAGGAAGGAAGGAAGGAAGGAAGGAAGGAAGGAAGGAAGGAAGGAAGGAAGGAAGGAAGAAGAAGGAAGGGAAAGAAGGGAGGAAGGAAGCCTCATGGAGGCCAGTGTAACTAGACTGCAGAATACGTAGATGATAGTAAGGTCTAAAAAGACTGACTCACCCATCTTCCTTTCATTTCTACATGTATTCCTCCTTCCCCCCTGCTTTCCCCACCAAGTGAGTCATCTCTCAGAACAAAAGCTGCTGAACTTGGCCTCAGAGGACCTGGATTCAAATCCTGACTTTGCCATTTAACATCTATGTGACGTTGGCTAAGTTACTTAACTAGTATTTGTGTAAGGTTTGTCTTCTTTAAAATGAATGAGTGAGACTGACCAGGTAACATCAGCAGTCCATTTCTGCTCTAAAGCTATGATAGAAGCGATATAAGATAACATTTTTTGAAAGCAAAAGGTCAACAAGTAAATGCTTATTGATCAACAGGATGAATGATGTCCTCTGACTCAGGGAGCTTAGGATCTAAACTAACTAGCCAAGGTTCTGGGAGAAAGTCTACCTGGACACTTGCACTTTGGGTGTGTAGCTAGAAAAGGGGCTTGGATATGAAGAGGGTGAAGTCTGTATCATGAGAAGAGAGATGGGAACAAAGAAACTAATGAGAAAAAGAAGCAGGAAAGAAGTGTAGAATAAGGTGAAACTGGGCCAGAGAAGGGGAGAGGGAGATGGGCTGAGGAGGTGAGGATGCCTGTAGGTGGCTGAAATGGGTCTACAGAGTCCTGTTCTCCTAAAATATTCCACATCTGTAGGTTAATGTCTGATGCCCTGGGAACTGCCCCGGTTGGCATTGATGGTACACGGATTCCTAAAGGGAAGTCCCCGCTGGCACACATTTACTCATGTCTCCCTGCGGACCCAGGTTAGGTCATGTTTTTATCCCTACCCCAATAGAACATTTTCTGTTCACTAGCCTTCTCTCACTGCTATTTTCTCTATTTGCCAGCTTACTGAGTGATCCTGATGCCACCATGCTCCAAACTCTGATGTTTTTTTGGCCAAGCAGTGTGGAAGAAATTGCACCAAGAGTCATGGAGCCTGAGTTCAAGTCCTGATTCCACCGTGTACCTGTTGAGTGACCTTGACAAAAGTCAGTTCTCCTCTGGAAATAGTGATAGGAAACAGGCATTTATTAAGTGCCTACTGTGTGCCAGGCACTGTGTTAAGTTCTTTAGAAATATTTCATTTCATTTTCACAACAACCCCTGAAATTGGACGCTGTTGTCCAATTGAGCAAACAGAGGCAAATAGTGGTTAAGTGATTTGCCCAGAGCCACACAACTAGTAAGTGTCTGAGGCTAGATTTGAACTCAGGTCTTTCTGATACCAGTACTCTATCCATTACACTACCTAGCTGGCAATGGAAAGGGCACTCTCTCTAATGTTAGAGAACTTGGATTCAAATCCCACTTTTGATACTACCTCTGTGACCCTAGGCCAGTGACTTCATCTTTCTAAGCCTCAGTTTTCTCATAGATCTAGATAGGATCTTTTATGAGCCTCAGTTTACTTATCTATCAAATGGCCAGGCAGATACAATTGATAGAGTACTGGATTTGGAGTCAGGGAGCAATGGGTTCAAACTCCATCTCTGATACTAGCTGTGTGACCCTGAGCAAGTTGCTTAAACTCTTTGTGCCTCAGTTTCCTCATCTGCTAAGTGAGGGGGTTGTACTAGATGACCTTCAAAATCTCACCTCAAAATCTATGATCCTGTGGTACTGGAAACACCATCTAGCTCTAACCTTCTAGAATGCTGTGGCTCTGTTGACAATAGGGGATGAAAGAGAAAGATGCTATCAGGTAACCATATGAGTGGAAACTTGGGATGCTGAAGAAGTAGTGTTATCAGTGGGCAGAGAAGTTGCCTGCCAGCTCTGACAGGAGATCAATAGAAGCCAGCGATCAATGCCATCAGTGGGAGTTTTGTGTGATGGAGGCAGCTTCCTGAGCCAGCCCTTCCCTGTTTGGGGGTGTGTTGTGGGAGACAGAGTGGGGTGCAGGATGTAGGGGCTGGGGATGTAGGTGTGGGGAGTAAGATGCAGGGGTGGAGAGTGGGATTCAGGGGTGGGGAGTGAGATGTAGGGGTGGGGTACAAGATGCAGGGGTGGGGTGGGGGATACGGGGGTGGGGAGCAGGATGCAGCAGTAGTGTCCCAGCAATCTCAGAGAACAGAAGCAGGGTGGAACAGCCCAGGGAAAGCCCCTCAAGAAGCAGTCAACCAGGCTGATGCTGCTGGGAATATTGTGAGACAATACTTGGCTAATGTGGTATAAGGAACTTCCAGTGAGAAAACAAACTCCCCCAAAGCAGATATGCATCCACTTTGAAACTCACAGAGTTACCTAGGCACGCCGAAAGATTAGGGCATTGTCTTGAGTCACTTAGCCATGGTATCTCCTAAGCCAGACTTGAGGCCAGTTGCCTAAACTACTATTCTATGTTGCCTCTCAGCTTGAGGCTGACAACATGATAGAAATCATGATAGCAGCTAGATCTGTGTAGTACTTTAAAATTTGCAGTGTACTTTACCTTTATTATCTCATTAGAGCCTTCTATTATTAACCCCACTTTACACACAAAGAAATAGAGGTACGGAGTGGCCAAGTGACTTGCTTAGGGTCACACAGATATTGAAGGTCAGAAGCAGGATTCAAACTCAGGCCATTTTATAGGTCCAGGCTCAGGATTTAAATTAACCAGATACTTGTACCCACATACCAATTTATAAACAGAAGTTTATTTAACAATGGCATGGGAAGGATATGAAGCAAATATACGGTTTTGGTTCTTTTGGACACAGCTCCCTTTACCTTTATGTAGAAATGTCCCTGGTCACATACATGAATTTACATGAAAGCCAGAAGTCAGTCATGTCTGAGCAGCCCTGAATTCTCACAGGCTAAGGCAACTGGGAAACTAGGTCAATGGTTTTAGCCTCAGTCCCCTGGAACAATGAAGTCTTGAAAAAGGTTTTGTTACTTTTTGGGGGGCAGGGGCGGGGAAGGAATAGTCAAGGCTAAGTGAAGCACATGTTCTTGTCATAGGATGCCATTACGATGTAAAATCAGGAGGGAGGGCAGGAAGGAGGTATCACTTGGAGCAGCCAAAACTAGTCGCTCCGGAACGCTGGGCAGGCAATGCCAAGCACAGAGGCCATACTCAGGGAGGGAACAGGATGGGCTTAGGTGGGCTGTGGAATAGCACAACTTGGCTATGCCTACTCAGTGGAAGTCTACTACCTGTTAGTTTTCCGTTTTAAGCAATTACTATTACTACTTGCTAAAACCAATTCGTACTTGCTGAAAGAAAAGAAAGATTGTGAATGTTGGTGCCCTGGGGACAAGCCCTCGGTCACCTGGCCCTAGTTAAAGGTCTATGGAATAAGATCCAGTTCCTGTCTTTCAAAAGTTTTCGGTCTAGTGAGGAGAGGAGACGTGCACTATAACAAGACCCTCCCAGGTTCTTAAGGACTGCAGTGGAGGGTGACAGAAGAAAGAACCGGCTGCAATTACCCCAACTGTGGAATGGGGAAATGGTCATATTCTCCAGCCTCACATGACTTCTCCCACCACCATCACTAAAACTCACTAGTCCTCCATTTTAATAAACTAATTAGCCCAATAAATGGTATATCTGTCCTTCCTCCCATCTGTCCAGCCATCTTTTGTCATCTTTGAGTCATGTGTAAATTGGATTTAAGTGAGGCAGAGTTGCACGAAGTCACTGGCCTCACTCTCTCCTCTGGAATCATCACACTCCAGAGGCAGGACAGAATCAAGACAACTGATGATGGATCAAGATGCAGTAGATGACCTTGGTGTCTTCCATGTCTAATCAAGTTCTAAGCACTCCACAAGCATTGTGGCAGGCATCCATCCATCCATACATACATATATCCATCCATCCATCTATATATTCATAAGCATTTTTATTCATTTATTTACTGGTTTGTTTTTGCTGTTCTTTGGCTTGCAAAAGCACACCTCCTCCTGGAACAAGCTTCTTAGAAAACATGACTTTATTTCTTACCAGGCTGAATTATGGTTTCTCAATAATGCCTGAGAGATCTCTTCATTATGGAACATCACTCCAGCTTGCAAGGAAAAAGTACCTTCTGCCCCTCCAATTGGCCTCTCCTTTGATTGGATGGCTCTTGCCAGACCTCCACCTAAAGAAGGTGACCAGGACAGTTATATCTTTATTTTTAACCAATCTGTTCTTTGCACTTGTCTACCATTGCCCCAAGCGGGACTAGATACCCAAAACATCCTTCCAATGCCCCACATAAACACATACTTTTCATTTTTCATTTATATGTGTTTCCTCCACTAGAATGTAAGTTCCTTGAGGCAGGGACTTTTTCTTTTTGCTTGTATTTATATTCTTAACATTTAGCATAATACCTAGCATAATGTAAGTGCTTAATAAATGGTTATTGACAGAGTTTTGGAGCTCGCTCATAGTTAGTCTATTATATTTTGCTCTTTGTATCCCCAGTATCAGAGGATACAAAGAATGAGGTTACAAAAAAATCCCTCCCCTCAAGGAGCTTACATACTAATGAAGGAGATAACAGGTAAATAAACATGAACATACAAGATATGAAGAAAGTAGAAAGAAGGTTACCTTAAAGGGCAAGGCTCACGTCCCTGGGGGATAGGGATTGCCTTCTGAAGAATGTGAGCATTTCAGACAAAAAGGCAGGAAGGGACCAAGTTATAAAGAATCTTAAATGCCAGAAAAAGGACTTTATATTTTATTCTGGAGGTAATAGGGAGTCACTGAAGTTCATTGAGCAAGGAATTGACATGGTCAGTCCTGAACTTTAGGAAATTCACTCTGACATTTTGTGGGAAGATGAATTAAAGCAGAGAGAGGTTTGAGGCATGGAGAAAAAATACAAGGTGATGGTAATAGTCTGGGGGAGAGGTGACAAGAGACTCAACTAAGGTGGGGGTTATGGAGAATGAAGAGAAGGGGATATATACAAGAGATGTGAAAGAAGAAACAAGGCCTGGCAACTGATTGGATATGAATGAGTGAGAACTGAGGGTGACATTGAGGTCATGAACCTGGGAAACTGGGAGATTGGTGCCTTGGACTGGAACAGGGGAGTTGCGAAGAGGAGAAGGTTTGGGAGGAAAGATGAGTTCTGGTTTGTACACATTGAGTGTGAGATGTCTATGGGTCATTCAGTTTGGAATATACAGTTGGACTCAGGAGAGAGAATGAAGCTGACTGGACATTCTCTCTCTCTCTCTCTCTCTCTCTCTCTCTCTCTCTCTCATCTACATAAAGATTAAAATTGAATCCATAGGAATTAATTAGATCATCAAGTGAGACTACAGAGAGAAATGAGAAAAGAGAATCCAAGGCAGAAGCTTGGGGTTCACTTGTTACTAAAGGATATAACAAGCATGAAGATCTAGCACAAGAGACTGAGAAAGAGGAAATCTTCACTGGCATATCCAGACCCTTCATCTGCCTTGATAGCTCAACAACCTTCCTTCTTTAAAGATCACTCAGTTTATATCAACATCTTGCCCAGCTCCTTCTCTGCTGGCCTTTAGGTGCCTCATTCTGCTTTATCAAGGACTCCAGTCCCTGGTTCATAACATTCCCCTCTAATCCAACCTCTTTTCTTATATTTGAGAACTCCAATATTCACATTGATGTTCCCTTAAGCATCCTGGTCTCCAAGTTTACTAGCATCCTCCACTTCTGTGACCTATACCTCCATCCCTCCTTCCATCCATCCATCCATTCATCCATCCACCCAACCATCCATCCATCTTTTGTCTTCTTTGACTCATGTGTAAATTGGATTTAAGTGAGGCAGAGTTACACAAAGTCTTCGGCCTCACTCTCTTCTCCGGAGTCATCACAGTCCAATGGCAGGACAGAATCAAGACAACTAGTGATGGCTCAAGATGCAGTGGATGACATTGGTGTCTTCAATGTCTAAGCTGTATCTTGGCCATCCACCAGGGTTGTTACATCACTGATAGCTCACAATCACCTAAAACTATTTTTCCTTCATGATCTTGAAGTCTTAAATTCCTCTTGTTGGTTACAATGTCCCATTCTTCCATTTCTCCCTTTGTTCCATTCTTGCTAAACCTATTTTTAAAATTAATTTTTGAAAGATTAACAGAAGTTAACTCCTCTATCTACCACCACCCCCATTGGAAAAGAAAAGCAATACCCTTGTAATGAATTGTTAAACTTATTCATCATCCTCACCATGAGCTTGCCTCTCTATTCTAACATCTAGCATAGTGCCTGAAACATCATAATCACTTAATAAATGCTTATCAATTAATTATTTCTCTTAATCCATCACCCCTATTGACTTCACTGACTGCAAAGTCAGTCTTGGCCCTACAGTTAAATAGTTTAGCTATGTACTGTTCTCTACCCTTCACTTCCTTGGTTCTTGTCTTTCTTCTGTTCGAGACCATTAATCCTCAACCATGGGGCACGTCCACCAACCACCCTCTCCACTCCTGTTTCCAATATGTTGCAAAATGCATGCTAAATCCATTAGAATCCATGTTATCTAGCCTCAATGGGGTCTTTGCTTTGGTGGGTCTTCCTGTTATTCTTCCACGTCCCACTCCTGTTAGCGACAATTTCAAAGCCTCTTCTCTCTCCCAGACTCTCAAATTACCCCTGAAGTCTTTTTCTCTTAGCAGATAATTCCATCTCCTACTCTTCCTGCCTTCCTTCCTTCCTTCCTTCCTTCCTTCCTTCCTTCCTTCCTTCCTTCCTTCCTTCCTTCCTTCCTTTCTTTCTTCCTTTCTTTCTTTCTTTCTTTCTTTCTTTCTTTCTTTCTTTCTTTCTTTCTTTCTTTCTTTCTTTCTTTCTTTCTTTCTTTCTTTCTTTCTTTCTCTCTTTCTTTCTTCCAAAATAGGGGTCCCCACGGTAATCACTCTTCTTCTCTACTTCACAGCTCCAAACCCTTCTGCATCTCCATATCAACACCCATGGTTTCAAATATCACCTCTATGCAGATAACTACTATATGTTCAGCTAATGTGCCTTGAGCATAGGCACCTAGGTATTTTAGTGGATAAAGCAATGAGTTTGGAGTCAGTAATAGCTACATCAGAGACTTACTGACTGTGTTACTCTGGACAAGTAGTGAAACCTCTTTTAGCCTGAGCTTCTTCATTTGTCAAAGGAGAATAATAATAGTAATTCCCTCACAGGGTCATTATAAAGATAATATTAGATATCATTTGGAAAGTGCTTTGCAAATATTAAAGCTGCTATATAAATATTAGTTATTAACAACAATATTGATTGTTATCATCATCTAAAATGAGATATAAAAATATTAGCACTTGCTTCTCAGCCTTGGCCTTCTTCTATTAAAAGTCAGAATTCAGTGCAAGTCTTTGGTGAGAACTCAATGCTACCTTCCGATCTGTGAATGACAGAGGAACAATAGAAAACACAGACTCTACCTCTGAGTGATTTGGAGTTTAATCAAAGAGAGTAAGATTGTGAGGTTCCAATTATAATTACTCCTGCCCTGAAGGAGTTGGTATTATACTGGAAGGGGATACAAATTGGATTTAGGTAAAGGAATACATAGTAATTTGAGAATGAAGTGATCATTAGAAAATAATGGTGTGCACCTGGGAATTCTTGAAGGAAGGAAAGGAGAAAGGAAATGAAGAAAGAAATGAAAGAAAATGGAAGATAGCAGGAAGGGGAAAAGAAAGGAAGGGAAAGGAGAAAAAAGAAAGGGAGGGAGGAAAGAAGAAAGGAAAGGTAGAAGGAAAAAGAAAGAGAGGGAAGAAGAAAGAAAGGAAGGGATGGAAAGAAAGGAAGGAAGAGGTAATGGAAGAAAAGGGAAGGCAGAAAGATGGAAAGGGAGGGAAAAAAGAAAAAAGGAAAGGAGAAAAAAGAAAGAAAGGGAAGAAGACAGGAAGAGAAGGAAGGAAAGGAAGAAAAAGAGAAAGAAAGAGAAAGGAAGGGAGAAAGAAAAAGGAAGGAAGGAAGAAACGAAGGAAGGTAGGAAGGAAGGAAGGAAGGAAGGAAGGAAGGAAGGAAGGAAGGAAGGAAGGAAGGAAGGAAGGAAGGAAAAGAAGGGTCAAATTTAGGCTGGAAAGGTGGGGTAAAGATCATTGTAGGCAGGTGGGGCAGCAATGAGGAAAATGAGACTCCAGAGAGTTTCTGCTTTACCCTTCTACATTTGACAGAGGACCAAAGCAGGGAATCTCAACAAGCAGCTTTCCTGAAGGAAACCTTTGATGATGTGGAGTCAGCCTAACCAAGAAATGATACTGTCACTAGCATGTGTCACATGAAGAGCCCCTAATGGAAGGTAAAAATGTTTTACTTGGTGGTAATTGTGTTGATGCTGACATGGATTGGTGACTTTTTGGGCTGTCTCATTCTTTCCTGGCTAATGGGAACATCCATTAAGCCTCAACAAAGTTACAGCAAGAAAACATGGGCTCTCTAGGAGATGACAGGTGAAGACGTTACTCAGCTGTCCATTAGTTTAGTCAACAAGCATTATAAGTGCCTCCTATATTCCACAAGCCATGATAGGCACTAGGAATATAATGACAAAAACAAAACAATCCACCTTCCAGGACAGTGACTGTATCACTTTTTCTCTTTTATCTGCAGTGCCTAGCTCTGTACATGACACATATTAGATACTTAAGCAATACTTGGGGAATGAATCAATTATCTTCTTTGAGCCTTACTAAAGTCCTGAGATAGATAGTACGGTTCAATTAAGTTGCAAGGAGCACTGATTAAGCTCTAGCTATGGCCCAGGCATTGTACTAATCACTGGTATCACAGGTGTCCCTGTCCCGAAGACACTTCCCCTCTTTAGACCTGTTTTCTTTTCCATAAAAAGTGACTGATAATATCACAAAATGGAAAGGTATGTTTCATGAGGTTCTAGTTCTAGACCCAGAAGGGCCTGAATGTTCAGGGCTTCCCTAGTTGCTCCAGTCTCAAGGGCCATTGCTATCCAGTAGGTGAAACATCTTGGCCCTCTCCATCCCTCTGCCCATCGTGGTTCTCTAATTTTTTAAAAAATTCCTACATAGAAAGATTGCTCTTTTAGAAGGGGAAGGGAGAGAGTGATACATCAGGAAATGTAGGTGTTGAAAAAATAAAAAGAGATAAAAGACCCATGATTCTATGATCAAGAAGATGCCCTGTACATAGTAGAGAAGCACAGGAAGGCTCACATGAATGTGAAGTAAGCAGAATCAGGAAAACAACATAACCGATGACATTGACAACATATATAATGGGAGCAAGAACAGAGAAACAGCCAAGACTCAAATTATAATGCCCAAGCTTGCTTGAAAGAAGATATATGAGAAGGTATACCCCCTCCCTTACATATACGCCTTCTTTGCAGAGGTGCGGTATTATGTATGTGGAATACTTCATATAATGTTAGATTTTTTAAATATGTTGGTTAGTTCTGGTGCACTGTTCTTCCCTCTCCCACCCCCACATACCTTTTTTTTCTTAATTGCAAGAGATCATTCTCTGAGCAAAAGAGGAAAGGTAGATATATTTTGAAAGGCAAGTGGTATAAAAACTAAAAAAATCAACAAAAGTTTATTTTTAAAGGCTCCAGCATTTGAAAAGAAAAGAAAAGATGACTCCAAGGCCATATTTGAGATATAATTTGAAGGGCACTGTAAGATCACTGTTACCTCAAGATATCTCCTCCCACTTCCTTTCTGTAGTGCCTAAAATTTCACTATTAGAAATTAATTGCTTATGATTAAGCCATTGCCCATGGGGAAATTTTGAGACATTCATTAAGATACTATTCAACAAGAGTTGAGATATTCTATCCCTGAGAGGGATCACTACATCCATCCCGTTACTCACAAAACACTAAGATCATTGATTGGATCATAGATTTAGAGCTGGAAATGATCTTAGGATTCATCAATTCCAATCCCCTTGGTATATAGTTGAGGAAATGGAGTCTAAGGGGGATCAGGTGACATCCCCAAAGTCATATAGGCAATGAGAAGCAGAGCTGAGATTTGAACTCAGGTCATCTGATTCCAAATAGAATATGCTCTTTTCCACATAGCATACTACCTCTTAATTAGTAAAGGAATTCACAATATGCTTGGGCAAACAGAAAGCAGGGCCCTGAGCACATAAGCTCAGGACAATGTCAAGAGGTGGTAGGTTCCCTCTCCCTGCCCCCAGAAGGTCTTAAACCAGAGACTGGACGACCATTTGCCAGGTGTGTTATAGTAGGGATTGTTTTCATGTATGGATCAGACCAAATGGTTGCTAAGGTCCCTCCTAGCTCTGAAATTCTGTGACTTGATGACCCCTTAAGTTCCTTCCTGTTCTAAATCTATGATATTATGAAAAGAACTCTATGAAACCTATGCCCTTCTTTCCCTAACTTATTCACAGTTTTGTATTTAAGAGGTATCTGGGACTATTGGTATATTTGAAAGAGGCCTAAGGTCCCCTTTGACCTCTTACACAGAAAATAAAATTGTCCTTAATGACTAGAACTTCTCAGGCCTAAAATGAAATTCTGCACAGGTCTAGTTTCCCATATCATCCTAGAAATACCATGTGTACTGCTTTTCCTTTCTGGGGCCTGATCAGACCCCTGAGAAATGAGAACATTCCATCCCCCTCACCATGCCTCTGAAAAGACTGCCCCCCTCAAAAAAAGTTGAGAATGCTCTCTCTCCTCACTCTCACCTCTTTAGAATCTCTAGCTCCCTTCAAAGCATAGCAGAGAAGCCACCTCCAATGTGAAGTCCTCACTGATATTCCTCCACTATCACTCCATTATTATTTTTATTTCTGTCCTGAAATTACTTTGTTTAGACTTTGTATTCACTTATTTACACACTTATTGCAACACTCTCCCATCCTGTCCCTTAGTAGCTTCTTGAAATGGGGGATTGCTTTCTTTCTATTTTTGTGTCTCCAACATCAATCACAGTGACTTATATTCCTGGTTATCTAGACCCAATTTTAGTTCTCCTTTCTGCCACTAGAGGCAGCTGAGTGTCCCAATGGATAGAGTGCTGACCCTGAAGTCAGGAAGACTCATCTTCCTGAGTTCAAATCTGGACTCAGACACTTACTAGTTGTGTGACCCTAAGTAACTTACTTAACCCTGTGTGCCTCGGTTTCCCCATCTGTAAAATGAACTGGAGAAGGAAATGGCAAACCCCTCCAGTATCTTTGCCAAGAAAACCTCAAATGGGGTCATGAAGAGTTGGACATGACTAATTGACTAAACAAGCAGTGTAAAGGGGTGACATTCAAGATAAGCCTCCGAGGAATCCAGGGATTCGAAGAGGACAGAGGTGAGGAGGGAATGCATTTCAGGCATAGCAGGCAGCCAGTGTAAAAACCCAAGAATGGGAGAGAGAATGTTGTTTGCGGGGGAAAATAAGCAGGTCAGTGTAGCTGAAGGATAGATTTCATGAATGGGAGCAATGTATAATGATTCTGAGGGGGAAAAATGGAGATACACTGTGAAGGGCATTAGAAGTCAGAGAAGTTCGTATTTGTTTTTAGAGGCAATAGGGAGCCATTGTGGTTTCTTGACCAAGGGAGTGGAGATCTATGCTTTAGTAATGTCAGTTTTGTAACTGTGGAGGATAGATTGGTCTCAGGAAGATGAATTAGGATGTGGTTGCACTAGGTGCAGGTGAAAGGTAATTAGGGCTTGACTAAGGTACTGGGCTAGGATTGAAAGAACCCTCCCAGCTCTAAGTGCTATGACATTTGTTGCTGAAATGAATTGCCTCATGCCTTCCTGGACTCTGCAGGGGAGATGGCCAATGTAAATATTCTCCTGAGCTTCTCCCTTCTGTGCCACCAGTCAGCCTGATGACTCCATGCATGGGAGGCAGAGAAGGGAATGCTGCATCCTGACTAACTATCAATAGCAGCCCTTGAAAGGCCAGAGCATCCCCACATGGAAGGCAGTTTCCCAAGTGTCCCTCTTGGCCAACCCCCTTTTCCTGCTGCGGTCAAGTCAGTCCTTGCAAGTCTATTGTGGAATTGGTGATTACCTTGCCAACCTCATCCTCTTCAGAGCTCAGCAGGGAGATTGATTTTGAGCTAGTGTGGAATTGAAAAGGTGATGGGAGGGAGAGAGAGGGACAAATTGATGGGTTTCTGCTTTCTCTCCCTGTCACCCTGTAAATACAGTTTTAAAAGGCACTACTTGAAAATGGTGAGATGCTCCCCACCTCTGAGAGGAGACAGGGAAATGTGGAACTGCTAGCTGGGGGCCAGACATCCCCATCTTTGGCTCAGCTCCCTCTCTGTGCTACTGTTGTGTGACTGAAGTATACAGAAAAGAACCCTGGCTATTTTTTGCAGAGGTGGGGGGCTATGAGTGTGGAACACTGCATAAACTTCCATGCTTGGTAGGTTCTGCCACTTGAGTGACCTTGAGTAAGTCACTTGACTTTCATGCAGCTCAATCACCTCCCTTGTAAAAATTAGGGCAGCTAGGTGGTACAGTGGATAGAGCACCACATCAGAAAGATCTAAGTTCAAACCTGGCCTCAAACACTTACCAGCTGTGTGACTCTATTTGCTTTAGTTTCCTCATCTGTATAATGAGCTGGAGAAGGAAAGGGCAAAGCACTGCCAAGAAACCCCAAATGGGATCATAAAGAACCAGACATAACTGAAACAAATGAAGGCCAACAATGAACAAATATGAGGGGGATGGGCTAGATGGCCCCTGAGGTCCCTTCCAGCTCTGGCTTTAGAATTCTGCGAGGTTACCAACTCTACCTTATCTGCAAGGGGATCATCATAGAGGCCATCTGGTCCCACTTTCTTGTTTTTCAAGTGAATGGTCTTAAGTCATATAGGCAGTGAGCATCACAGGGAGGGCTCACTACTAGCCCCTACCATAGTGTGTGAACATCTCACAGGAACTTGAATATGGATACACTGAGCCATTCTTTCTGACTCTGAACTGAGTGTCCTTTCTACTGAGCTTAGCTTAGGGCCTGGCACATACTAAACACTGTTATAAATGTTTGTTGAGTGGCTGACTGACTACCACACTGCCAGGAGAGCTGGGGAAGGGATCTATTTACTCCAGTGAATGGAGGATACTCCCTGAGAACCAGAATATATAGTTGAGAAGGTCTCAGTTGAAGCTTCACATAAATCCACCTTCCTAATACTTAATCCCAACCCCATTCCATCGGATTGGGAATCCAAGAAGTAAGATGTAGAGAAGGGGACGGAACCCAGGTATCCTGACTTCAGAACCAGTGTTCTGTCCACTGTAGACCAATACATCTCCAAGGAACATGTGATTCATAAATGGCTTCCCCAATATTCGTAATGCCCTAGCACCGTCCCCCTCCACCAACATGGAGGAGACTCAGAGAATTACATACAAATTCTCCTTGATCCAAATGGGGGCATGTAAATCTGTTCCCCCCAAACCATGGACAGACAAAATATTTCAATGCCAAATGACATCTCTGTCTCTCTCTCTGTGTCTCTCTCTGTCTCTCCCTGTCTGTTTCTGTTTCTTTCTCTCTCTCTTTCTCTCTCTGTTTCTGTCTCTCTCCTCTCCTCTCCTTTCCTCTCCTCTCTCTCTGTCTCTCTCCTCTTCCCTCTCTCCTGTCTCTGTCTCTCCTCTCTCTCTTTCTCCCTTTCTTCTCTTTCTCTCTCTGTATACGTGTGTATGTAATATATCTATGTATTCATTTGCTTGTACATAAACTGACACAGAGAGACAAAGACAGAGAGAAGCAGAGTGACAGAGAGATAGAGACAGAGAAAGAGAGACAAGACTGAGAGAAAGAGACAGACTGACAGAGTAAGAGAAAGAGACAGAGAGAGACAGAGACAAAGAAAGACGGAGACAGAAAGAGAGAGTAAGAGGGAGGCAGACAGATAGAGACAGAGAGGTAGGCAAAGACAAAGAGACAAAGAGACAGACAAAGACAAACAGAGACAAATAGGGTCAGAGAGAGATAGAGTGAGACACAGAGAGATAGACAGAGACACAGAAAGACAAGGACAGAGATTACTGTTATACCACGCACTCAGTTCTAGCTCAATAGCCAATATAAAGGCTTAGTTACCTTATGGTAAGCCAAACAGGAACAAAGAGTCCTTTCGTATGCTCCAAATGGGTAAAAGTGTCCTGCATGCCCAGAGAGAGGCTCATCAAGACTCCATGTGGGGTGGTACTAGGCAATGCATGCTGCTCATGTTCTAATCCTAAAATTAGGCCCTTATTGGCAAGTCTCCAGTCGCATATGTGTATATATATTTACGTATATATATATATATGTATGTATATATATATATATATATGTATGTATATATATATATATGCATTGTATGTATGTATGTGTGTGTGTGTGTGTGTGTGTGTGTGTGAACTGATTTGGATTTGGGTGTCTCTTCTCTTCCCCATCCCCATTAGAGTGGTTTATGGAAATATGATTAGACTGTTGTGTAATTATAACCAACACTGATCAGAGAAGAAGAGATGAGAAAGCGAGTCCCCTGTCCTTGCAAAGGGGAAAGACTATGAGGACACACGTACTGACAGGTGCAGTGGATGGCTTGGTTAGTCTTGCTGAACCACATGTTTTTCTCTATACTTCTTTACAGCAGATAACTCTCTGGGTAGGGGAGGAGGATAGGGCTATATTTGGAAGTGAAAGAAATAGAAAAATAGAATATAGCAATAAAATTTAAGAAAAAAAGAAAATGACTGTATCTGCCCAACTGTGGTCACATCAGGACAAATGCAACAATAAAATGTCAACACATGGATTTTTATTTTTTTAACACATGGATTTTTAAATACAGTCTTTCCCATTGGTTTGTGAGTTCCTTGAAAGCCAAGATTTTGTCTTTTATGTATCTTCCAGATTGCCCTAAATTGTATATTATTTACACATGGCCATAGCTAGAGACCCAAACCATACTGGTATTCATTTTCTGAAGGGGTTATACTGTATCTAAAGGTCTTGTTAGGTCATCACTTTGTTTCTTGGCCATTTCCATGAATTTTGCATAAGAATTCTGCATCAGTCGTAACAAGGAAGGCAGTGTAAGGCAGTGGAAAGAGCCCTGGCTCTGGATTCAGAGGACCAGGGTTCAAATCCTGACTGATGGATGCTTACTAGCTCTTTGACTTCGGATGAATCAGTCAATAATTTTTTTTTATTTATTCAATTTAATTTTGTTTTCAGTTCTAAATTTTCTCCTCCCTTTCCCACCCATTGAAAAGACAAGAAAAGCAAAATCTGTTAAAATATGAAGTCATTTTAAAAATTCCCATATTAGCCATGTCCAAAAATAGACAGAAACAAAGAAAAGAAAGAAAAATTAAAATAAAACATACCTCAATCTGTACTCTGAGTTCATTAGCTCTCTTTCTGTAGGTGGGTAGAATGTTTCATTATGATTAGGAGACCTTTGAAATCATGGTTGGCCATTGTGCCGGTCAGAGTTCCTAAAGTCTTTCAAAGCTAATTATTTTTACAATATAGTTATTGTATAAATTATTCTCCTGATTGCGCTCATTCACTTTGCATCAGTTCATAGATGTCTTCTCAGTTTTTTTCTGAAAACATGTCCTTCATCATTTCTTATAGAACAATAGTATTCCATCGATAAGTATTTATTAAATACCTACCATGTGCCAAGAATTCCAGAGGATCAATGCCCTCCATACATGGCCTTATCCAGAGCAGACCCTGACAACTGCTCATAAGAAAGTCAGTCAGCCTACTTTGCTTCAGGCAGTATATTAAGTTCTGAGAATATAAAAGGAGGTGAAAACCAGCTCCTGCTGAAAGGAGTTTATAGTTTAATGGGAAAAAAGAAAGAAAAAAAGAAAGACAGGAAGGAAGGAAGGAAGGAAGGAAGGAAGGAAGGAAGGAAGGAAGGAAGGAAGGAAGGAAGGAAGGAAGGAAGGAAAGAAAGAAGGAAGGAAGG
>CM053622.1:18790522-18811731 GCA_028646595.1 Phalanger gymnotis | reverse complement strand
AGAAAGAAACAAAGAAAACTGAAAGTTGTATAATCTTATTGATAAGGGAGCGAGGAAGAAAGAAAGAAAAGGAAAATGGGATGCTTCAATCTGTATTCAGACAACATCAGTTTTTTCTCTGGAGGTGGATAGCATTTTTCATTATGAGTCTTTTGGGATTGTTTTGGATCATTGTATTGCTGAGAAGAGCTAAGTCATTCACAATTTTTTGTCCTACAACATTGCTGTTATTGTGTGCAATGTTTTCTTGGTTCTGCTCACTTCACTTTGTATCAGTTCATGTAAATCTTCCCAAGTTTTTCTGAAATCATCCTGCTTGTCATTTCTTTTAATGAACCAAGATTTTTATGACTCTATATCCACAACTTCATCTAAACCAGACGGCCACATGTACTCATTTGTACCAGGAGAAAAAAAAGTTAAACTCTACCTGGGCCTATCACTCATATTCCACCTCTCATTTCTACAGTTTTGCATATGCAGTCCCCTATGCCTGCTCATCTCTTCGAGTCCCTAATCTCCTCTGATGCTCACTCAGCTCAAACATTAACTCCTATCTGAGGTATTTTCAGGTGCTCCCAGAAGCTAGTGCCTTCCCCTAAAAATTATCTTGTGTTCATTGATTCTCTACTTATAGAGAAACAAGATGAAAAAGTGGAGGAGAGAGAGAGGTAGAACTAGGTTTAAATCCTAGTCATTTAGTCAATAAACATTTGTTTAGTCCCTACTATGTGCCAGACACTGGGATAAGTGCTGGGAAAACAAAGGCAAAAAACCTGTTCCTCTCCCAAGAATCCCACAGTCTAATGTGGTGGTGGTGGACGGAGACAATATGCAAACGACTACATCCAAGCAAGATATAAGCAGAATAAGTGTGGAGGTTGTCTCAGAAGGAAGGCATGAAGATTAGGGAGGACTGGGAGAGGGTTATTGCAGAGAACCTTTTTTTACTGAGACTTCAAAGAAGCCAAGAGGTCAAGATGAGGAGGAAAGAGCATTGCAGGCTTGAGCGACAGCCAGTGAAAATGTCCAGAGTTGGAAGCTGGAGTATTATTGAATCAAAGAATAAATGGGGGTGGGGTGTAAAGTGTAAGAAGACTGGAAAGGTGGAGGAGAGCAGGTTATGAGGACTTTTGAATACCAAACAGAGAGCTTATATTTGACCCTGGAGATAATAAAGGAGCAACTGGATTTTATTGAATAGGGAAGTAACAAGGTCGGACCTGTGCTTTATGAAGATCACTGTGACAGCCAAATGGAGGATGGACTGAAGAGGGGAGAGGCTTGAGGCAGACAGCTCCACGAGCAGACTATTACAATAGTGCAGGAGATGAGAGTCTACACCAGGGTGGTGGCAGTATCAGAGGAGAGAAGGAAGCGTACATAAGAGACATTATGAAGGTAAAAATCACTTAAAGTCAGTAGGCAGAGCAGTGGATAGAGCACCAGGCCTGAAGTCAAGAAGACTCATGCTCCTGAGTTCAAATCTGGCCTCAGATACTTACTAGATATTCAATCCTGTTTGCCTCAGTTTCCTCATCTGTAAAATATGCCAGAGAAGGAAGTGGCAAAACACTCCACTATTTCTGTCAAGAAAACCTCAAATGGGGTCACAAGGAGTCAGATGTGACTGAAATGCCTGAACTACAACAAACCTCTGAGGGTTCTGGTCATCTCTGTAAGCTGCAGAGAAGGTGCCATCCAAACCTTGGTGGAGGGAATTCTACCCTCCCTTCTCAGTTCCCAGTAACATTGAAATCACAGATACAGTATATTTTATGTTTATTTTCCATATATTTCTATGTCTACAAATTATCTCTCCCAGACTGAATATAAGTTTCTTGAAGTCAAGACACATAATAGGTATTCAATAAATGCCTATTGAGTGAATAATAGTGATAAACCTCTATATTATGCTTTAAGGTATACAAAGTGCTATACAATCATTCGAGAGGATCCTTCCTCTCCCCTCACCACCTATAGCAGTCTCTGACTGCCATTTGTCATATACACCCTGGTGCTCTAGTGAAAGCCTCACTGGAGATGTCGAAAGAATCTCAGATCCTCAGCCTTCTCTTGTGTATCCACTATAAGGTGGGCACATTTGATGAAAGACAGGTCCCATTAGCAAAATCTCTTCTTTCAGGGGCCTTAGGATGCTGGTGCATGATGCCTGCTTGTTTTTGCAAGCTCAGATGAGAAGCCTGGTGGACCAGAGAGCTTTCTATCTCTTATTCAAAGGAATGAAAACAATCCCTGTCATCTGTCTTCCTTTGGAGGTTGTCTTGCCCTCCTTGTTCAAACAATGTGTCATCCCTGCAGATCCCTGCTGAATTTGTTCAACCCAGTTGAGCCTTGGCCCGTGATCCCAGACTCAGTAGGAGGAGGGAGGGTGTCTCTCCCCTCCTTCCTAGGTGAGCTATCTTTCCTGTCCTTCTTTACTCCCAGGCTTGCTCCTCAGACCCCAATTACCTCACCAAAGCCTTCATGATTGATATACTGTCCTTACAAGCCGGTAGCATATCAATGAGGCAAGGATCGGCAATCTGTCAACCTGCCTCAGAGGAAAGTGGGAGAGCGGTTTGATGTTTGTGGGCAAGACGGTAGAAGTCTTACTTGCTTTGATGCAAAGAGGGAAGAAAATAAAAACTGGGAGGAAGATGCCATTTGCTTTATATCTGATCCTACAGTTCTTCCAAAAGATGGGCTTTATTGGTTCTCAGTGTGGGAGAGTGGAAAGAACGCTGGGCCCTGAGTTGTGAGACCAGAATTCAAATATCTCCTGAGATAGTCCTTAGCCATGTTACTTTGAGCAAACACTTTTCTTGATGAACCTCGGTTTCCTCATTTGGATGTGGCTACAAGCCTACGGAGCTTTGTTCCTGGCCATATGCACACTCACATAAACGCACACAGAATCGTAGAGTTAGAGTTGGAAAGGACCTATAGACTTAGCCCAACACACATTTTAAAAATCAGGAAACAGACACAGAGGATTATTGTAAATTTTAAAATTTCTTTGAAAACGTCAAAGTGAAATTTCAGTTCAATTCAATAGATATCTGTTACACACCTCTTGTACGTAAGATGTTGAAGATGCAAAGACAAAATCAAAAGCAATTCCAGCCTTCAAGGAGCTTACACTCTGTGAGTAATCATTATCCACAACTCGAAATATTGACAAAAAGGATTTTTCACGGGCATCAGACACAGACTATCAGACCAATTAGAATTACCAATTAGAAGACTTCTAATTTTTTATATGTGATGATGGATCGACTTCTTTTAAATAGACAGGACAAGTGTCTTCAGCTGTTTGTCTAATAGTAGAGACTATTTAGCACTGGAACATCCACAGGTATATCCTAACGTGACTTCTTTATCGAGTATGGGTTATCAAGACGGCTACTGAGATCCTTTACGAATCTGAAACTCTGTGATCCCGAATGAATGAATTAATGAATGAACATAGCTCTATGGTCCGATGGAGCAGCTAGGTGCTACAGTGGACAGAGTGCCAGACCCGGAGTCAGGAAGACCTGAGTTCAAATCTGTCCTCAGATACTTACTAGCTGTGTGACCCTGGGCAAGTCACTTAACACTATCTGCCTTAGTTTAGAAAACTTCGCTCTGTGCAATTTGTAGCAAGTGTTGACTATGTTCCAGGCAATGCGGAAACTAATACAAGTCTAAAGAAGAGGTGTGGGTATCCTCAAGAAGGTTACGTTCTAAAGCATATAAACTCCCTCTCTGAAGGAAGCCAATCTTTGTAAAGGGGCAGTGGGCATCTTTAGCCTTCTGTTACAGGAACAGGGTCCTGGATCAGGCTGGGAACATCAGAAGCTTAAGCAAGAACTATTTTCTGTTGTGAGTCCAATTTTACCCCCATGGCTTCTTCATGAACAGTAAATCTTGTTCCATGATTTAATCCATTTCAACAAGCATTTTCTGAGTATACATTATATACCAGGGACCGAGCTGGGTTCTAGGGGATTAAAAGACAAAAATGTCTAAGTTCTGGCCCTGGAGGAGATTACATTCTACTGGGAGAGATTGTGAGGGGGATATGATATACTTAGAAAACGGATGCAAAATATGTGAAGGTAGTGTGATACACTGTAAAGAATCCTCACTATGGAGTCAGAAGACTTGTGTTCAATCCCTCTCTCTCACACCTACTATGTTTGTGACCTTGAACAGAACACCTAACTTCCATGGACCTCAGTTTTGTTAACTATGAAATAAGCTTGGAATAAATAGATTTTGGGTTGCTTCCAGCTGGAGATTTATTTATATATTGTATATATATATATATATGGTATGTATATATATGTGGTATATATACCATATATATATCATAATATTTATGATAATAAATAAATCAACAAACATAGATGGCCTCTGAAGTCTCTTCTAGGTTCCTATAATCTTAAAAAGGAAGTAATTTGAGGAGTGGGGGTGGTAGAACATGGGGTACACTAAAAACTGGAGATCATGAGATGATCCTGCAGGAGATGATGTCTGAGTTGTGGACTGAAGGAAGTGAGGAATTCCAAAAGGTGGAAATCAGGAGATAATTCATTCCAGGTGTGGAGGACAGAATGTGCAAAAGAAAAGAAGGAGGAGATAGATATAATGTTGTATACTGGAAACAATAAGGAGACCATTTGGTCTAGAACATGGAGTGAAATAGTCTAAGAGGAGGAAGAAGGGACGATTAGGGGGTGTGACAGACCAAAACAATACTCAGGAACTGCTGCTTCCTGGAGCCTGAGCAAACATCTCAGCTTCTAAGCAACAGTAATGGGTTGGCACTGCTATTCAGTGGTGGTGGTGTTCAGTCATGTCTGACTCTCTGTGACTCTATTTGCGGTTTTCTTGGCAAAGATACTGGAGCAGTTTGCCGTTTCCTTCTCCAGTTCATTTTACAGGTGAAGAAATTGAGGCAAATGGGGTTAAGTGGCTTGCCCTGGGTCACACAGCTAGTAAGTGTCTGAGGCCAGATTTGAACTCAGGAAGATGAGTCTTCCTGACTTCAGACCCACACTCTATCTACTGTGCCAACTCACTACTCCAAACTGCTACTCAGTAGTCCCTATCAGAAGTCAATAATATGCTACACTTGAAATAGTTAAGATCTGGGTCTGAATCTCAGCCTGGACAAGACATTTCACTGGCCAGAAACTCTGTTTCCTTACCTGTAAAATATACATAATAAAATCTGTAAAAACTACCTGAATAGATTATTGTGGGGATCAAAAGTGTGTAAAACACCATTCAAGCCTTAAAATGTGATGTCGATGACATTTACCATCCTAATCATCATCATTACCTCATTTTCATCTTTCTGTTAAGATTCAGATAGAAACCACTGGGGGACAACCCAGTATCCAATGTTATTCTTTTACATGTTTTCTTCCAGACAGTATGAAACAACAGAATAATCTGATCTCAGAGTCAAGAAGACATGGGTTAAGTCTCACCTCTGACACAAACTGACTCTGTCACCCTCGTCAAGTCCCTTAATCTCTCAATGTTCCAGGAAATTATCTAAGATTCTAGGTTGTGGAGAAGGCACTGCCTTGCATTTGGTATAGAGTGCTTCCATATCTTGGACTTCTATTTGAAAGTGACGTCACACGTCCAGTTCCAATGTCTATTCCATTTGGCATATACACTCATCTTTAACAGGACCGATAGGTTAAGTAGTGGTTAATGTTGGACTCGGGATCAGGAAGAACTCAGTTAAAATCCTGCCTCAGACACTTACTAGCAGTGTGAACTTGAACAGATTTTTTCAACTACTTGGGCCTTGGTTTCCTCATCTGTGCAATGGGCTGTTGGACTCAATCTCTAAAGTTCCTTTCAGTTCTAATCTAGAAACTCAGGATGACTCATTGAAAGCATTTTGGGGGATAGATATGGATCAGGGAAAATTGCACGGATAAAAGGTTCTTCCATAGTCTCTAGTTTCAAAGCTTTTCATTCCATGTAGTTTGGACATTGTGATTGACTATGATTATCTTTATTATCATTATATTTATTATTATTATTATCTAGATTCAGAGACTGCACTAAACAAAGCTGTGCCTAGCAAAGAGTGGAAGGGGGAAAATCTAGGAGATATTTATGGTCCTAAATAAATCAATAAATATAGATGGCCTCTGAAGTCTCTTCTAGGTTTCTATGGGATGTGACCCTGGGGATGAGATTGGAAGAGAAGAGAAAATGTACCACTCAATTCAATTCCTCAAGCATATATTAAGCAATTACTGTATCCTGTGTTAGGCACAGAGTATACAGACATGAAACAATCTCTTTCCTCAAGGAGTTTACATTTTATTTTGGGGATAAAGCACAAACAGAAATAAAGAAATACAAAATAATTGAAGAAATAGAAGGCACTACCCACTGGATGGTGGCTGGCACCTGAGCTGAACTTTGAAGAGACCTATTTTTCTATGAGGTGGAGGGGAGGAGGGAGTGCATTCTAACCATGAGGGAAAGCTGATGATAGCTAGGTTCTAAGCCCTGTTATTTCTATGCCTCCGAGGGACTAAAAGCGCTTCCAGTGGCCTCTAGATTTAGCACCTTGGACAAAGCTTCCAGCCTATCTCTACCACATCAGAAATGGGAGCAGTTCTCCTTGAGGGAGGTTCTGCTGCTTCACTGCTCTGACTGGGTGGAGAAAGGAGAGAGAGCTGAGTCAGGCTTGGGCTTTCTGATATTTTCCCTGGTGGGACCAACACAGTCTGAAACTCCCTCTGCTCCCGAGAGAATGATATATGAGGTCAGCCACTGTGAGAGGTTAGTTTTAACTGTGGGTGAAGAATGGAATATGGTGAGTATCCAGAGCCCTTTACGTAAATGTCCGTTTTTCATGTCCCCCTTTTCCTTTGTCTCCCCTTGGGATAAAGATCAAATGCTACATTTATCTCTGTGTGAAGGATCCATTACATTCTAACGAAGTAAGACATTGCCCTACAGTTGCTTAGCCTACTTTTTTCCCCTCTTCTAGTAAGTCCAGTCTCCATCCATCCCTTCACTGAACAAATGATACATCTGTAGCAGGTCTAACTGTTGAGATCATAGAGAGAAGCATAGTAGTGGAAGTATTAGGTGATACGTTGAGAAGTGAGATGCAGTGAAAGAGCATGAGCTTGGAGGCAGAAGACCTGAGTTCAAGTCTAACACTTAAAATCGGAGTCACTGAGGACAAGACACTTGACCCCTAATGTGGTGCAGTAGATTGGGTTTGGAGTCAAGAAGACCAAAGAGTTCATATCCTACTTCAAACACTTACTAGCTGTGTGATCCTGGATCACACAGTCACTTAATTTCTCTCAGACTCAGTCACATCCAGCTTTTCAAGACCACTTTTGGGGTTTTCTTGGCAAAGATATTGGAATGGTTTACCATTTCTTTCTCAGCTCATTTTACAGGTGAAGAAACTGAGGCAAAAAAAGCAAAGTCACTTGTCCAAGGTCACACAACTAGTAAGCATCTGAGGTCAGATTTGAACTCAGGAAGATGAGTCTTCAGGACGCCAGGCCCAGCAATTTATCCATTGTGCCACCTGGCTGCCCTCATTCTAATTCAGGAAAGATATAACTATTAGGAAGTTGCTTTTTCCCTTTACCTCAAGTCTAAATCAGATTCCTTGCAACTTCTACCCTTTGCTCTTAATTCTGCCCTCTAGAGCCTTCATAGACTTGAAAATGGCTGTCACTCTCCCCTCCTCATGCCCCAATATTCTTTTCCTGAAGCTAAAAATTCTCACTTCCTTTAACCAAACATCCTATGTTTTGCTTTTGACCATCTTGGTTTGCTGTCTCCATATTCTCTCCAGCTGATCACAGAATGAGAGAATTTTAGAGTCATAACTCAGGGACAATCTAATTGAACACATACCTGAAAGGTAGCCCTACCATATTATTCCCAACAAGGAGTTATTCAGTCTCTGCTTGAAGACCTTCAGAAAGGGGAAATATCTACTTCCTGAGACAAAACATTTCACTTTTGGTCAGCTTTAATTATTAAGAAGTTTTTCTTTTTTTAAAATATTAAGTAATTAATTTATTTTTAGTTTTCAACATTCACTTTCATAAGATTTTGAGGTCCAAATTTTCTCCCCCTCTACCCCAAGACAGCATGCAATCTGATATAGGCTCTACATATGCATTCATATTAAACATTTTCACATTAGTCATATTATAAAGAAGAATTAGAACTAATGGGAAGAACCACAAGAAAGAAAAAGTTTTTCTTTATGTGGAGTCTAAATTTCTCTCTGCAACTTTCATCCAATGCTCCTGGTTCTGCCCTCTGGGCCCAAGCAGATAATATCAATTTCTTTTCCCCATGACAATCCTTCAGATACTTGAAGATACAGTTATCCCTTCCACATCAAGATTTTCCCCATCATGATTTTGATATATCATGGATAGGCATGTGAAATTAAATGGGAATTTGGAGGGAGTTTTGCCAAAGCTACAGAGGACAGGTGAAGGCCAGCAAAGAATATGTGTATGGTATTATATAATACCAACATATTTTATCTTTTAATACCATGATAATTCATACTTCTTCTCTGGTATGAAGGGAGGGCCAAAAATTTTTACATGTATTTTCTTGATTGCACCCCCATGATGTGGAAGAGATAACTAGTAATTATGTTTTTCTTCTTCTCCCCCTTTATTTCAATTTCACTTCTCCATCCTTAACATCCCACAATTATCAATGTCCTTCCTAAAGTGTGGCTTGAGAAGAAGGCACTTTGTAAACTGTCAAGGCCTATAGAAATGTTGGCTCTTATTAAATTGTTACTTTTTAAAAGTTTTAAAAATATGACCAGCAGCTCCAGCCAGGAGGGGATCAGGCCACTGTTAAAGCTACTGCTGTATGGGCTCAAAGCAGCTAAGTGGAGGAAGGTCGAGGGAGGGTGGGGATGGTTTGGGAGGCTGAGAAAATTCAGACAGATCTTGAAGGCGGAGAGCAATTTGGGAGGTTATTGTTCAGAAGCAAAAGAGGACACCAGACCATTCGGCACCATGCTGGGAATGAACAATGATTTAAGCGTCTACCACCGCTTGAGAACAAGGGAGCCATGGTGTAATTATCTGACACCTCCACCTCCATTGTGCTCAGACCTCTTCTGATTTCCTCACTGGCTGCCTGGGATTTATCTGAGGAAAGGAGAACATCTGTGTGACCCCTACGTCTCTGCCTGATGCTCAGAAGAGCTCCTGACATTTGTCGTAATCTGACATTGCTGGGTGCTTGGAGGCAGGGGGAGAAGTGACTATTCATTGAGAGCAAACTGCTTGGCATGTAATAAACATTTAACAAATGATTATTGATTGATTGGGATTGGGGGAAGGGAATGGGACAGGAGATTGGGAGTATCTTGAGTCAGGTGATCTTTTCATTCAATATTTATTATTCAGTCACCTACTATGTACCGGACACTGTGCTATATTACTACATAGAGAAAATAATGAGCCAGTTCCCACCCTCAAGGAGCTTATATTCTATTAAGAGAAGGAAGATATACATAGATAAGTAAGTAGAAAACATGGATGGTAAGGACTTGAACTGTAATTCCATTGATACAGGAAACTCATGGAGAAGCACATTCCCTGTACTGTGCAGGTTCCTGCCACCTCTGCAGTTTTAGTCTTAGACAATTGTCTAAAGCTCTGAAAGCTTAAGTGATTTGCTCAAGGTCACACAGCCAGCACAAGTCAGAGGCAGTACTTAAATCTAACTATAATTGACTCTGAGGCCAGCTCCCTAACCATTGTGGCACATTACCTTTCAGAAATGCAAAATATATACAAAGTAAATGAAAAATAACTTGGGAGCACTTGGAGTGGGGAGATCAGGAAGGACTTCTTGTAAAAGTTGGCACTTGTGCTAAGCTTTGATTGAAGTTAGGGATTCCAAAGGGTGGCTAGGTGGCACAGTTGATAGAGTGCTGGCCCTAGAGTCAGGAGGACCCGAGTTCAAATCTAGTCTCAGACACTTACTAGCTGTGTGACCCTGCACAAGTCACTTAACCCTATTTGACTCATCTGGAAAAGGCAAACCAGTCTAGTATTTTTGCCAAGAAACCTCCAAATGGGGTCAGTCACAAAGAGTCTGAAGTAACTCAATAATAACAAAAGAGATTGTAAGAAAAAAAGAGAAAAGGAAGAAATATATTTTTAAGCATAAGGAGGAGAAGAAGATATCCTTTGCAAAGGACTAGAGCTAGGAGCTAGACTACCTTGTCCAGCACAAGGAACAGGAAATAAGCCGATTTGTCTGGAATATAGAGTGTGGGGAGGAAATGATGTATGGGTAGGCTCTTTGTCCTACAAGAAGTCAGTCTGTTGACCAGTAATGATTTATTAGGCATTTCCCAGGTCACTGAGACAATAGGGTTTTGACACTGGAGCTCAAACTAGCAATTTAGGGCCTGGAGTAACCTTTATAAAACACATCTGTGTCAAGGAGGAGCATGAATTGTGACATCAAATCTGCTTTTAAAAAGACAGATCTACTTAAGGAAGGGAACCCAAGACTGCAAGGTTGACAGTAAAGAGCCCTCCTTTTGGGAGAGTGGGGGCCAGGCTGGGGAGGGGAAGAGTTTTCTTGAGAGACAGTCACTGGGAGGGGGGAATGAGGAGCATGCCATTGGGAACTTCACTGGGAGGTGGCAGTGGGGAGCATGCCATTGGGAACTTCACTGGGAGGGGGGTGATGAGGCACATACCGTTGGTAACTTTTTATTTTAACTCATTCTTACTGACCAGGTGCTGGGTGCAGGTATTTGTAGTTGCTTAAAGATTGGGGAGGTTTAGTCTGGAGAAGAAAACTCTGGGGAGGGATGAGACATGAAAGCTGTTTAATTGGGAGGGCATAATAGTTGTCTTCAAGTATTTGAAAAGATGTCACCCGGAAGAGGGATTAATGTCATTCTGCTTGGCCCCACAGAGCTGGCCTAGGAGTGCTGAGTGAGAGGCGCAGAGAAGCAGATTCAGGTTTGAGGTCAAGATGACCTTCCTGCAACTAGGTGACACAGTGATTAATGTGGTGGACTTGGACTTTGGAGCGCTTGAATTCAAAACCTACCTCATGCACTTTACTAGCTACTTTACTACTACACTACTTTACTATGACCCTGTACAAGTCAATTAAGCTCCCTCACCCTCAGTTTGTTCACCTATAAAATTGGTATTAAAATAGCTCCTACCACATAGGATGAAAAGCAATAACATATGTAAAGTGCTTTGAAAACTTTAAAGCACTAAATATGCAAACATTACCATCCTCAGCGATTATAGCCATCCAAAATGAAATGTCCTAAGAGATACTGGGCTCCTCTCGCTGGCCATCTTCAAGAAAATTCTAGATGACCACTCAGTGGGTGTGTTGGAGGGAGAATTCTTTTTCATGTATGGATAAGCCTAGATGGCCACTGAGCTCTGTCCAACTTTGAAATTCTGTGATTCTTTGATTTTGATTCTGAATGTGAGTGGCGCGATCAGTGCCTTCTAACTTTTGGCTCCCAGGGGCAAAACTCCAGTTACTTCAGTCTACTTATGGATCTGGCCAACAGAATTAGTTGAATGGAAACTCCTTAACCTCCCATTACCCCCTGCCCCCCCCATCCCCCTACAACAGGCAGCGGATAGAATGCTGGGCCTGGAGTCAGGAAGACTCATCTTTGTGAGTTCAAATCCAGCTGTGTGACCCTGGACAAGTCACTTTACCCTGTTGGCCTCAGTTTCCTCATCTGTAAAATAAGCTGGAGAAAGACACGGCAAAGCCACTCCAGTATCTTTGCCAAGAAAACTCCAAATGGGGTCACATGGAGTTGGACAAACTGAAACAGCTGAAACAACAACAACAAAGCATCTAGAACAGTGTCCAGCACTTAAAAGGTGCTTTAAAAATGCTTATTTATTGATTGGTTAAGAATTAACAATAGCAAAACCAATTTTAGTTGGGCCTAATAGCTCAGTTCTCTAGACAGGACATGACGAACTTAGTTGTATGATAATGATAACGCAAGAGTTGAGGACATTTGGGGCATGGTTTATATCTGTAGCCAAATGTGTTTGCTGATTCAGACAACATTCAAGCTAGTGTTTCCTTCTCCCAATCTCAGCTGCTTTTATGCTCCTTCTTTTTTTGTGGGAGGAGGGGGGCAGCATGGTGCAATAGAATAAGAAATGTTTATATTTGGGAGACCTGGGTTCAAATCTATGTTCTATATGGCCTTGGGTTGGTTTCCTCATCTATTACATGGTCCAGTTGGATGAAACAACCTCTTAGAACCTTTCAAGCTCCAGATCTCTGATCCTGTACTGGGGTACCCAGGAACAAATGAATCAACTCAGTGAGAAAGGGAACATCTGTGTGGGCTGAGTACTTGAGGAAGTAAGCTTGGTAGGAAGAGGAATAAGCTGTGCGTATCAGAAATAGTTGGGTCAATGGAGCTGAGACAAAGGCTGTTAACTTGTTTTTACTTAGTCAGAGAAGGCTTCTGGGAGGTGGGATCTTAAAAATCTCTTTGAAGGCTGCTAAGGGAGGGGGTCACAGTGACATTTTTGGGATGTGTCAAGTCACATCCACCCCCCTGCCTTACATAAGATATCTGTCATCTTATTTGGTGAAGTCTTCAAGGTAGATAGTGGGACCAAGGGGATACAGTATAGGCAGGACTTAAAGCCAGAGAACCTGTGGCAAATGCTCACACTGCCATTTGTTATCTAGGTGATCTTGGGACACTTGCTAACCCTGATTATCTCATCCTTAAAGTGAGGAGGCAGGGAGAGATGACCCCTATGTCCCCTTCATTATCTAGGTCTTGGGTCCTACAGATTTATAGCCAGAAAGGAACTCAGATGTCCTCTAGCCCAATCTGCTCCTTTTACAAACGAGATAACAAGGCCCTAGGAGGCTGTGTCTGTTCCAAGAGCTGGGATTCAAACCAAGGTCCTCTGATTTCAAAACTAATGTTCTTTCTACTGTATCACTCTGCTCTTTAATGGACACAGAACTATTCAGTTACTTGCACACAGTAGGCACACTTAATACATACTCATTGACTGACTTGCCTGAGGTCATACAGTGGCACAGCCAGGATGGAAGCCCCTGTTTCTGTTGAATGAGAGAAATGCTTATTAATAATGAATGATTTGGGGAGATCCAGAACTCTCCCCCTTTTTCTTAAGTCCTCATTTCAAGGCTCAGCTTCAGAAGATCGACATCCTCCTCAATCTAGGTATTGCTACCCCACCCAGCCTTACTGGGAATTTAATGTAGGGTGAAATTCCTGGCCCATTCTGTTCTACTCAGGGTGGGTGATATGGATCCTTCGTTCAGATTTCCCTGAGGCTGAGGGTGATTTGGAAGTAAATGCATGTCCCCTTGCCCCTTATTAGAATAGGTCTACCTCATTATAATATTCATTCTCACTCATTACTTGTTAACAAGTCAGATTGCCATCCTCAGGAGCACCTACCCTTTCAAGGGCATTTAAGCATTGAGTGGGTTCCATGATGGGTCTTTGGCATTCAAGAGTGTCACTGACCCATTTTATTGGTAATATGCTAGCATTATTAATAAAATGATTAATTACCCAGAAACTATGTCTCTTGAACTTTTTAAATGCCACAGATTTCCCAGTTCCTCCAGGTTCATAACCTCAGAACCGTCTGGGATTCTACTTCGCCTCCCATCTATAATCTACTGGAGGCTACTTCAACAATATCTTTCTCCACCATCTTTTCTTGCCTGGACTATTGCAATAGCTTCATAATTTGTCTCCTTGACTTCAGCCTCCCCCTCATCAAGTCCTTCCTTCACATCGTAGCCTAAATAATTTTCCTAATGATGATACTTGACATTTATATAGAACTTGCAGATTTCCAAAATGATTTGTGCATAACATCTCATTTAATCTATACACAGACTCTATGGAATATTACTAGTCCCATTTTACAGATGAAGAAACTGAGTCTAAAAGAGGTTAAGAGACTTGCCAGTGATCTCATAGCCATATACAAAGGCTGAATTCAACATTTCATCTTCCTGATCCCAAGCCAGTTCACTATTTGTTATACTTAGTTCCCTCTCAATATAAGGTCTGATCACATCATTCCCCAGCTCAAAAAAGCATCAGTTGCTCTCTACTGCTCCTAGGATGAAAATTCAAATTTCACAGATGGACATCGAAGCCGTGCTCCAACCTGACTCCAATCTACTTTTTTGGCCTTGTTTCACATTTTTCTTCTTCACTTGCTTTAAGTTCCAGCCAGACTGGACTCAGATTGGACATTTTATTGCTAGCTAAGCTCTGTAAATTCACACAATCTGAAACCCATGCCTAAAATGTGCTCCTTTTTTGTCTGCCTTTTGGAATCCTCATCTTCCTTTAAAGTTCAACATAGATTTCACCCCATCCATGAGACCTCTGCCTCCCTAACCCATTCCAAATTGAAAATTCTTTTCCACCTCAAAGGTCCCAAGAACAATCTGTCCCCATTTCCCCACATTTTGTGTTATGTTTTCTTTGTCCCCATCATATCACCCCCCAACACACAAATACAGTAGAATATAAATTTCTTGAGGAAAGGACTTGTTTCATTTTTGTCTATGTGTCCTCAGCATCACACATATCATTAAAGAAAGGTGGTAGTCTGGTCTTGTAATTTGAATGAGGGAATCATGGGGTCTTAGACGTAGAGTTAGAAGGCATCTTCAAGGCCATCTCATCTAACCCTCTCATATGAGAGAGCTGAAGAAGCTGAGGGCCAAAAGTTGAGTGATTTGCTCATAGTCACATAGGCAGCAAGCAGCAGAGGTGAGATTTGAACCCACCTCCTCTGACTCCAGAACCCATGTTCTTTCTACTGTATCATATAGCCTTTCTCCTACAATAGTGATCTCAGAGTGATGTCAAGAGGTCTAGAGGATGGCCTCTGAACACTTAAATGGACCTTCCAGGGAGGATCTATGGAAAGACATGGACAAGAGTGACCCAGATGAGAAGGTGTAGAAGTATCAGTAGGATAGAAGGAAAACCAACCTCAGTGTAGTGAGATGATGATGATGGTGGTGGTGGTGGTGATAACTGGAATTTATATAGTCCTTTAAGGGTTGTGAAAAGCTTTACAAATATTTCATTGATCCTCACAAAACTTCTATAAAGTAGGCTATCTTATTATCTTCACTTTACAGATGGGGAAATTGAGTCTGGCATAAGTTAAGTGATTTGCTCAGGTCACACAGCTCACAAGTTTCTGAGGCAAGATACAAATTCAGGCTTTCTTTACTGCAAATCCACCACTCTACCCACCATTCTAACTAGATATCCAAAAGATCATACTTTTGTTGCATTTAATAAATGCACACAGTAAGTGCTTAAAAAAGTGCTTGGACTTAATAGAAGAATGACATACCAAAAGACCTCTATCACCTAGCATGATATTTCATTTAGAGCAGACACTGAACAAATGTTTTTTGCATGAAAATGAATTGAAGCTCCTGTTTCCTCTGCCTTCTAGTCTAGTAGTCTTTCTCATGTCATGATGCTGGTCAATGCTGTTGAATTAGACTGCAAGCTTCTCAAGGGCAGGAAAAGTGATTCTTTCTTTTGGCTGGATATATATTTTAATAAAGGGTGATATGATGTGCTTAATGCCTTAAATATACCTAGCTCAAATAGTCGTTATCCAGTCATTTCAGTTACGTTCGACTCTCCGTGACTCCATTTGGGGTTCTTAGCAAAGACGCTGGGGCGGTTTGCCATTTCCTTCTCCAGCTCATTTTACAGATGAGGCAAAAAGGGTTAACTGACTTGCACAGGGCCATACAGCTAGTAAGTGTCTGAGCCAGATTTGAATTCAGGAACATGAGTCTTCCTTATTCCAAACCCAGTGCTCTATCCACTGCAGCACCTAGTTTCACTGAGAGACAGAATAGAACTTATCAAATTTAAGAATCCGAGAGTCCCAGACATCTTTTCTATTGTAGTCCATGTTCCATTTCTTTTTCCTCCCTTTAGTGTATAATCCAGTAGGTACCAAATTAAAACTTTAAACTAAATTATAGTGGGTTTTTTCTTATAGCTATAGTTTTCAGGGTCCAGCTCCAGGGAATTAAGTGAAAGCTTAGTCTTTCAAGCTAAGAAGGGGACTAGAGAGGCCAGATAAGGATCTCAATGGAGCTGGAACAGCCTAGGCTGACTCAGCCCTGATAAAAACTGCAGCCCAGAAATCAATGGGGCTTTTTTCCTCCACTGTTGCTATTATCCAACAAAGAAAATTTTCAGAAATAAATCACTTAGTGGCATAAAATCAGATTAAGCAGATAAGCAGGCTTTGCTGACTTCTTACTGGAGGAGTGGGGGGTGGGAGAGTGAGGAGAGGAGATGAGAGAGAATTTGCATCTTAATGAGCTTGATTCTCCTCTTTCTTCCTTAAGCTTGGGAAAATGCTCCTTCTCAGATCATGAAGGAGAGGGTGAGGTGCAGCCAATGAACAGAGGTTACCATGATTCGCCACACCTGACCTGTGCAATGAAGCTTATTTACCACTTGGAACATACAGGAAATAGAAGTTGGTCTTCCTGACTCTAAGGTCAACCATTCATCTACCATGCTTTTCACTTATCACACATCCAAAGATGCTCTGATCTACTGTAAGAGAGACTGGATTTGTCAACATGAGAGGATTCTCTTGGGGTGTCTTTTGCCCATTAGGACCCAGAATGGCATAAAGGTTAGAATGATGGAGTTTTGATCAGGAGGACTTCGGTTCAAATCCTCATCTGATACTAGTGATGTGATCCTGGCCAAGTCACTTGAGTCATTAAGCCTCCCCTTCCTTATCTGTGAACAGGAATGATAACACCTGGAGAATTTACCTCTTAGAGTTGCGAGATGCAGAGGTAAAGTGGTCTGCAGATTTTGGAGTTCTATTTAAATATTGTTGTTGCTGTTCCTCCTTCCTTCTCCAAGAGGACCATGACATTAGGAAGGTGATGCTATGACTTGCAAGTGAATTGTATTTAAGTGAGATAGGCCTATGCAAAGTCACCAGCCTCACTTTCTCCTCTGGAGCCATCTGGATCCAACAGCGACATACAGATCAGTGTGTGGGATGAAAGACCCTCACCAATTAAAAGTTAATAAGGAGCCATCTCAAGGTGGAAACAAAAATAAATTTTATTCAATTCTTGAGAATTGGGCATCCCCAGTAGAACGAATCCAGCACGGGAGGCACTTTACGAGGGGGAAAGCACCCATAATTATACCTAACACGAGAGAATTCCCACCCACCTCTGACCCTTCTCATCATTGACTGGGAGGTGGGCTTACAATCTGAGCATGAAAGCTATACAAAGAACTGGGAAATTAAGGCACAGAAACTCCAATTCCCATTCCCTTAGTTAATGATTACAACTTAGGTGACATCTATAAATCTAAAGAAGAAGAATAGGATAAGGGAAGAGGGAGACCCTCTTCATTCTTTACAGTAGAGAAAAACAGGCCATTATGACCCTGTTCTTACTGAGCAAATCTTTAAACCAGAACCAGAAGAAAGAACAAAAAGTTTCAGGGTAAACTTTCCCAGAGGCTGAGCCATCAGACTCTCACGGCCTCAGAATTTTTTTTTTCACTTTCCTATTTCTTGATTTTGAAACACTCCTGTATATATATATGAATAGTTATGAATATTATACACATCCTCCCCTGTGAAGTCCTCACATTTCATTTATTTACCTCATACATCAGTATCACTGGAGATGGCCCTGGATGCAGTGGGAGACCCTGGCCTTTTAAAACTAAGGTCTTTAACAGGTCTCAGTCTGGCTGAGGCAATGCCCATTCAGTGATTAAGGCTAGGTAAGAAATGAGGCAGAGAATGACCTCTGTGAAAGGCACGGTGGACGGGAGGCTGACCTGGGAGTCAGGAAGAACCTGGTTCATGTTCTGAGTAGGCTACCTACTAGTTATAGGAGCACAGATCTAGAGCTAGGACGGGTGTTGGAGGATATCGTCTTCCTTTTTACAGAGGAGAAAACAGAAGCTTATAGAGTTTGACTGACTTGCCCCCGGATGAATAAGTAATGAATGTTGGTGCCATGAGTAGGATTCCAAACCAGAGTCTCTGGTACTGCAGGCAGAGCTATCTTGAATGTGAGGATTTTGATGCCCCTCCCTTATGTAGCTGAGCCTCTGTGCCTATCTCAGAATAGTACCTCATTTTCCTTAAACCCCACCCCACCCCCAACAAAATGTTTGGGGAAAATTTCTCTAAATATCTGAAAGCTCTCTTGATTACACTGAACCTTGTAAATCAGTGGTATTAACCTCAAATAGAAATAGGTCAACATCTCTGTTGTCAATAACCACCCACTTAGCCTGGTCCTCAGAGAATGAATGAGTCCTTTAGTCTGTTCTATTCATTAACCACCATTGGGTTGGGCAAGTGACCATTTTTTTTGTAATTTCCTTGGTCTCTTTCCTGACTATTCAAGCACCTGGAGAAGCGCTCCCATCCACACCCCATCCCACTCCCCACAGCCTTGTCATCTTGGACCCTTGGTGACAAAGGACACTAGCTAGGGCATCTCTGGGATAATGACAAACTCTAACTGCTTTAAATGCAGTCTTGGTTGATGGAGGGAGACATTGCTGTGTGGTGAAAAAACAGAATGAAACAGAGACAGAGACAGAAATAGACAGATAGTAACACACAGAGACAGAGTTTAGGACACTGGCGTAAGGTTTCTGGGAGAAAAGAATGTTGGAGAAATCGACCTATACACGACTTAGAAATGTACTATTTTAATCAATTCTTACTGTTGACTATGAGAGGCAGCATTCTTTGCCTCATCCTATTCTGGGCTCCTGGACTCCCAAATCCTCAGCTTCGTGAACTTGGGACCTTGTCCCCTTGAAGCATGAAATTACCCTGAGGTCTCCTCAACCTGGAACATCTCTCTATAGTTCCTTACTGTGCAGGGCCCAGGCAAAATACCATCTCTCTCTCTTTCTCTCTCTCTCTCTCTCTCTCTCTCTCTCTCTCTCTCTCTCTCTCTCTCTTTCTCTCTCTCTCCCCCTCTCTCTCTCTCTCCCTCTCTCTCTCTCTCTCCCTCTCTCCTCTGTCCCTTTCTATCTCTTTGCATTTACTCTGCATATACCCATTCATTTACATGTTGACTCTCATTAAACTATGAGTTCCTTGAGAGAACAATTTTCCCCCCATTTTCTTTGTATCCCCAATGTTTAGCACAGTGCCTGGAAAATAGTAAGTGCTCAATAAATGCTTGTTGATTGAATGACAGCATCTTCTTGTAGACTTATTAACTACTGTTCTTTTTTTGTTCTCTGCCTCTCTCTCCCTCTCCTCATGTGTCAAACAGCCACCTTCCTACCCTTTGGATTTCTGACAGTTATATCCACTTGATGTTCTCCCGAAGTCATGAACAAGTCTTTTTCTGTGTCTTTTACCATATTGACTTCTCCTCTTCTGGGGGACTACCATCTGGCCTGGCCAGTTCATCCTCCATCCCCTTGGTCCATTCCTGTCTAGCTACTTGTTTCTTTAATATGTCAGTTGAATTTTATTAAAGGTTAGATTTTCCTCTGTTTTAATCATATACTACAACAGAGCTCAAAAAAGGATGCCTTCAGAGCACTTAACAGTCGTGGCGTTGTCAGTTTCATTTAATGCCTACCTTTGCCCATCATGGGGTTAACCAGTAATTTCCCCTTTCCCAGTTTTCCATTGTGTAGCTTTCTCACCTCTGCTTCCTCCCATAGCATTTGTGACAAATCACAAGGTTTCTCATGATCTCCTCACCTGTCATTGTGCTCTGGGGTTTACAAATGATTATTTTTACAGTCTCCTCCTAGTTCCATCTTCCCCCTCCAGGGCCACGCCACCTCCTCCTGACAATGAATAATGCTCTTTTCACAAGCTCAAAGGCACAGAAAAGTGAGAGGGAAGGGAAGAGTCAGCAGGGAGGGATGACTCAAGGGGTACAGTCTGGGGACAGATCACAGAAGCTGAGAGACACAAGGGACCTCATCAACCATCTAGTCCAACCCATGAATGAGAGGAAATCTGATGATAAAATACTTGACAAGTAGTGGTCCAGCTAGAGGGTGGGAGGATTGGAACTGAAAACATGCATAAAAGGGACTAGCTTTGGCAAGGAGGAAGGATTGAGGGATGAACAGGCCCACAGAATCTAGATGGAAAGGAGGGTAGGGATGTCAGGAAGCTTACAGAGTCCTAGGATCCTGGATCTGGGATTAGAAAAAAATTTCAAAGCCATCTAGTTCTTTGTTTGCTAGAAGAGGAACTGAGCCTCCTTTCCCTAAAATGAGTGCTGGCCTTTCAAATACGTGAAGACGGCTGATCATCCCTTGCTCTAGAAAACAGTAAACAAATAAATCTGATATTACTTTGGGAAAGGGCATGTCATGCAACTCCCTTGTGGCTCTACTCACCCTCACAGTGACTATCCAAAGGAAAACATCCCTCCCCACCCACCACTAACTTCCATGTGCAGTGGAGGACTGGCCAATAAAAGCCCCGTCCTGAGAGCATGCATGATAAGGAGATCCATTGGGGTGCCGGCTGGGCTTGATGCTGGAGGCTTCTGATGGTATGGTGCCCTGGCTTTCCACTTGTATAAGCAGAGTCATCAAATCTCCACGTGGATCCCCTGCGTGCCTTCCCAGCACTGTCTCCTCCTATTGGAATTTAAGGGCAGCTAGATGGCTCAGTGGATAGAGCACTGGGCCTGGAGTCAGGAAGACCTGAAATCAACTCTGGCCTTAGACACTTACTAGCTGTGCCACCTGGGGCAAGTCACTTCACTCTGTTTGCCTCAGTTTTCATATCTGTTAAAATAAGCTGAAGAAGGTGAACTACTCTAGTGTCTTTGCCAAGAAGTCTCCAAAATGGGGTCACAAAGAGTTAGACATGACTGAACAACTGAAAAACAACAACACCAGAGGGCAAAGACTTGTGTTGCATTCATAGTTACAGTATTACCACCCCCAATGCGCAGCATAATGTGTGATATATAAGCAGCTAACGGATGTAGTAGATGTGATGGACTTGAAGTCAAGAAGATCTGAGTTTGAATCCTGCTTCAGATACTTCCTAGCTGTATGACCCAGGTAGCAACTTAACCTT
>CM053622.1:18769487-18790022 GCA_028646595.1 Phalanger gymnotis | reverse complement strand
ATCAAACAACAAACAATCTTTCATTAATTAAGCCTTTAGCATGTGCCAGTCATTTTGTCAAGTACAGGGGAAACAGAAAATGAGAAAATTGTTCCTGCCCTCAAGGACCATACATTCTATCGGAGGAGATCTGTATATAAATACTCATACACAAGATCCCTATGGAGGAGATACAGTGTGACATTGGAAGATAGGGCAATAGAAGCTGGAGAAAATGGAAAAACCTTTTGCTGATGTTTCTTCTGCTGGGCCTTAGATGTTAAGCTAGGCCAGGAATTTTAAAGGGTGAGAAGAGAGATCATCCTAGACACTGGGGACAGGCAGTGCAAGAGATGGCTTTTGGCTTAGGCTACCCTACCCCCAATTACAGACACAAACACACACACACACACACACACACACACACACACACACACACACACGGGTCCTTGCACCCAGTAGGCAATCAATAACTGTTTGCTGATGAATGGATAGCCCAGGAACAAGGGCATGTTTCTGGATGGACTGTAAGCAAAACAGCTGCAGTGAAGATGACAAAAGAATGTTATTCATTCTCTTTCCCAGGGGGGTGGGATGGTGAGGGAAGTATTGTGGAATAAGAGGGAGAATGAAAGTGATTGGCGGGAGCTGGGCTAGGAGGGGAAGTGAGGAGTGGGGAGGGGAGGTGGGAGGGAGCAGTGTAGAGCAGGTTACTTTAGGTGACACCAGCCACAAAAACTCTTTTTCTCTCCCAAAGTGATAAAAGGGGACAGTTCTTCTCTCCTATCCCCAGATGTCCCACCCCAGTCCCTTTCTCCCTGAGGGCTCTCTGCTAAGAAAATACACATTGCATTTGATTGCACAAAAGGTCCCAATCCTTTTATCCCTTATTGCTTTTCATGTTCCCTGGGGCAAGCTTTGCTGGGGACTGTGGCTGGCCTCTGGTGTGTAGCATTTGGATGTTCTAAAGGCTAACGAAGTGAATAGAGTGGGCGGGGTTTTATAGAACCTCTTTCTCAATCTAGCCCCTTTCCCAGAATGGGGAATCCCCTTGGCAGGGAGAGCTCAGACTCCTTGGAGTCTGCTTCCCCTTGCTCTGCTCCTATAGAAACAAAGCTGCTTCCTCTGCCTTTGAGTACAGTGACTGTGGGGCCCAGGTGGGCTGTGGGGGTGGTCTTAGTTAACCTTTATTAAGTGGAGGTGAATTTTAAGGGGAATTTCTCTGCCTATTTCTCCACTCCTTCCTCTTTTCTCCTTTCTCTCTCCCTGCTCTATTTCTCCTCCTTCCTGTTTCCCTTTCTCCCCCCTTCACTATCCTGTATTTACTCCCTTCTTTCCTTTTCTGTCATTCTCTCCTACTCCCCCCTCTCAGATCAAGGGAGTCTCTTGATCTGACTCTCTGCAGGGCTGAGGTTCCAAAAGGTGGCTGAGCTTCTATGGGTCCCCAGGTTGGGGAGGGGACTCAGGCTTTAGCACCTTGTCTCACCTGGAGTTGGCATGGAGACTGAAGCCAGGATGCACGTGACTTTACTGTTATTTCTGACTACATTATGTTTATTCTTTCCACTTTGGGGTGAATAAAATAGAAGATGACTATGGCATTGTGAGTTTCAAAAGGTCAGGAGAGGGAGCTATCTGAAGTCCAATTCCTGGAGTCCATGCTGGAATTTGCAGGAAGTCAGACAGTGAGAAGCCAAGTCCTGAGTTGCCTGTTTGGCCCAGCCCAGCAGTGGCAGAGCAGCTGCCTCAGGCATCCAGCCGCCACGTCACGTTTGGAGGAGAATTTGGAGGAGGAAAAGCTAAGTAAAAACTGCTTTAGATCTGATTCCATTCTCTCTAGGTGGTAGAGAGGAAAGTGCACCCTCAGCCATTCCAGGGGAAATTTTAGTGCTTCCCTTCTTTCTCTGTCTTTGAAGTCAATATCCCGTTGGAAAAACTAATTGATATTAATTGGGTAAATGGAACTGGAGCTTTATTCAGCAGTGGCTAATGGGAGGAGTGGGAGAAACACACCAGATTTGAGGCTGAGGCTGATAGGGTTAGAGAGGGCTATGCCACTTCCTCAGGGCTACCGCTGTGGGGAGCTGTGGCCATCCTTGCCTGGGAGAGTGAGTCCATTCACTAATGGCTTGGACACATTTGAAAGAGAAACAGACACCAAGCCAACTATTTCACATTGAGGCTTTGCTAGTTGCTGAAATATAACCAGTTCAGATTTCTTCCTTCTCTGTATTATGCCTTGGTCCCTTGCCACTCTCCTTCCCACCACCAGGGCCGTGTGACCAATCCTCCATTCTAAGAATTGCAATGTTTAGGCAATGTTTCTTCTACCGAAAGAAGTCCAGGACCCTGAACTTTCAACCTATCCCAAGACCAGTGCTGGCTAGGAAGTCTTTTACTCCAACTAGAATAGGATTCAGGAAAAACATGGTCCAGAAACTTTTCTTTGCCCCACCATGTGCATTTGCCAGAAGGTTGCCACCAGCACCTGCACTCTCAGCATCTTTCTGGGGAAAGGAGAAAAGAAGGAAGAAAACAGAGTTCCTCTGCTTCCTTTTATGCTAGTACAAAAGGGATAGATCCTCCCATGAATATACCTTAGCACCAAGAACCCAGACCAACTAATCTATCTTGGGGACAGTCACCATCAGTGAAACCAAGAAGCACCAAGAGGTAGTTCCAACCTAGCCAATTCATCTTGGGGGCATCACTAGTCATATTTAACACCACCAGTATTTAGTGTTTAATTGAATAAACTCACCTTGAAGGTAGGCTCCCTAAGAGCAGGGGCTGTGTTGTTTTTCATCTGGGTATTCCAAGGTTTTAGCAAAATGCCTTTCACATAATAGGCACTTTATCAATTATTTCTAAAATTAAATCTGTAGACCAGATTTCTTAATCTGCTTTCCTCTACTTGAGACCCTCTAGCAGTTAAGAATAAAACATGCAAACTGGAGGTTTTCCTGTTTAACTCTCAGGTCAGGGGCAGCCTTTTATAGTACACAGCTCATCTGTGGGATGTGATTTCAGAACATGTTTGAAAACAAACAAACTGCTGGTCTTCTGAGATATGAAACAGCACCACAGGCAGTAGGTGACACATTCGTTCCAGTAACAAAATGCACTCCCTCCCCCCCCCCATCCCATTGCTTGTGCTTTGAGTCCTTTTCATGGTAAGAGAAATGAGTTTGTATTGAGCCACCCACGTCTTACCATCAATCAACCAAACAATGGCTTCATTCCCCTCCAGTCTGTGTTCCTGACTCCAATGATTTTGCCATCAAGACTCAGTTGCCCTCCCACTCTGGAACCTTCCTCTGTGCCTTCTTGCCCTGAAATATCCATATGCCATTCCAGCCCCTCCCTTCTAATTAGCCCCTTTCAGGGCCTCTATTTTGGGAACAGCCAGGCTTCCTTTCCCTGCTGACCCTAATGACTTTGCCACTATGCCCCAACAGGGATACTCCTTATTGCCCAACCTAACCCCTCCTTTTATGTGTTGTCTTTCCTCGTTAGAGTATAAATTCCTTGAGGGCAGGGGCTGTTTTTTGTTACATATATATATATATATATATATACACATATATAATATTATATTTATGTTATATTTTATTATTTATATATTATACATTATATACTTATACATAATAGAGAATTTATTTATGTATAATTATATATTATATTTATATAATCTATTATAAATTATATATTTTATTTATATAATATATATTATATATTTTTATTTTTATTATATTTTATTATATTTATAAGTACCTGAGCATTTAGCACAGTGCCCAGAAGATAGCCTAAAGTGCATAAAAGTTCTTAATAAATGCTTTTTGCCTGCCTATGTAACAAACATTAAGCGCTTACTATGTGCTAGACACTACAGACAACAATATAAAGACACAAATATAAAGTATACCTTGTTCTCAAGGAGTTTAGGGCATCCTATTAGGGCAGAAAACATACCTTTAGAAAGATATGCACTGGGGCAGCTACGTGGTGCAATGTATGGAACACTGGCCCTAGAGCCAGGAGGACTTGAGTTCAAATGTGACCTCACACTAGATGTATGGCCCTGGAAAAGTCATTTAACACCGACTGCCTGAGAAAGAGAAAGATATGTGCCTTTTCTTTCTTGTGCCTGCAGACTGTGACCATAGAGAAGAGAACCTGAAGTTATCCACCTGGTGTTGTGACTTTTAGAGTCCAAATAGGACAATCCATGGCCATTCTGGGCTTAGGTTGGAATAAGATAACCACATAGCATACATACCCCTCTACACACACACAACCCACATATATACACACAAACACACATGCCTATACACACCCTGCAGTGGCCTTAATATTCAAAGCCAAGCCTCAATCCAAATAGTTCTCATTGCTAGTTCTGCTGTTTAGCTTAGGATTTAGAGCTATATAGAACCTCAGGGATATTGTAGTCCAATCCCCTTATTTCAGAAATGAGGAAACTGAAACCCAGAGGGGTTTTACTTATCAGATTCACAGATGATATGAAACTGGCAAGGGTTAGCTAACACACTAGAGGACAAAAAAAAGAAGATCTTGACAGTGAAACATTGGGCTGAATTTAATAAAATAAAATGTAAAAAGGATAAATATAAAATCTTATATTTTAATTAACTTTGTAGATACAAAGAAGAGGAGGTATAACTGGATAACAATATGTTTGAAAAAGAGCTGGGGGTTTTAGTAGACCACAAACTCAAGATGAATCAACAAAGTGATAGGATGTCTAAGAAAGCTGATGTGACCTTAGGTTGCATTATGAGAGGAATCATGTCCAGGACGAGGGATGTGATAGCTTCCTGAGTCAAACTGCCTCTGAAGTATTGTGTTAGGCTCTGGGTCCCAAGGTTTAAGAAGGACATAGGTATGCTGAGTAATGTGCAGAGGAAGGTGACCAGAATGGTAAACAACTTTGAATTCATGCCCTGTAGGATGAAGGAATGAGCAATATTTAGCCAGGGACGAGAAGATTTATTAGCCACATGATGCTTTCCTTCGAGTATTTGAAGGGCTACTACTTGAAATAGGGATAGAGTCATTCCACTTGCCTCCAGTGGGGCACAAATAGTAGTTTTGGGTGGAAACATCAAAGAAGCAAATTTAGGCTGGATGCAAGGGAAAAAACAAAACTCCGTACTAATGAGAAGTACACTAAAATAGAATGGACTGCCTTGGGAGGTGGTGGGGATCGCCTTATATATAAGACCTTCAAAAAGAGGTTACACAATCATTTTTCAAGGATGCAGTTCAATAAGCATTCATTAGGCACCACCTGAGCAACCAACAAGCATTTATGAAACACCTCTTATGCACAAGGCACTATCTGAGATGCTGGGGATACACACATGAAATAGAAACAATCTCTGTCCTTGAGGAGCTTATAGTCAAGGAGCTTACAGTGTCTTCATAGCTAAATAAAAAGATACAACCAAAACAGACACAAAATCATTGGGGGACAGGAGGCACTAATAACTAGGGGAATAAGGGAAGATGAAAGAAATGTCTCTTAAGCTGAGCCTACAAGGTAACTTGGGGTTCTAAGAAATGGAGAACAGGTGAAAGAACACTTCTGGAAAGAGGAGCAACCTATCTGACTCACAGGGTGGTCGTGCCCTTAATAGGGAAGTTAAGGAGGGAGGGGGTGTCATTTTTTGTTTGTTTTTGATGGAGAGGAGTATACACTGAATGTTAAGTTTGAGACATAATTGAGACGGCCACTGGAGCTCTCCAGCAGTCTACTGGTGATGTGGGACTGGAACTCAGGGACGTTTCAGAGTAAGGTTCTCATTCATATTCAGGGTAGATTAGATGATCTCCAAGGCCTTTTCTAATTCTGTGGTTCTATGGAACATGGATGTAGGGCTGAAAGGGGTCATTAAATACATCCTCATTTTCAGATGAGGAAATTGAGGCCCAGAGATGTTAAATGATTTGTCCAAAGAGGGATCAAAATGAAGACCAAAGCATTGATCATAGGATAACAGATTTTGGTCTGGAAGGGACCTTAGAGGCCATCTAATCCATCCTCCTCATTTTACAGGTAGGTAAACTGAGAATCAAGGAAGCAAAATGACTTGCTGAAGGTCCCAAAGGTAAGTGACACAGACTAGATTTGAACTCAGCTCATTTTAGTTCACGGGCAGCTAGGTAGCACAGTAGATAGGGTGCTGGGGCTGGAGTCAGGAAGGCTCATCTTCATGAGTTCAAATCCACCCTCAGACACTTACTAGCTGTTTGACTTTGGGCAAGTCACTTAACCCTGTTTGCTTCAGTTTCCTTATCTTTAAAATGAGCTGGAGAAGGAAATGGCAAACTACTCCAGCATCTTTGCCAAGAAAACCCCAAATGAAGTCATGAAGAATTGGAGACAACTAAAAAGACTCAACAACAACATTAAAAACCTGTTCTTTCCAGTCGTGCTCACATAGGTTGTAAGTGTCATCGGGTTAATTTGAAGCTAATTTTCAGTGGCTCATATCTCAAGCCCTTGATCAATGTCTTTTATTATTGCCATCACCATCATCATCATCATTGGATATTAAAGGCATATGGAAACAGGGTAAAGTACATATTAGCCCTGCTCTCTGTCTGCTGCTGGATTTGAATAAGAATGTGCGGACTGAGCCTTCAGAGGTTATCTAACTGTGCAGAATATTAAATATGAAATTTAATAGGAAGGTGATGCCCTGCCCCCAAACGTTTCTCTCTGAACTTCCTAGAAAAAGAACAGAATGATTAACAATTATCTAACTCGTAACATTAGTAGAAATTATGAATGAATGGGCATTTATTAAGCATTATGTGCACAGAACCTTGCTGAATGCCAGGAATTCAAATTGGTTGTTTTTTGCCCTTCATAATCAAAGCAGACCAAAATGACAAGACTGTGGTTGGGGTCAAAATACAGTGTGTCCAACTGTGGCTGATCAGACCAATATGAGCTCAGAAGGCTCTACCATGAGGAATCCAAATAGGAAAACCAAGATGGGCCTTGCTCTCAAAGAGTTCACATTCTGATATGAGGAGGCCATGCATACTGGAGAGTTCAACTCAGGATAATAAAAAGAAGGGAGAAGAAAGATGTCTACAAAGCATTTTGGGAGAAGCACCAGCCATCCGAATGTTTTGGATGACACAGAAGAGGATATGCACCTCAGGTGCCAATCCAGAGGGAAACCTATTCTGGCCCATAATGGCCAAGTTAGGGCAGCACTGGATGGAGCAGCTTAGCCACCCCCAGGTTTTCCATGGGCTTTTTAGCTCTATCCAAGCAAAGAGATGTTATCCCTTAATAACATCTTGCTTGCTGCTAATCTGCCTCATTTAGGCAATGTATTATCTCAAACAATTCTCTCAACACCTCTGCAAAGTAATCAGGTCAATGTCATGAAGTGAAAGGAGCACCTTGGCTAAAGTTAGAGGTCCTGAGTTGGAATCCCCACTGAGCTATTTCTTTCTTTTTTTTCTTCCAATTTTTATAACTTTTTTATTTAAAGTTTTGAATTCCAAATTCTATCCCTCCCTCCCTTCCTCTCTCCCTCCGTTCTTCTTCCCTCCCTAAGACTGTAAGCAAGCAGACATAGATTATTCATGTGCATTCATGTAAAACATTTCCATAGTTCCACTGAGCTATTTCTTACAGACATCACCTTAGACAAGATATGCCCCTCCCCCAGTCTCAGTGTCCTCAGTGTCCTCGGGGTCAGGTGATATGGATTCTATAACACTCCTCCAAAATCTGTATCAGATTCTATGAGTTCAATGTGGGCCTCAGTTTACTCCATATTAAAAAGATTAGACTACAGTGGAAAAGCTCTCTGTTTACAGAGGTAAAGGACCTGGGTCCAAATCCCCACTCTGTCATGGATAACTTGTGTTATAGTGAGCATGTCGGTCACTCAGCCATTCCGAGCCTCAACTGCAAAATGAGGAGGTTCAACTCGATGGTCTCTGAAGTCTCTTCTTACTTCAAATATATGATGCTTTGATTTCTATGGACCTCAGTTTCTTCATCTTTATGATGAATCTTTATGATTGGACTAAAATGGTCCCTTCCAGGTCGAAATTTTATCCAGAACTCAGTTTCTTCATCTGTAAAATGAGTTGGATAGAGGAGAGGACTTCCATACTCCCTTCTCATTCTAAATCTAGGATACTATGACTTCTCTGGGTCTCAGTTTTCTGACCTATAAAAAATATTGGTGAGATCTGTGGTTGTCATTCATCTGTTTCAGGTGTGTCTGACTCTTTGTTATCCCATTTGGGGCTTTCTTGGCAAAGATACTGGACTAGTTTGCCTTTTCCTTCTCCAGCTCATTTTACAGTTGAGGAAACTGAGGAAAACAAGGTTAAGTGACTTGCCCAGGGTCACACAGCTAAGTATCTACAGCCAAATTTGAACTCCAGAAGATGAATCTTCCTAACTCCAAGCGCTGGCCACTCTATCCCAGTTTAAAACTATTATGCTATGACCTTAGTTTCCTTATCTGTAAAATGGATTAGCTGGATTAAATGGTTTTAAAATCCCATGATTAGTTTTACTCATAATCATTCTTGAATGCAGATGGTGGGACTGATCTAGAATCTAAGTTCTTGGCGCCCTTTCACTCCTACTGACAGCAGTGGCCTCAGCCCACCAGGCAGCAGTCCAGGAGGGGAGAGGCACCGCTTCTCTCGCTTTGCTGCTTACTGCCTCTGTTTTATTGATCTCTCCATTGATCTTGGCACTGGCTCTGGGAACAAGCTGAGGGCATCTCAGAGAAGCTGGGAATTGCAGCCCTGACTTCTCGGGCACTGGGGAGGAGGGAAGTGAACCTCTTGGCTCCGATTGCCTAACTTTTGTTCCCTCTTCCTCTTCAGTGAGATGGCTTTTTAATCGGGAGCTCGTCTGCCAGCCCTCCCAGAAGGCATCCCCGCCCTTCCTCAGCCCCTCTCTTCTCCTTTTATTGCTACCATCAGCCCTTCCCCCCTCTGGCTCCATTTGACCTTTAATAAAATGGGGCTTTTGTGCAGAAACGCCAGTGAGTTATTGCCGAGCCAGCGCTCCCGGGGGCTGGCTACCTACGAGGCCCATGTCTCATTGCAGCTTGTAAGGCAAAATTACATTTTGATCTACATCCTCCATTTCCATTCTCTGCCACCCAGCTTTGGAGACAAAAGGAAGAAAAGAATGTTTTCTTTTCCTGTCTCACTCTCTTTCTCCCCTTTTAATTTTTTTTCTAAGTCCTTCATTTTGTTTCTTGTTCTTTTCTTCCTTCCTGGTCTCTCTCATTTCCTGCTTAGGCTAGACTTTCAAGACCCAGGTAGTTATGCTGACCTGGACCCTTCCAGAACTGTCATCCAGAAGCCTGTGATTGATGATTGCAGAGGCTGGGGTGAGACATCAGTTAAGAGGTCAAAGGCCCTTTGAGGAGTTGGAGACATGCAGATCAGGGGATCCTTATAGCCTAGGTTTAAAGCTTGAAGTCACCTCAGAAGCCATTTATTCTAACCTCTTTATTTTCCAGGTGAGGAAATTGAGGCCAAGAAAGGGTTAAGTGACTTGGCTAAGGCTACATAGGTAGTAAGTGACCGACCCAGGATTTGATCATAGGGTCATAGATGTAGATCTGAGGATTTCAGAGGCCACCTCTGAAGTAATTTGCCTAAGTTAAGACTCATAGGGCAGTTAAGTGGCTCAGTGGATAGAACACCGGGCCTGGCAAACCGAAGTTCAAATCCAGCCTCAGACGGTTACTAACTGTGTGACCCTGGGCGACCCATTTAACCTCTGATTGCCTTAATCCACTGGAGAAAGAAATGGCCAACCATTCCAGCATCTTTGCCAAGAAAACCCCATGGACAGTATTGGAATGCTACGGTCCACGAAACACAAAGAATTGGACACTACTGAACAATGACAAGGACATTTGAGGTGGGACTTGAACCCGGCTCCTTTGACTCTAGAATTATAGTACTTTCTCCACTATACCATAATGCCTATTATTGACACACATAGATGAGAGTTTCCTCCAGTCTAGAGACCAAACTTGCCCACAGCTGTAACTTGAATAAGGTCAGTTAAGTGCCAAAGAAGACAGTTTCACCTTGGAGGGATCGCTCTCAGAGATGACCAATCCATGCCTCTTGGAGGCAAGTCTGATCCTTGGAAAGGAAAGCTAAGGTGAGAGGATTCTGGGAGTGTCAGCCAGTGCCAGTTGTATCCCATGCTTCTGAAGGGCCTCCAGGTGAGGCAAAAGGACAGCAATCTCTTGAAGTATTCCCTCCATGTTAGTACTCTGTGGTAAAAGTGGCATTTGTGGGGCAGCTAGGTGATGCAGTGAGTAGAGCACCAGCCCTGGAGTCAGGAGAACCTGAGTTCAAATCCAGCCTCAGACACTTGACACACCTACTAGCTGTGTGACCTTGGGCAAGTCACTTAACCCCAATTGCCCTGCTTTCGCCCCTCAAAAAAAGTGGTATTTGCATTTATGGTAGTCATACCTCTGAGTATGTGGAAGTATGGGGTGATTGTAGACACAGTTAAATGGGTAACCCATTTTTGTAGAACAATTAATAAACTGGGTGGGAGATAACTCTCTGGGGACAGGAGATGAGAGGAAAATTGTTGGAATCGAGGATGAGTGAAAAACAAGAGGAATTATATAATAATAATTATTATAATAATGAGAAAAAAGAAGATAAGGGGAAGGAGATGAAGGAGGAGGAGAAAGAGAATAAGAAGGAAGGAAAGGAGACAAAGGAGGAGGAGAAACAGAAGAAGAAGGAAGGGAAGGAGATGAAGGAGGAGGAGAAAGAGAATAAGAAGGAAGGGAAGGAGAATGAAGAGAAAAAGGTGGAGGATAAAGGAGAGATGAAGGAGAATGGAGGAAGAAATAAAGAAAATAGAAAGCATACAAAAAACAGCCAGAGGAAGGGAGTGAGGGAACTATGCCTCAATTATTCAGCCATTTTTTTATTCATTCACTTATCCACTTATTCAATGGTCATTTCTTGAGTCTCTAGTGGGATATAGAAGATTGCATAGACTTTTAGAGCTAGCAAGGGCCATAGCACTTTTAATTCACCCATCAAGGAGCAAAGTTATTTTGAACCTAGCCCCAGGTGCTTGAGTTTGCTTTAAAGTGCTTACTTGGGGCAGGGGCAGCTAGACGGTGCAGCGGTGGCCCTGGATTCAATAGGACCCGAGTTCAAATCCAGTCTCAGTTTTGTGACCCTGGGCAAGTCACAACCCCAATTGCCTCAAAAAACAAAGACAACTCAGTCCATCGACAAGCATTCACCCAGCACCTATTCTGTGTACTATCCTAGATAATAGGGCTGCAATGACAAAGAAGAATACAGAAATTTTTAAGGAGTGGAGGTGGAGGTGGAGGAGGCATGCCAGACATAGGAAACTGCTTATGCAAAGGCCACATACAAGAAGGGTAATGATAATAATTGCTGAAATATCTATACTGCTTCAAAATGTCCAAAATGCTCCTCAAGGATTATCTCATTTGAATTTCACAGTACCCTATGTGCGAGATGTGGGTGGGGGGAAGGAGACACCAGAAATATTATTCTTCCTATTTATAGTTGAAGAAACTGAGTCTCAGAGAGGCTATGTGCCTTGTACCTGACCAAACTGTAAGTGCTGGAGGTAGGATTAGAACCCAGGTCTTCCTAACTTCAAGTCTGGCACTGTATGCGGTGTTCAAAATCTCATAATTATATTTACTCCATGCAGCTCTAGGTCAGTATGCAAAGAATAGCCCATCTCTGATACTTACCACCCGTGCATCCTTGGATAATTCATTTAATCTCTCTGTACCTCAGTTTCCCCATCTGTAAATGAGGGGGTTAAATTTAATGGCCTCTGTGGTCCCTTCAGCTCTAAGTCTATGCTTCTATTAATGATCCTAGCCAGTAGCTTGAGCAATCTCTGTAGGTCTTTCCAAAATCTTTGTACCCTGGATGTGGGTTAGATGAAGAGATTTCTAGTTCAGCTCTTCTGGCCTGATCCATCAGGATTCCCCTCTTCCTACACCTCTACCTCCCAGAAGGGATTAGCCCTATTAGCTTATCAAACAAAGTCAAACTTCAGGGAAGGCAGTCCAGGACCAGACCAGAGCCCAGAGCTTTAGCCCTCTCTTAGTCTGGAGAAACAGACCCAAATTTTCTAGGCATGCTTGTGGCAGGTGAAGATATTTCTGAATGGAGAGATTGTTGGTGGGGAAGGGGAAGAGCCCTGTGATGGCTATCTGCTGGTCATTAAGCCTCACCTCACTAGTGAGAGACACATGGGAGAGTAAAGAGTAGGTTATCTAGTCAAAGAACATGGGGCCAAATCCTGTCTTTTCCACATGCTACCTATGTGACCTTCAGAAAGTCATGTGACTTTTCTGGCCTTGAGGTTTCCTCCTCAATAAAAGGAGGAAGGGATAGAAGCAGTAAAGCTTAGCAGATGGTAGGGTGGGGATGGACTTGGAGTCAGAAATAAGTGGGGTAGAGTTCAGTCTCAGACATTTATTAGCTACATGACCCAGGGTGAATCTCTTAACCTCAGTTTTGTCATCTGTAAAAGAGGGTTATGGATGATGATGATAAATTGTATAATTTATATTTCTAATTATATATTTATATAATACTAACACCTGCCTCACAGATTATTTTGTGATAATCAAAGGAGATTATATATAGTATGTATATATATACATGTATACATATATATGTGATTATAGATGTATGTGTATATGTATAGTGTTTTTCAAACTTTTAAATTTAATGTGAATTTCAGCCACTTTAAGGGAGGCAATGTAGTTCAATAAGAAGAGTAGTGCTGGCTTTCAAGTCAGGCACTAGCAGCTGGAGGACCCCTAAAGGCAAAGATGTGTTGGTAAAAGATTTAACAACTGGTTCTCTATCCATAAGATACTTTGAAATTTAATCTGCATCATTAACATTTTCTTTGTCACTTTCTTAAATCTAAGCAATAAACACAACAAGTTAAATCTTAATCTGTGGCACTTGCTGATTTCTGATATATAAACTGCTCACACAGAAAAATGAAGATTGACTCTTGGGAGCTGCCGAGAGCTGTCCCCAGGACACCTCTGAAAGCCTGATGACTTCCCATATAAAAAGGGGGATTTGGGTAGAATCTTGAAGGAAGATGGGGAGGCCAAGAGGCAGAAGTGAGGAGGAAGAGGATTCCATGAGAGGTTAACAACCAGTTCAAAGATATAGGCAAAGGAGCGTCGTGTGTGAGCAAAGGTAAGTGGATAAATTTTAGCGCTCAAAGAGGTTATACAATGTTAAAAAAAAAAAACCCTGGAAAAGTAGAAAGGGGGTTGTGAATGGTATTAAATGCCAATAGTGAAGTTTATATTTGATCTTTGAAATAATAGGGAGCCCCTAGACTTTATAGACCAGGGCAGTGACAGGGTCAGACCTAGGTTTTAGGGAAGTCCCCCACTTTAGATAAATCAACCCACTCACTTCCTGTCCAAGAGGTGATGAACTCACTATGAAGAATCACATTTTTATATGTGGCCAAGGTGGGACTTTGTTTTAATTAATTTTGCATACAAGGTTTTTTTTTCTTTTTCTGGCAAGGGAGAAGGATAGGAAAGGAAAATAAATGCTTACTAAGTGAAAACAATTAAGATGATAATGGCTAATGATAGCAAGTATTTACGTACAGTGCTTTAAGGTTTGCAAAGCATTTTACAAATATTAATCGCATTTGAGAAAAGAACAGTCCTAGGAGGGAGTTATTATTATGCCCATTTTACAGATGAGGAAATTGAGGCTGAAGGGAAGAGACTTCTCTAGGGTCACACAGCTAATAAGTGTCTGAAACCGGATTTGAACTTAGAACTTTCTGACTAAAAAAAAATATATATTGGCAGATGGGCATGAAGACACCTGAGGTAGATAGATGAGTTAGAGGGCTTTCCCTATAGTGCAGTTGATGGGCACTGAGGGCCTGAGCTAAAGTGGTATCTGTGAGTAGAGAAAAGGGCATGTATGCAAGAGATTTGGGGAAGGCAGAAATGCAAACATTTGCCAATGGGTTGGATACATATGGTAGGAGAGCAAACAGGGACCTGCGTGTATCCCTGAGGTTGTGAACTGGGAGAGTGATGGTGTCCTCAATAGAGAAGTTGAGAAAGGCAGAGGGTTTTGAGGGAAAGATAATGAGTTTAGTTTGAGGTGCCTATGGGACATAAGATGGGCAGCTAGGTGGTACGACCTGAGTTCAAATATAGCACCAAACATTTATTAGCTGTGTGACCCTAGGCAAGTCACTCAACCCTATTTGCCTCAGTTTCCTCATCTGTCAACTGAGCTGGAGAAGGAAATGGCACCCCAATATCTTTGCCAGAAAAACCCCAAATGGAGTCAAGAAGAGTAGGACGCAACTGAAAATGACTGAAGAACAATAACATGGGGCATAGGATTTCCCAGCAATGGCTCTGCAGTCACCCCATTTCCTCTGAATTTCTAATTCTGGTTCTACCACTCACCTCTGTGACTTTGGGTAAGTAATTTAAGTTCCTTCAGTCTCAGTTGTTCCATCCCTAAAATGAGAGCCTTAGATTAAATAATTCTTAAGGTCTTCTCCTGTTTTAAAATCCTGTGGTCCCATGAATGGCTTTGCAAAGAGATGATTTTTCACTTAGGTCCCTGACTGCCAAGAGGAAGAAGCAGCAGAGATGGATGGGCTGTAGAAGAGGGAGGGGGAATGGCGAAGGAGAAAACTAGATGCATTAAAAAATCATGACAAGGAGGTATTTTTCATTGTTCCCCTAGATGACTAAACAATTTCAGGGGACTGAGAGGAGGGATGACAGAGCACAGACTGGGACCTGGTCTAGGATGCTGGGAGCTGAGTGATCCTTTTAGCATTCCATTATCCTGGAGGCCACTCCAAGGCAGATTTGATGGTGCAGATGAAGTACCAAGGAAACTCCTGGCTCTTTCCTAACTGCTCACCTTTGGGGAATGTTCTTATTAAAGAGAAGCATTCATTTCTATTTTGAATAGAGCACTGGTCTTGGAGCTGGAGGACTTGAATTCTAGCCCTAGCTCCATCCCCTGCTATGGGCGTAGAAATAAACTCCTAGCTCTAGGGATGGAAGGGCTATCAGAGGCCATCTAGGTCAAGCCCCTCCTTTTACAGGGGAGGAAACTGAGGCTCAGAGAACCTATAAGCCACTGGGTCCAGAGAAGTCATAAAATCATAGACCTAGGGCTGGAAGACCTTTAGAGGTCACCTTGGTCAACCCCACAATTTTACAGAGGAAGCAAATGAGGCAGAGAGACTGTCATGGAACCCTAATTCTGGAATGAGAAGGGACCTCAGGGGACCAGATGAATCCCCTCATTTTACAGAAGAAAAAACTGAGTCTCAAGGAGGTGAAGTAACTCATCCAAGGTTAGTTCATAAACATTTATTAAGTGCCAGGCATAGTGCTAAGTACTAGAGTTACAAATACAAATAAAAACAGAGTTCCTGTCCTCAAGGAGGTTACTTTCTAATGGGGGAAGACAATACACAAAAGGAAGCTTGAAAAGGGGGTGGGGGAAGAAAAGGTTCCTGACTCAGATTCTACTCAAACCCCCTCTTCTTTTGTGTGAGAAGCCCTCTGGCTTCAGGGGTGTGCTGGGGACAGCTCCCACCAGCTCCCCAGAGCCAATCTTAATTTTTCTGTGAGCAGTTTATATACCAGAAAAGTTCCAAAGAAGTAAAACATCATACAAGTGTAGCAAAAAGTGGCTAAGCTGGGGTTCAAATACATGTCCTCTAACTCCAATTTCAGCATTATTTCCTCCACTGAACTTCTGTACCCCTTCATTGTGAGTGACCTTAGACAAGTCACTTCCTTTTTCTGGGTCTCAGTTTTGTCCTCTGCCAAATGAGTACTAGAAGACTTCTAAATGAAAAACTAGATGTTTTCTGACATCTTATGATAACTAGACTCTGGGCTTTCAGTTTCTCCCCAGCTGCCTAAATCATCTTCCTAAAGCATGAACCCAACCATGTAATTGAGGTTCTCTCCCCAAAAGCCTCAATGATTCCATCTTGTCTCTGGGATACAATATGAGTTCCCTTGCTTAGCATTTGAAGCCCTTCACATTCTGATTCCAGCCTCCACTTCCAGGCTTATTTCATTTTATTCCCCACCCCCAAGGCACTCCATTCTAGTCAAACTGTCCTAGTTACTGTTTTCTGAGCTCTCAATTGATTATCTCACCTCCATGCTCTTTCATAGGCTTTCTCCCTGCCTGGAATGCCCTCCTTCCTCACCTTCATCTCTCAGAATCCTCAAGTTTCTTTAAGGCTCAACTTGCACCATCTCCTATATGAAGCTTTTCCTGGCTCTCCTATCCCTATTTGTTAGTGTTCTCCCTCTCTTGTAACCACTTTGTGTTTTCTTATCTAGTTTCATGTTTTATTCCCTAGTAGGATATAAGCTCCTAGGGAATGGGATTCATTTTGACTTTGCATCCCCAGCATCTAGAGCAGAGCCTGGTAGAGAGCAGGTACTTAAAAATGCTTGTCGGATTGAATTGGATTCTGGGAGTCTATAAATACCACTGTATAATACAGTAGTTAAGCGAACCGACTTAATGATCTAGCAGACATTTATCCTCTTGGTTTTATTGAAGGAGATTGTTCTTAATTGGCACTTAAACCAAATTTTGCCTCTAGAAAAATGTTGAGAGATGATGGCAATTCCCCTGCAACACGACTTGCCCTGAGTCTTGTATATTCCTAGGGAGGCCACCAAGTCCAGAACCGGGAAACACCTGGGCTCCTGGCCACTCTTACCCTCAGCTGAGTTGACAGAAGCCTTTCACATGTTGTTAGTCTATTTTGTTGCATATTTTCTTCTGATTGTCTTGTGTGGTTAAACTCCACAGGGCTCTTGTATTTCTTTCCTAGGCTTCTTTCCTACCCCACTGCCCAGATCTTGCTTTTGGTATTCGGTAGGTGTTTAATAAATTAGTCTGAATTTTGGTGTCAGTAGAGACACCAAGGACTACTAAGTCTAACCCATAAAACCCCTACAGTTTGGTTCACCAATGGTCATCTAGCTTCTGCTTAAATCATCTACCTTCTCAAACAGTCAAGTTTCCTCTTGGCTATCTCTAATTGTTAGGAAGTGTTGTTTTGTTTTCTTCTGGCATCGTCTCAATGTGTCTGTATTCAACTTCCTCTCCTCAATCCTGCTTCTGCCTTCAAGTCTCAAATAAAACAACTCTAACCCCTTTTCTAGTTGACAGTCCTTCAGATACTTGAAGATGGTCATGATGGTGGTACAAATGAGGAAACTGAGGCAAACATGGTTGAGTGACTTGCCCAGGGTCACAGAGCTAGTAAGTATATGAGGCTGGATTTGTACTGAGGAAAATGACTCCAGGCCCAGCCCTCTATCCACCACACCACCTAACTGAGTGTTTACCATCCTGGTTACTCTCATCTCTTCTCTCTTAATCTTATCATAAGATCATAGGTTCATAGATTTAGAGCTTTCTCACTAAAATGTGGTCCCAAACACTGAACACAATATTCTAAGTGTGGCCTGATCAGGGCATAGTATAATTAGACTATCACATATCTAATTCTAGAACCATTCCACCTCATTTATGGTGTCAGAATTTTAAACCCTGACATTCCTATATGGTAAGAATATATCTCTGTTACTCACTAAGAATGAACCAGGCCTGGACACCTCCCTAGGTGTAATAGGAAGTCTGTTCAGATTGACTGAAGGTCTTGACCACACTCTTTGGGGCCTGTGTATAACTGCTCAATCTAGCTACAATCAGAGTGACTGGCAGTGGAAAGGAGAGAGGGTTCCAACTAATTCCATGAGAAGAAATCAGTTAAGAGAGGTTCAGAGCCCTGGGCTTTGGCCTTGCCACTGTCTCCCCCACCCCCTTCCCTTTGCCTGAAGAGTCTCATCAATCCATTAGTCAATAAATCAAAAACATTTATTAAGCACCAACTATGTGCCATTTACTGTGATGAGCACTGAGGATACAAAAAGAAATAAAAGACAGTCCCTGCCTACCAGGTGCTGACAATTTAATGGAGGAGATAACATGTAAATAAATATATACAAAAACAAGCTATAAACAGGGTAAAGAAGAAATAATTAAAAGGAAGAGACTGGAATTTAAGAAGTGTCGGGGAAAGCTTCCCATAGAAGGTGGGATTTTAGTTGAAATTCATGAATTTCAAAGGATCTGGAAGTATTCCTAGCAGCATTACCAGAACAATTAATGTTAGTGTCTGCATTAGAAACCACTGAATAATGAGGAAAGAATCAAGGCTCTACAAAGAGCCCAACAGACAAGCTATGCCATACCTAAGGGAAAATGTTGAGGATTTTATCAAAAGTACTTCCAGAACCCGAGAGTCACTCCTTTGCCACCATTGTTTTTCAAGTTTCAGCCTACTTTCTGACTTTGTATGCACTGGTAGAAAAAAGTATCATAAACTTTTAAGGTTATTTTTGTAACAACTGTTCTTACTATATCTTTTTAGTGATTTTTTTCTAAAAGCTAGTTAAGTCTGGTTGCCTGATAATTAATTGATAATCATAGTAAGAAAAACACCGGTGGGGGCTCATGAGCTATTTCGCACTAGATGAACAACCCCAGCCAAAACCCCCAGAGTTCCCCATAGAGGCCTGAAGAAGCATAGCTAATTGAGGTTTGAGGACCCAGCCTAAAAGGGGAGTTATAGTTGGGGTAGTTGCCCCAGAGCATGTTAAATCTTAATGGACTCTATGACTGAATGAAGTAGTTTTGGGACTATACCTAATATGAACACAGGTTCTTTGATGCCACGGAAAAGAGGGATCTCAGACCAGATGAATGCTGCCTCTGCCCAGCCTTAGTTGGCAAAGTATCCTCTGTTCAGTGAGGTTGAATAACCCCTGGGCACTCTATGTTCTTTCAATCTGATAAAACACTATGAAACACAACTCCAGCCCACATGCAGGCACTGGGGGAAATAGAAGGCATTAGGCAAGATTAGTGCTATCGATTCTGCTCTGTCTTTGGGCCTACGGATCCCTGGATAGCACAGCCATTGCATCACCTCTGCATCCTCCCTTTCTGCCACATGGGCCCTGCTCTATTCCCTCTCTCCTTCCCTCGGCTCATCTTTCATGAAAGTGGAGCTAGCCTGGCCTCTTCCCCTGTACTTTTCCCTTTCCCAATCTCTTCACACTAAAGATTGTTTCTAATTTTGCTAGAGGTTCAGATGCTGAGTGAGTTACAGATGAACTGTCTTACCACCTGCAAAGGAGGGAGCCAAGCCTATTCCTGTGGTCTTTGAGAGCCCACAGCATGGCTCAGGTAGAGGCCGTCAGACAATGAACAACAGATAGTGAGAAAAACAGGTTGATCTAATAAATCTGTAAGATGAAGAAGATGGAACTTGTTCATCTTTTGGGTATCCTTCCACTCTACACTTTGTGATCTTATTAACCCAACATTATCTTTCATCAACCTGCTACGTACTTAGACAGCACTGTGCTAGGTTCCCTGCTTCTAATTAGCTTCCATTCAATTCCACAAGCACTTATATTAGCATCTACTATGGGCACTATACTCGGCACCAAGAATATAAAGACAAATGCACTGTAGTCCCTGTCATAATGGAGCTTACATTCTGATGAAAAGGAGGAGGAAGAGAAAGAGGAGGAGCAGGAGAAGAAGGAGGGAGAGAAGGAGGAGGAAGAGGAGAAAAAAGGAGGAAGAAGAGAAAAAAGAGAAGGAAGAAAAAATGGCATAGTCAGATAAGTAAATATTAAATATAGACAAATTAATCAAAAGTAATTTTAAGAGGAAAATAACAGCCACTGGGTGAGAGGAAGATATCAAGAATAATTGGAAGAGGCCTCATATAGTAGGTGGTACCCCGGCTGTGTTTTGAAGGAAGCTAGGGATTCTGAGAGGTGGAGGTAAGGAAGGAATGCATTACAGACATGGAAGACCACCTGGGAAAAGGTGTGGAGGTAGGAAACAGAATATGGAAACACCTAGGTAAAATAGGGGTTAGATCATTGGACTCAGAATCAGGGATATCTGAGTTTGAATCCTTCCTCAGACATTCATTGGTTGCATGACCAAGGACAAAGTGACTGAACATCTTCATTTCCTTATACATAAAATGAGGGAATCAGATGCCATTAAGGTTCCTTCCAGCTTTATATCTATGATCCTAGAAGGCCAGTTTTATTGGAACATGGAGTGCATTTAGGGGAGTGCTATGAAACAAAGCTGGGAATTTAGGATAGAGGAGCCAGACTGTAAGAGGCTTTGCAAAATCTTAAGGATTTTTAATTTAATTCTAGAGGGAATAGGGAACTGTGCCAGTAAGGCAAAATGGGCTTAGTTTAACAGGTGTGCTTGAGGAGTTTGGCTTTTGTTTATGGTGAAAGTACTTTCACCTGTTAAACGCTAAGCCCCAGGCCCAAAGCCCTATCAGGTGTGAAACCCCTGTGGGCGTAGATT
>CM053622.1:18758277-18769387 GCA_028646595.1 Phalanger gymnotis | reverse complement strand
CGGGCCTACTGGGCCTGGAGGCTTGCGTTCACAATACTGGAATGGGGAGGTTGGTTCGCTAATTTGTTGCTCTGGGCCCTGAATAAATTTTTGGATGCCTTCTGCTTGGAGAATTCTGTATACCCAACGATTTCAAACGATTCAGATATTTATATGATCCTTTTTGAGATCATAAATTCGGCCTTCCTACTACAGGAACCACTGAAGATTCTTGAGCAGAGGAGTAACATGGCCAGATCTTTCTCTAAGAAGATTATTTTGGCAGCTGTTTGGAAGATTGATCAGTGAATAGAGAAGCTCAATGCATGGAGACTAATTAGGGTGCTTTTGCAATGATATAATTGAGAGGCGATGGAGGACCTAAACTGGAGTGAGAGCTGTGAAAATTGGGGAGAATGGGTAAGATGGTAGGAGAGTGTAAAAAGGGCAGTTCAGGGGCATAGTGGATAGAGCTCTGGGCCAGAAAACCAAAAGGTTCAAATCTAGACCTAGATACTTAACTAACTGTACACATTAGTACAAGTTAGTACCTGGACAAGTTACTGAACTTTGCCTCAGTTTCCTCAATAGTAAAAAGGGGATAAAAATAGCATCTACCTTACAAGATTATTGTGTGGATCAAATGAAATACTTGTTAAGTATTTAACATAGCGTCTGGCACATAGTAGGTGTTTATTAAGTACTTCTTTCCTTGCCTCTTGAATTGGAGCACATTCCATGGATCATGTTATAAACATAAAATTGACAAAACTCAGCAACTGATTAGTTATGGCAAGGCAATATTCATTCTCCAGTCTTGGTCATGGCCTCAACAGAAATAGGGAAGTTTGGAGGAGAGAAACATTTGATGGAACGTATAATAAGTCCTACTGGGCACATCTTGAGATGTCTTAAAGCAATTGGTAGTCAGAGACTAGACATCAGCAGAGTCATTAGAGATGGGTAAGTAAAGTGAGAAGGCAGAGGGCAGCTAGATGACACAATAGAGTGGATAGAGTGCCAGGCCTGGAGTCAGGAAGACTCATGTTCATGAGTTGAAAATCTGGCCTCAGACACTAATGTGTGACCCTAGGCAAGTCACTTCATCCCTTTTGTCTTAGTTTCCTCATCCACAAAATGAGCCAGAGAAGGAAATGGCAAACGACTGTAGTGTCTTTGCCAAGAAAACCCCAAATGGGGTCATGAAGAGTCAGAGACAACTTAAAAATCACTCAACAATAACAAGTAAAGGCAGAGTGACTGACTTATTCAACCCCTCCTCACTTAAAGTATGACCAATGAATTCAATCACAGGCCTTAAGACTAAGGGCTAAAAAAATGTTATACAGGAACCATGTTTGGCTTGGCTGAGAAAATTTGGTCACACAGTAGGGATCATTGAAATTATCAAAGAAGTTGAAAAGGCAGAGAAAGCTTTGGCCAAGTCTCATGCCCATCCAATGACCTGACTCTACAGAATTTGGGGCTTTCCAATTTCTCATTCATGTTCCAGACACATCTTCAGAACAACTGATGCAGTGTCTTCACCAGGAGGCAAATACATACAGATGTGGATTCAGTATGCTTAAGGGGAACATTCTGAGTACCCCACAAGTGGGAGAAAAGGACTTCCAGTAACCAAGATCTGAGAGTTAACCCTTTGCTACATGTGCTCCCTAAACTGGAACCCACTTTCCCTTGAAATATTTCTGTAATGGTGGGAGAATATATCACAAACTTTTTGGGGGGTAGTGGTGGCATATTTTGTTCCAGTTGTTGTGCTTAAGTAAATATCCTTTTCCAAAAGCTGTTTAAGTCTGACTGACTAACATGATTCTTAGCTGATAATCTTGGGGAGAAGCATACTGGCAGAGTCTTGAGCCAATAGCATTAGAGAATTATCTTCCTTCTTTACCCCTCAGGGGTACACATAGAACCCTAGAATGTGCCATTTCCTCTGAAGGGGAAAGGCAGCCAAGCTCTGAGGACTTAACTTGTCAATGGAAATGAGAGTTAAAGCAAAGATCCCTAGACCTTATTCATGCTATAGATGTATAGAATCAAGAATTTTCTACTTTGAGTTGATATTCGAATCCATGGCAGCTTCTAAGATTGCCAAAAGAAAGTAGATTGGGGAATACGTCGGGTGGGGAGACGATGCTTGATACTTAATGAGAAGCATATGGATGATGATCTAGAAAAGGAGATTGAGATGGTGTTGTCAAATAGGTAAGAGGAGAAATAAGACAGGGAAACAGAGAGAGAGAGAGACAGAGACAGAGAGAGAGGCAGAGAGAGGCAGAGAGAGAGAGAGTGCAGTAAAGTGGACAGTTGAAATTGTCTAGACTCAAGAGTACAAGAAGAGAAGGATGAATTTCTGCTTTCAGAAGCTTGCAATCTATCTGACTGCTGGCTGGATGCCTAAACTTGTCATTTGATTTAGCTTCTAACATGAAAAAAGAAACAGAAAAAAATATTTCTTGACCCAAACAAAGACTTCAATGCCCCATTATATGCACATACTCATTCCCAAAGTATGAAGAGAGGAAGAAGAAGAGTAGAAGGAGGAAGAAGAAGAAAAGGAAAGAAAGAGGAGGAAGAGAAGAAAAAGAACTCATATAGTGCTTTAAGATTTGAAAAGTGCTTTATAAATCACATGATACTTATGACTACCCTAGGAGGGAGGTACTATTATCCCCAACGTGTCCACTAAATTAGTTCTGGTGTCAAAGGATCTGTATTTAAATCCTGACTCTGGCTGCTACTTCCTGTGTGACCTTGGACAAGTCACTTCAATTCTCTGAGTCTCAGTTGCCACATTTGGTTTTTTTGTTTGTTTTTTTGGCTGGGCAATTGGGGTTAAATGACTTGCCCAAGGTCACACAGCTAGTACACACGTCAAGTGTCTGAGGCTGGATTTGAACTCAGGTCCTTCTGACTCCAGGGCCGGTGCTCTACTCACTGCGCCACCTAGCTGCCCTATCAGTTGCCACATTTGTAAAGTGAACGGGCTGGACTAGATGACCTCAAAGGACTCTTACAGCTCCAGAGTAATGATCCAACAATCTGCTCTTTGCTCCAGTTTCCTCATCAGTAAAATGGAGAAGTTGGACAAGATAGCCTCCCAGTAATGACAACCCCCCTGTTCTGAAGAACAAATAAGTGAGTTTAACGATGACAACGACGACAAGAAGAAGATTGTTGTCGTCCAGTCACTTCAGTCCTATCCCACTCTTAATGACCCCATTTGGAGTTTTCTTGGCAGAGATACTGGAGGGGTTTGCTATTTTCTTCTCCGGATTGTTTTACAGATGAGGAAACTGAGGCAACAGGGTGAAGTGACTTGGAGGATTGAATCATAGGGTAATAGATTTAGGGTTGGATGGAACCTTAGAAATTGAGTTTCTGGATGAAGAAACTGAGGCCTGCCAAGGTAAAGTGAATTAGGATGATAAATTTAGAGCTAGGAAGACCTTAGAAGTCACTGTGTTCAATCCCTTCATTCTACAGAAGAGGAAACTGAGGCCAGAAACTTGTCCAAAGTCACATAAGTAGTGAATGGGAGGTGGCGGTTCTTATTATTACCTCCCACAGCAGTTGGTTCTGCTTTTGGACAACTTGTCTAGACTCCAAGTGTATCAGAGCCATAGAATCATAGACTGAGATTTGGAAGGGACCTCAGAGACCTTTTAGTCCAGGGGTGGGGAACCTGTGGTTGCACTTGAGGACCTAGAGGGTAGCCTCAAGGCATAGGTTCCCCAGCCCCACCCCTCATCTACTCCAACCCCCTCATTTTGAAGATGAGGAAGCTGAAGCCTTGAATCATTTGCCCAATGTCTCATAGGTGGTGAGTGGTAGAGCCGAGCTCTCTGATTGCACGTTGGCTCCTGCCATTCCCTGCTCTCTGAGTCTGTTTCCTCATTTATGAAGTGAAGATCCTAGGGTGAAGGAGAGCAAAATGTTTTGAGTGATATAGAAGTGGAAGCTCTTACGAGGAATACTGACCCAAGCGCACCTCCTCTTGCAAGCCCATTGGTCAGGAGAGAGCCCAGCACTGATGGAGGTAACCTTGTGAACATCAGGGCCCTTTTATCCAAAATGCACCAAGGTGTGGGCTTGGGTCTGAGCAATAAAAACATGGTCTGCCAGCAAGCTGTGGAAGAAAGAAATGCAGACTGTTATATGTGTGATAAAAGTCCCATCAATCACCGCCAGGACTGAGCAACCGCACTAATATCTGGGCTACATGATTACGCTTTCTCGGGCTTTTCTGTCAAACCGATGTGTTCTCGCATACCAAATCACCAGTAGATATAAAACACTGGGAGGCAAAAGAAAGAAGGGGGAGGAGGGAAAGCATAAAACAAAACAAACAAAACCAACTCAACAAAACTCTAACTGCAATCATCTAAACAACTTCATCCAAGCAGAAGAATTTTGGTAACTCATTTAATTTTCCCAAATCCTTTATTGGACATTTGTCCTCTTTACAAAATTATACTTTGAGATATCTGCTCCCCAACTCAACCTACTCAGGGTTTTGTTGTTGTTTTTTCTTTATTTTATTTTATTTTTTATCAACCAGCTAACATGGAAAGTTTACCAGCCGATGGAAATACTTCACTGATCCTTACGGGTCAGGACTAGGAATCATTACATTGTGGAAATGGGCCAGTCAACTTGGAATGTTTACCAGCCACTCAGAATGCTTCATTGATCCCTGTGGTTCTGGACAGGGAATTGTGACATCACAGGTGTCATGGTTGATGTTCTAATGGTGTTTATGGTAATTCTCAGTCTTCCATTGGTGGTGCACTGCCTATAGAGAGGATTGTCCCTCTTCCTGCTTTCATACACACTTCCAAGTATCACTTCTTAAACTCCAAGTCCCATCCTGTTCAGTTCAATGAGCATTGATTGAACTGAAATATCCACTATGTATGGGCACTGTTATAGGCACCTGGAATACATTGGTGAAAAATAGTCCCTATTTTGATTTTAATGGGGTGAGATGGGTAGGTGATGCAGAGGGAAATAATGAAATGTTTTCCTGGTATTTCATTCTCTTTAAAAACCTGTGCCCTACAGAAACTTTACTTTATACCCTGGCACTGGCACATAGTCAGTGCTTAATATATGCCATTGACTGCTTGCCTGCCTTTTTTTCCATATCCTTCTCTCTTCACACTTTGGGAAACTCCACTGGACTCAGGGTATTGCACTAACCACACTACATTTTCCAAGGCATTTGAAAGGATGCCCAGGACTCTGATCCTTAGTCCTCTCCCCTGTATCATAGTGTCTCTGATCCCAGGAGCTGGGAACCCAGTGTGTTACAATGGAAAGGGTTTTGTATTTGGAATCAATAGCCCAAGGTTGAAATCCTTTTTATGGTACTTTTCTACCCATGTTGCTTTGGACAAATCACTTAAAGCCTCTGAATCTCAGGTTCCTTGATCTGTAAGCTAAGGACCTAATGACCTCTCTGAGGTCCCCTCCATCTGCAAATCTATCAGTCATATAAACAGACAGAAAAGAGCTGACTGGGAGCCACAGAGATGAAGCAACCAAAGCAGACATTTGGCTCTTCTTGTTCCCCTTAAATGGAAAAAAGCTGGACCCACCAGCTGCTTTCCAGTCTCCAAACTATTTGTCAATGTTTTCCCAGTGGGTTCAGGGCTGGCCTGCCACCCTGCACAGGTATTTAATATGGGAAAACTTTAATCACATTTGTTTTCCTGTGTTTTGTCCCTACAACAAATCATTTTTAATGGGAGCCAAGGAATAAAAAAAAAAGTTGTAGCAAATCTTAGCTGACAGTTTTATCACCCACCTAACATCTCCATGCCCAAGGATGGCTTTGCTGCCTGCCACCTGCAAATCATCTTGAGAGAGGGGGAGAGAGATAGATAAAGAGGGACAGAGAGACAGAGACAGAAAGAGAAAGTCAGAGAGAGGGAGGCAGGGAGAGGGAGAGGGAGAGGGAGAGAGAGAGAGAGAGACACGGAAACAGAGACAGGCAGAAAGAGAAAGACAGAGAGAGGGAGAATACAAGCCTAAACTTTTGTTGAAGGGGAAACTCCTGCTCCTTCTCCTGAGTTTTCATTATAGATGATAATCCCATTTTGTTCTGCCCTGGTCAATCCGTATCTAAAGTAGTGTAATTAATTCTGGGTGTTACATTTTAGGAAGAACACTGCTGAATTTGAGATCATCCACAAGAGGCTGACTGGGATGGTGAAGGACCTTGAGTTCATTTCATGAGAGAATCAAATGAAAGAATTATAGATGATTACTTTGGAGGGAAGAAAACTTGGAGTGGAGGGAGGAGATAGAGCGTTGGCTGTGTTCAAGTACTAGAAGGACTAGTTGTGATGGCAATGTTAATTTGCCATTTAATTACTGTTCTCAGATCAAGACATTGAAAATGGGCAGGTATGGAGGTGTGGCAGGTAGCAGCAGAGGAGGTGACAGGATGCTAAGGCTAAGTTGGCCTTAGTATTCTGGAAAATGTATAAAAATGATCTGGAGACAGCTAGATTCTTCCATTTTGGTTCTTAAGTACCTTACCCATGGTCACTCAGCTAATTACTGACACCACCACTGCCATCATTATCATCCTGGAGCTGGCTGTCTTCCTCATCTGTGAAACTGTCCCACTTTAGGGAAGTAGAAGGTGGTGGGTAGATGGGGCCATCATATAGGTATTTACTCCCTAAATCAGAATCTCTCCAATTCTGAGACTATTTTTCCAGGATCTGGACCCTTTCAAGTTCTTACTTTCAGAGCCTTCACTTCCAGATCTCTTTCCCAGGCCTCCCAGGAGGAGCCAAAGCTCCTCCTCCTCCCTAAAGAGAAAAGGTTCCTTTGAAGCAGGAAGTTCTCACAGCACCCTTGGGAGCAGAAACTCACCTCTCCCCCAACCCATACAACTTTGGGGCTTAGTCTTAATTTTGTACAAGTGCAATATCTGGATGTGTGTGCAAATATTAATTTATATTAAGAAGTACGAAAATTCTCTTTGGCGGATTAACTTGTGCATGCTTTCAAACCCAGAACTGCAAAATGTCAGAGTTGGAAGGGGCTTCCAAGGGCATCAATAAAGCCACATCTGAACAAGAACCCCACCTAGGGCATCCTTAATAATTGACTATGCAGCCTCTTCTCAAAGACCTCCGGTGAGAGGGTAGCTACTATACCTCGAGGCCACCCAAGATGCTTTTGGACAACTTATTGTTAGGAAAGTTTCCAAATGTCCAGCCTCAATTTATCTCCTTACAACTTCCATTCATTGTTTTTAGTTCTGCCCTCTAACACCAGCAAGGCAAGCCTAATGCCCCTTTCACATAATGATCATTTAAACATTTGAATAAAATTACTAACACTACTGAGTTTTCTCTTCTCTAGATTAAACAATCCTAATTCTTTTTACTCATCTTCATGTAGCACAAAGTCTAGTTCACAAAGCCATGCCAGTTGCCCACTGAGTTGGTCACTCCCCAGCTTAACAATATCTTTCTTAAATTGTGGAGCCCAAAATCAAACATAAGACTCCTTATGTGGTCTGAGTGGGGCAGAGGCCTTCAAAACTGCCAATTCCTTAGTTCTGGGCACTATATTTCTCAACCTATCTGAGATCGGGTTATGGAAGACCACTGCACTGTGCTGTGAGAAGTGACAAGCTGGTTGATTTTAGAAAAACATGGAAAGACTTACATGAAATAATAAAGAGTTAAGTGAGCAGAACCAAGAGAGTATTTCATACAGTAATAGCAATAATGTTTGAAGAATAGCTGTGAATGACTAAGTTATTCTGAGTATTATAAATGCTCAAATCAACTACAAAGGACTTATGAAAGAAGATGTTACCCACCTCCAGAGGAAGAACTGATAAATAGAAATGTGCATGATATGGTTTTATACATATACACATGCACATGCGCACACACATGTGTGTGCGTGCATGTGAGTGTGTGTGTTTGTGTGTTCATGTGTGTGTATGTGTCTGCGAAATGGTGGCCTTCTCTAATGTGGAGTAGAAAGGGAAGGAGGAAGAAGGTTTGGAACTTAAAATGTAATGAAAAATTAAATTTAAAAAAGATTGCATTAGTTTGCCTCATGCATTATTGATGTACATTGCAAATTAACCTAAGGAATATAACTAGAGCATGTGTATGTAATTAGAGTGTACGTAAATGATTTAGCCTTTTGTCCCTCTGTGAATGGAATTTTACAAGCAATAAATGCAGAATTCATGCAACTTCTAATTTGGGGATGACCATGACCAAGAAATAGCAAACCTTTACCATTCTGATAGGTTCAAGCCAAAGTCTTTATTTCTCTGTCTCCCCCTGCCTCCAAAAATCTTTTGTTTATTTGTCTCCCATCTTCAATACTTTCCTCTTTATACCACCCTTTGCTTCTCCTCTTTCTTTCAAATTATGATTACCATATGAGTTTGAACACTTCAGAGATAAAGGTCCTTCTTCACTCTCCCTTATTCCCTTAGAGCCAATAATTTGCTATATCATATCTATTCCATCTCAACAAAATCTTTTCTATCTATGCTCTCTTCTCCACTAACATAGACTCCAACCTGCACTTGAACAAAAATCACGGATCTCTTATACAGCACACCTAATAAGTAGTCACCCAGGCTTTGCTTGGAAACCTCTGAGGATGGGGATCCCACTACTACCCAAGGAATTCCACTTCTCTTTTGGACAGCTCCATGAATTAGGGAAATTTTCATCACATCTAGCCCAAATGTTCCTCTCCACCATCGACCTACTATTTCCAGCTCAGCCCTCTGGGACCAAGAAGAACAAATCAAAGATGCCTTCCGTGTGACAGACTCCAAAATACTGAGAATGTTTTCATGCTGATTTCTATGTCAGATAAAAATGCTTAATGCAGCCCATTGGAGGACTCTTGCTTTGTCTCAAATCTTGAAATCTAGGGATCGGCCAGAGTGAATCAAGGGGAAATCCAAAAGAAATTTGACATGGGAAAAACTGCATTCTTGGCCTGGGGATAATGAACTTTTAAAAGGGGTCATTATATTTCATAGTAATTCGTTTCCTTTTGCAACCCTATGTGCTTTATTTTCTATACTTTAAAAAATGCAGAGAAAGGACCTATAGGCTTTACCAGGTTGCCAAACGGGTTCATGACACACTCAGAAATGTTAAGAAGTTAAGAATCCTGTGTTGGATAGAATGATGGGCTAAATCTAATAAGATGAAATTGAGAGATATAAATGTAAGGTGTAAAGTCTTATACTTTGGTTCAAAGGCCAACTTCACAAGTTGGAAAGGTACAGCTAAATAGTTATTTCTTTGAAAAAAGATCTAGATTTTTTTTTTGGCAAACTTTGTAAGCTCTATACAATTCAACATTGTGATGTAGCAGGCCAAGAAATATAACCTAATTAAATTTGAAGTTCTCTTAAGAGTTGCACGGCGTTGAGAATAAGAGATCTTACAGACCTGTCATTCTCTGCCCTGATCAGAACACATCTAGAGTGTTGTGTTCAGTTTTGGGAGCCATAATTTATGAAAAATACTGACAAAGTGTAGAGTTGCCAGAGGAGAGGGACCAGAACAATTAGTGGATTAGAGATAATGCCACGTAAAAATTCATTGAAAGAATTTGAATTTTTTAGTAAGAAGATAAGACTTAGTCTCGTATCGTTAACAGTTTGCTGGACAGCTCCTTCTGAAGGTCCCATAGACATCCCAGATGTATGTTCATAATGGAATTTAGTATTTTGCCCTAAGTATGTTTTATCTAACTTCCCTACTTCTGTTCAAGGTACCACTATCTTGCCTGTCATCCAGCTTCATAATCTCAAAGTCAACCTAAGATCTTCACTCTTCCTTATCTCTCTAGATCTAATAATTTGCTATGTCTTATCTATCCAACCTCAACAAAATCTCTTGCATCCCAGTCAAACATTTATTAAGCACCTACTATGTGCCAGGTACTGTGCTAAGCACTAAGGATACAAAAACAGGTAAAACATGGTTCCTGCACACAAGAAGCTCACAATATATGGGGGGAGATAACAATAACCCCCACAAAATATGCATAAACATGCTATATAAGGGATAGATAAGAAATAATTAAGAGAAAGAAAGCACTGAAATTAAGAGGAGTTGGGAAGGGCTTCCTATAGAAGATATTATTTAAGTTGGGACTTAAAGGAAGCTGGGAAAGGCAATGGGCTGAGATGAGGAGTGAAGGCATTCTGAGCATGAGGGAGAGCCAGAGAAAATGCCTGGAGTCTAGAGAGGAAGGGCCTTGTTTATGGAACAACAAGGAGGCCACTGTCACTGGATCAAAGAGTACGTGTTGGAGAGTAAGGTGTAAGAAGACTGGCAATGGAAAAAGGGTCTAGGTTAGGAAGGACATTGAATGCCAGAGTATTCTATATCGGATCCAGAAGGCAACAGGGAACCACTGGAATTTATTGAGTAGGGAAATGGCATGATCAGGCTTGCATTTTAGAAAAATGACTTTAGCGGAGCGGAACCAAGATGGCGACTGGAAAGCAGGGACTAGCGTGAGCTTCCCACCAAGTCCCTCCAAAAACCTATAAAAAATGGCTCTGAACCAGTTCTAGAACTGCAGAACCCATGAAATAGCAGAGGGAAACAGGGCTCCAGCCCAGGACAGCCTGTATGATCTCTGGGTAAGGTCTATCCCAGACAGAGCAGGGAGGGGAGGGGAGCAGATCAGAGCCCAGTGTGGGCAGCACAGACCAACCAGACCAGGAGCTGGGTGGAGCGTGCCCTAGCACCCTGAATCAGTGAGCTGTGGCAGTTACCAGACTTCTCAACCCACAAACACCAAAGACAACAGAGAAGGTTAGTGGGAAAAAGTGCTGGGGACAGGGAGTTTGCAGTTCATCCACCGCCCAGGGGTGGTGGGAGTGGGCAGCAGAGGTGGGGCAGCTACAGAACTACAGCTGCAGTTGCTTCTGGCCCCAGGCCCACCTGGTGGGAGGAATTAAGTGGCTGATCAGAGCAGTAGTGAAGAGCCTGCTGAAGATCTAAGTCCAGTCCAGGTTGGGGGTTCTTGGGGAAGGAGGAGTGCTGCTGTGGCAGAGCTGGTGCATCCCCCCAAGCAT
>CM053622.1:18746647-18757777 GCA_028646595.1 Phalanger gymnotis | reverse complement strand
TATATATATATATAGAAAGAGAGAGAGAGAGAGAGAGAGAGAGAGAGAGAGAGAGAGAGAGAGAGAGATGGAGGGCACAGGGTGAGTTCAATATGAAGGGATGACATCTAAAAAAATAAAATTAAATTAAGGGATGAGAGAGGAATATATTGAGAGAGGGAGAAAGGGAGAGATAGAATGGGGTAAATCATCTCACATAAAAGTGGCAAGAAAAAACAGTCTGTTGGAAGGGAAGGGTGGCAGGTGAGGGGGAATGAGTGAATCTTGCTCTCATCAGATCTGACCTGAGGAGGGAATAACATATATACTTAATTGGATATCTTACCCCACAGGAAAGAAGGAGGAAGGAGATTAAAAAAAGAGGGGATGATATAAGGGAGGGCAGATAAGGGGAGGAGGTAATCAAAAGGAAACACTTTTGAAAAGGGACAGGGTCAAGGGAGAAAATTCAATAAAGGTGGATAGGATAGGAAAGAGCAAAATATAGTCAGTCTTTCACAACATATGTATTGTGGAAGGCTTTTGCATAATGATACATGTGTGGCCTATGTTGAATTGCTTGCCTTCTTAGGGAGGATGGGTGGGGAGGGACGAGGGGACAGAATTTGGAACTCAAAGTTTTAAAAGCAGATGTTCAAAAAAAAAGTTTTTGCATGCAACTGGGAAACAAGATATACAGGCAATGGGGCATAGAAATCTATCTTGCTCTACAAGAAAGTAAGAGAAAAGGGAGTAGGAGGGTAGTGGGGTGGCAGAAGGGAGGGCTGACTGGGGAATGGGACAATCAGAATGTTTGCCATCTTGGAATGGGGGGAGGGTAGAAATGGGGAGAAAATTTGTAATTCAAAATCTTGTGGAAATCAATGCTGAAAGTTAAAAATATTAAATAAATAAATAATTTAAAAAAAGAAAATGTAGCACAAAGAACAACATGTATCTTACATGTACACAGCTATTTACCAGCTGTCTTCCTCATGGGAGCTCCTTGAGGACAGGGGACCATGTTTTTTACTTTCTTAGCTCATCAGTATAGTGCCTGGGACATGCTAGGTACTGAATAGAATTATTTTTTAAAAGATAGTTATTCCCCACTTTTGTCTTTCTATCATCTGGCTTTTCCCTGATATCTCTCCTCCTACACATCCCAAGAGTCATACTTTATAACAAAGAATTTAAAATAAGAGAGAAAAGGAAATAAAATTAGAAAAAACTGAATATTCCATCCAAAAATTTGAATATTCTATGTAGTGTTGTACACCCATGGGTCCCTCACTTTGGCAAAGAAATTCTGGGGGAAGATGTCCTCTCATATCTAATATCTAAGGTACAACATTTTCTCTGTAGTTTTGCAATATTCATTTGCAGTCATTCTATGGCCACTGTTCTTTTCATTTACATTGTCACAATCATTGGGTTCATTGATTTCTTGGCCCTGCTAACTTTACTTTGTATCAGTTCATGTAGATCCTTTCCTGATTTTTAAAATTTGATTAACTGTGTATAGTTATCCCTTCCACATCACTACTCTGATATATCATGGGTTGGCATAAGAAATTAAATGAGAATTTTGGGGGAGTTTTGTAGAAGCCACAGACAACAGGGGAAGGCAGACAGCACAGAAGAAGTTTAGAAACTCATAAATGCATAAAATATATGTGTAGTATTGTAATCAACATATTTTATTTTTAATACCATAATAATTGACTTCTTCTCTGGGGGGCAAAATATTTTACATGGATTTTCCAGATCATGGGGGCACTGCTCCCCTAGCCCCCATATGGTGGAAGGGATAGCTATATATTGCTTTTCCTTCAGCATAATGTAAGCTCCAGGGACTTTGCATTTTAATCTTTATATTCCCAGCATCTAGCCCAGTGGCTTGAAGACCATAAGCGCTTTGATGCTTGTTAATGATTAGCTGGTCATCTTCCTCAGCTAAATTGTAAGGTCCCTTTGGTGGACAAGGACCATTTTACTTTTATCTTTATATCTCCAGCACATAGCATGCACTTCTAGGCACACAGTAGGTGCTTAATAAATGCTTGTTTGATAAATGAATGAATGGCATGTTTGGAGACTGCCTTTGTATCCCAGCTAGATGTTTTCTTTTATAGCATTCAGCCTTCAGGAGTTTTGATGTCTAATCGTCAGTTTGCTCTAGGAGTGGCATGTGAGAATATCTTGAGAACCAGATGAATGGAGAAAAAATATTGAATTCAAAATCATGCTAGTGGTTCGCTACCATTTTCCAATTTGCTGGACGAAACAGGACTCTTAGTTTCACTGTCTCCATTTATAAAAAGAATTAAAGCATTTGCCCTTCCCTCCTCTTTCCTTTCTCTTCCTTTTTTTATTCCCCCTTCTAGCTCTCTTCCTTCTCTCTCTCATTCCTTTTCTTTCTATCTTCCTAATCTCTTTTCCCATCTTTCTTCCCTCCTGCTTCCTTCTGTCTTTTCTGTTTCTTCCCTTTTGTCTACCTTTTCACTCTCCTGATCTCCTTCCCTTCCCTTTCCTCCCCCTTTTCACCTCTTCTTCCCTTGACTTTCCCTCATCTGCCCTTCCCCCTTCTTTTTTTCTTCCTTCTTTCCCTGTCTTCCTAGGTTAATATGAAGAGAAATTAAATGACATAAGTGAAAGGTGCTTAGAGCTCCCTGGAAGAGACTGGCTCTGGCAATCCCAGGGAGGTTTCTTCATAAAAAATGCATAAGTCGCTGCTGTCTAGGAGCCTGAAATGGCAGCCCCCAGGTGACACCCGGTTACAGACAACCCTGCTGCTGGATCCCCCTCCAATTCCTCCCAGAAAAAGAAGACTGACTGAGGAATGAGTGGTGGTGGGGAAAGAGAAGCAGTTTTCTGATATTAAGTAGCCTTTTGGGAGTACTCAGAGTCTGGTTTGAGCCATTTAAACAATTCTCTCCGGACGCATTGTACCTTGACAGGCTGACTTTAATGAGCTGATCTGGTCCAAGTGGCCTTTAACTGGCCCTAGGATTTGTTGGGGACCTGTATGGCAGATGATGTGTGACAGGGGGACAAGCAGGTACCCTGGACTCCTCCAACAGTCAGGGTTCTTTAGGGGCATCTGGCAGCTGGCACAGATTAGGAATCCAAGGCCCAGCCCCTTTGATAGGGATAGAAAAGAGATATGTATTCTCTGAACTTCTGTTCAGCAAAGATGATGAAATGGAAAGAAAACTGATCTAAGACTCACAGGATTTGGTCATTCAAGGGACCATAGAGATAACCCAGTCTAATTTTATAGATGAAAAAACTGAAACCCAAGAGGTCATGGTCACATAGATTCAAAACTAGACCATATGAATCCAAATTCAGTGTTTTCCCTGACTATGTTCAAGTACCTAGCGAATAAATGGAGGTATAAGTCCCACTACTAAATGATCTAGGTCCTATCGATAGGTATGCTAGTAAATATTTAACAACTGGCTTTCTCTAAAAATACACTTTTTTGTTCAATCTGCAGTTTGAACATTTTCTCTATCACTTTCTTAACTGTGGAGTCGACAGTAAACAAAACAAAAAATGAATCCCTTATTTGTATCATTTGCCAATTTCCAAATGGTCACACAGAAAATTAAACAACCAGCTCTCTGCTGCCAATTTGAGCTAATTCTAGCACACCCCTGACCCTATCTATCCATCAGTTTCCACATCTATAAAACAATGATCACACAATCATCTCTTTAGAAATGGAAGAGAACTTAGAGGTCTCTCATTTTACAGATAAGGAAACTAAGAGCCATGGGAGTAAGTGATTTGCTCAAGGTCACACAAGTCAGAATTTTCAGAGGTAGGATTGCAACCTAGTTTATCTGACTCCAGAACTTGTGCATTCTTGACTGTACCATGCTGAGTTTGCCCTGATGATTTCACCTCGTCGTTCATAAGAGTAAATAAAAATAGGCATGAAGATACTTGGAAAAGCATGGAACATTGCTTCCATATGTGTGATATAATATAACTTCAGAGTGAGATCAGTGTCTGGGCTTGAAGTAGCTTTGGACCGAACCACTAGAGACCAGAGAGTCAGCTCCCAGTTATTCTCTTCACAGACCTTTGTGTAGCTAATTGTCTTGCCCCCCACCCCCTTCATCCTCTTTGAAACCCTGTCCTGTTGGCCCTCTGCACATATTCTCTGAGCCTCTGCAGGCAGCAGATTATGCTGATCAGAGTCAGGGCTTATGGGATAGAAGAAACAAAAGCTGGTGCCTTCCTCAGCCAGACTCCTAGACATTTGGAAGAATGGGAAAGCAGATAATTGTTTTTTTTTTTCAGGAGGAATATGACTGTTCAGAAGCCTTAGGCTTTGACTTTGGGGGAGCCAGAGGTCTCGGTTAGATCTCCAGGGATAAGGGATAGAGGGAAAACCCTGATCTTAAAACTGACCTCTTAAAACTGACCAGTGAGTAAGGAGGAGTATCCAGACATGGAGGGGTGGGGCGAAGGCAGGATTATTTAAGGAATCAGCGGGCTTCTCTGGATATGTCAGTCTGGTTCAATGTGTAAGTTGGAGGGAGAAAGAGAGAAAGGAGGGAGGGAGAGAAAAAAAAAAAGAGAGAGAGAGAGAGAGAGAGAGAGAGAGAGAGAGAGAGAGAGAAAGAGAAAGAGAGAGAATATCTTAGATTTAAACCTAGAAGGGGTCTTAAAGACCATCTAATCTACCCTCCCTCTTTAGAAAAAAAAATATTAGGAATCAGTGTCCTGAAGAGGCCCAGAAGCTTTACCCAAGATACATAGATAGTAAATGACAGAGTAGGTATTCGAACCCAGACCCTCTGATTCCAAATTCAGTGTTTCTTCTGTTGTTATATAATTTTTTAAAATTTATTTAGTATTCTGTTTTTCCCCAGTTACATGTAAAAACAATTTTTAACATTTGATTTTAAAATTTTGGGTTCCAAATTCTCTCCCTTCCTCTTTCTCCACCCTACCCCCATTGAGAAAACAAGCAATTCTACATAGGTTATACACATGTAGTCATGAAAAACATTTCCATATTAGTCATCTTGTAAAAGAAAACAGGCCAAAAAAGCTCAAAAAAAGGAAAGTTAAAAAAGTCTGCTCCAATCTCTATTCAGACTCCCTCAGTTTTTTGTCTGGGGATGGATAGCATTTTTTGTAATAAGTCCTTCTGAGTTGTCTTGGATCGTTGTATTGCTGAGAATAGCTAAGTCATTTCTGTTGTCGTATTCTGCCAAGGGAGAGAAACTAGAAATGAATGGAGATAACATAGTACAATGAGGGAAAAACAGACTCTGAAAGCTGAGTACCCAGTTCTGATACCCTACCCATGTAAGCTTGGGCAAGTCATTCCAACAGCATGGTCCTCAGTTTCTTCATTTGAAAGAGGAGTAGTTAGAGTAAATGACCTCTGAAGTCTCTTCCAGTTCTACATTTATTGTTCTATGATTCTAAACTGCGCATTTGTGCACAATATAAAGAAAAATCTCCTAACAATTAGAGGCGTGGAGTGGACTTCCTCGAAGATACTGGGTTGTCCCTAACTGGAGGTCTTTGAGTAACAGCTAGGCAAACACTCAACAAGTATATTGTGAAAGGAATCTTCCTTCAGTTTTGCCACTGTATGCTAAGGCATGTTTCCATCTGACTTGAAGCTCAAAGCATTCATGTGTTTTGCCTCCTTCATTAGAATAGGAGCTTTTTGAGGGCAGAGACTAACTGATTTTTTTATTTGCATCCCCATCACTTAGGATGGTGTTTTGTATATTTGTTATTCAGTCATGCATGATTTTGTGACCCCATTTGGGGTTTTCTTGGCAAGGATATTGGAGCGATTTGCCATTTCCTTCTCCAAATCATTTTACAAATGAGGAAACTGAGGCAAATGGGCTTAAGTAACTTGTTCAGGGTCACACAGCTCATAAATGTCTGAGGTCAGATTTGAACTCAGGAAGATGAGACTTCTTGACTCCAGGCTTGGCACGCTATCCACTGTACCATGTAGCCACCCCAGCTTTGTACATAATAAGTGTCTAATAAATGCTTCATTCATTCACTCATTCATTTAGCAGTCTCTTGGACTGAACAACCTCTGTGAACTCTTCCAACTCTCAGATACATGGTTTCTATAACTTTGCCTGGACTATTTCCCACCTTAAGTCTCTCCCTACTCCAGTCCATATTCCACTCAGCAATCAAACTGTTCTTCTTAAAGTACAGGTTCGAGCAAGTTACATCTTCTATTCAACAACCACCTGTTACCTGGAGATTACCCTCAGGATCAAATATGAAATGAACTCTTTGGTATTCAAAATCCTTCATAAGAGAACTGATGAACTCCGAGTGAAGATTGAAAGATATTTTTCACTTTATTTTTCTTGTTTTTTTGCATCACAGCTAATATGGACATATATTTTGCATGACTTCATATGTATAATGGATATTGTGTATCTTGCTTTCTCAATGGATGGGGGAAGGGGATGCAGAGAGGGTGAGAATTATGAACTGAAAAAGACCCATAATATGGCTCTCTCCTGTCTTTCCAGTCTTCTTACACCTTAGTCCACATTCTCCTCCCCCCCCCACTCCAGACATTTTCATTTCTTATTTCCCGTGCCTGGAATTCTTTCATTTCTTATCTCTTCCTCTTGGTTTTCCTGACTTCCTTCAAAGCCCATTTAAAATTCTACATTCTACAAAACATTTCACAATCCCTCTTAATGCCAGTGCCTTTCCTCTATTCATTATCTGCAATAATCTTTTCTATAGCTTGTTTGCATATTATGTTTATATGGTGTTTCCTCCACTAGACTGAGTTCCTTGAGAGTAGGGGTTGCCTTTTGTGTTTCTTTGCAACCCCAATACTTTGAACAGTTCCTGGAATGTTTGTTGTTGCTTAGTCATTTTAAGTCATGTCCAACTCTTCATCACTCCATTTGGACTTTTCTTCCTAGAGAAACTAGAGTCGTCTGTGGATAAGGAAACTGAGACAAACAGGACTCAGTGACTTGCTCAGAGTGACAAAGCTAGTAAGTGTCCGAAACAGGATTTGAACTCACAAAGACGAGTCTCCCTGACTTCAAATCCAGCACTCACAGGCCTAGCTGCCGTGGAATATGGTAAGGATTCAGTAAATGCTTATTGACCAACTGTAACTGATTAATTCCATAAGCTTAGCCACTGATGTGCTCTCTCCAGGGTGCTGAAATTCTTTCTTTTTGATTAAGTTCACTTCTACATTGCCCAGGAGTTGGGCTACAAGGTTCCTGTAGCAACTATTGTGCAAAGTAAGTAATAACTCTATCCCATTTTATGCTTTAAAGACAGATGTAGGATATTCGTGGCCATTCAGGAGGGAGCACAAATAGTTGATTTAAAAGGTAACAAAAACTTTTAGTTTCTAGGAAAGACTTTAACACAGCTGTTTGTCCTACAACTTGACAATAGTTTTAATTTCATTTTTTAAATCATATAATGAACACTCATTACTACCTAAACATTCTCACATAAATACCAGACAAGTAAGTGGATTGAAAGAACAAATACATGATATATGAGTTTGATTCTTTCTCCCTTTTTCAGAGGGAGTCTATACTCTTCTTTTTTATACCACTCAGTCAAAGCATTCCACTAATATGGTTATGATAACACAATTATTAGTTCATTACTTACTAACTGTTAATTTATTTTTTAATTGTCCATTAAATCAGGCACCCAGGCTATTTATATTTTAATTTTTAATGTCAAGAAGTTAAATTGCTTTCCAAATGAAGGTTAACAAGGGAGGCCCTATTTCTGATGCTAAAAACATCTGGATTTGTGCTGGTATAACAGCCTATCAGGGGGTTATAACAGCAATTTCATCAGAGTTTGGTGAATTGAACGTGGGAGTGAGATGTACCAAGTGTTGGAGGTAAGAAGCTGTGTCTGGGACATAGTAGGCACTTAATCAATTAATCAGCACTCTGCTAAATGTTGAGGATAGAAAAAGAGATATGAAATATTCTCTCTCTCTCTAGAAAAAGAGATATGAAATATTCTCTCTCTCTCTCTATATATATATATATGTATGTATGTGTGTGTATCTATACACATACGTGTGTACAAAATATGGATAGGGCTGAGCTTGTGATTTCATTAGAATAGTAAACTACTGGATGTGTAAGCACATTATGATTCATATTCTGAAAGAGGTAATCAGGACATTGAAAATTGAAGTGATCTACTCATGACCACATAGCCATAATGGGTCAGAGGCATGGTCAGTACCTAAATCACTTAGCTAGTCAGTCAGTCAACAAATATTTATTAAGAACTTGCCATATACCAGATACTATGCTAAGCAATGAAAATAGAAATACAAAATGAAAGAAAGATGTCCTAAAGGAGCTTATATTCTAATGGGGAAGACAATAAATCAAATAAATAGAGGAGGGTTCCATATGTACCATTATAGATATATGTGTGTGTGTGTGTGTGTGTGTGTATGTCCCATATATTCGCAGTAGTTCTTTTTGTAATAAATAATTAGCAATTGAGGGGATGCCCATCAATTAGGGAATGACCGAACATGTTACGGTATATCATGGAATACTATTGTGCTATAAGAAATGATGGAGATAGTTTCAGAAAAACCTTGGAAGATTCATATGAATTATACAAAGAGAAGTGAACAGAATGGGACCAATTTATACATAATGACTACATTGTAAAGATAAACAATGTTGAAAGATTTAAGAACTCTGATCGATGCTATGATTAGCCATAATTCCAAAGACTCATGATGAAAAATGCTATCTCCTGATAGAGAGCTAATGGACTCAAGTCATTGACTTAAAATGACTAAACAACAATGGACTTCAAAATATGAATTGATTCATATTTTTTCTCTTTTTTTTTCCTTTGGACATGGCTAATGTGGAAATTTATTTTGTGTTTGGGGGGGGGGGACTAGGTGGCACAGTGGATGCAGTGCCAGTCCTAGAGTCATCTTCTTGAGTTCAAATCCAGCCTCAGACACTTATTAACTAACTGTGTGACCCTGAGCAATCCACTTAGCCCTGCTTGCCTCAGTTTCCTCATCTGTAAAATAAGCTGGAGAAGGAAATGGTAAACCACTCCAGCATCTTTGCCAAGAAAACCTCAAATGGGGTTACAAAGAATTAGACAAGATGAAATGACTGAACTACAACAATATATCTATGTGTGATGAATTTTGTTTTCCTTGCCTTCTCAATGGATGGGGAAGGAAGAAAATTTGGAACTGAAATTTAAAAAAAAATTAAAAACTGACGGGTAAAGAGAGGAAGAAGGTACCCATGATGAGAGCTAAGTAAAGGAGTCTGGAGAGTGCAGCCTGGAAATGGAGAGTCAACTAGCCTAGGCACCCTCCTTAAGTGGAGGTTCTAGTAGGAGACATCCAATTAGAGGAAGGGGCCCTAGGAGCTGACAGTACTTTTGAGGTGTGAGTTCTAAGGATGAAGTAATCCTTAGGATGTAGATTAATTTTTAAAATAAATTTTTATTGATTTTTTTATAACTTCTAGATTTCCCCGTATCCTTCTTTCCCCCTTCCCAGATAACCATACCCATATAACAAAGACTTTTTTAACAAAAAAAGAAAGAGAAAACTGATCAACATATCAAGAAAAATTTGATATTATATGGAATGTTCCACCAGCTCAAAGAAGTGAGTTGAAGTATTCTCTCGTATATCTTCTTTGGAGCCAAGATTGCTCCTTATCATTTTACACCCTTCAGTTTTGATAGTTTTGCCATTGTTGGTGGTTCCATTTCCAATGATATGGTAATTGTGTATATTGTTATCCTGGATCTTCTTTCTTAATTCTGCATCAGTTCATGGAATTCTTGTCATGCTTTTCGTGTGTTCATCATGCCCATAATTTCTTATAGTATGGTGATATTCCATGACATTCATGTGCCACAATTTTAGTCATTCCCCAGTCGATTGGCATTTACTCGTCTTGCCTCTCCTTTTTGATATGTACAAAATAAATACAAAACAATTGGGGGAAGGTTCCCACAGTTGGAGGGGTGTGGGAGGGGATGTTTAGGCAAAATTTTGAAGGGAATTAGGGATTAGAAGAGGCAGAAATGAGGAGGGAATGCATTCCAGGCTTGGAAGCTAGCCTCCTTGTTTGTTGATTTGAATTAAAATATGGTATAAGACCAGCAGCGTACCTGGTTGGGATTCAGGAAACCATGGTATTGCTCCTTTGTCTGCCAGTTTCTTGTCATGTGGCCTTGGACAAGTCAATTCCTCTCTCTGGGCCTCTTTCCTCCTCTATAATGTGAGAAAGTTGGATTAGATTATCCCTAAAACACATTTTCAGCTCTAAATCTAGGATCCAATGGCTGCTGAGCAAGAGCTGATTGTTATTAGCAGTAATTAAGATCCTCAGGGCTGGTGGAGGTAGGAATTCTGTCTTGAGAGGAGATGTGGCACTGTTGACTAAAAGAGAATTTTGACTGGAAGTATTTATTGTTTATTTTTAATTGTGAGACCAGCTGAGGGGGCAAGTCATTGGTGGAACTGTTGTGAAGATTTAATGAATACAGGAGTGCTCTGGAGTCAGCTTGGCACAAGAGAGCCAATTGTTAAATTTTCAGTGTGAACATTGATACATTGGAAACAAGCAAAGGCTACAGATCAAGGCTTGATTTATTGTTTTGTTGATTGCCTAGACTTAAGAAAGTTATGGATAAAATGATTAAACTTGAGACTAAACTCAAAAACGTGTTAGCCAGAGAGCCAGTTGGTGAAAATTTACGCGCATACCAGCTTTCAGTTCTAAATCAGTGATGATGTCTATCAGAAAAGATTACTGCAGCTTAGGAGCACCTAACTCTTGGATGAGAGAAAAGCATTCTCAAATGAAATAGAACACCAAAAGGAGAAACAGAGTCATGAAGACGACTCTCCTGCTCATTGCATAATTATCCCAGAGACAGCATTGAAGGTTAGAATTCTGAAGTTAGGATGCTGGGGCAGGGGAAATGGGAGTGAGGTGGGAAGGTGTAGTAGGAAGGCCGAATTTATGATCTCAAAAAGGATCATATAAATATCAGAATGGTTCGAAATCGATGGGTATACAGAATTCTCCAAGCAGAAGGCATCCAAAAATTTATTCA
>CM053622.1:18729138-18746547 GCA_028646595.1 Phalanger gymnotis | reverse complement strand
CAGAGACCCATTGCTTCCCGAATTGGCCCCTTTTAAGTCTTTAATCTACGCCCACAGGGGTTTCACACCTGATAGGGCTTTGGGCCTGGGGCTTAGTGTTTAACAGGTGAAAGTACTTTCACCATAAACAAAAGCCAAACTCCTTAAGCACACCCGTTAAACTAAGCCCATTTTGCCTTACTGGCACAGAAGGGGTGGATAATATTTTAGAATTATAGAATGGAGAAAAGTTAGAAATAATGTAATCCATTGATTTCACTCATAAATATGTCAAGTGAGGCCCAGAGGGGTCAAGTGAGTTACTGAAGGTCACATATGTAGCCAAGAGAGCCAGGTTTTGATAACACCTTGTTTTCTTTCTTATTTCCTCTGGAGGGATGAGATTTGGCAATGAGGTTTAGAAATCTGCTGGGTTAGCTAAGTGAAATGGACAATTCTCCTCAGTAAGTAGCATGGTTTGGTGAACTTAATGTCAGGAATGCCACCTGAGACACTGCTATATGCCATTGGGCAAATCTGAGTCTTAGCTCTTCCCATCTTTAAATGTATAATCTTATGATCCAGTAAGCTTAATGTCTATGCCCCATGGCTTCTTAGGGATGAAATGTTCAAAGTTAAATGCCAAGGTGACACCTTAGAAAACTTAGTAAGGTTTAGATATGTATTTACAGCTTCATTACCCCTAGGATGACTAAATGTCATTCAATGAGGCCTTGGAACTTTCCCACTTTAGAGGTACCTGATTTAGAAGGTTCAAACAAGAGGGAAAGCTTGGGAAGAGGTGACAGCATAATCTTAACCTCACCCCAAAGCTGCCTCAAAGGTCATATAGGCCTATCTAGACCATGTCAAGAGTCAGTTAAGCCTTCCAAAGAAAAATACAATTAATGAAAGAATAGATTGATTCCCACTGCTACCTCTTGTCTGGAATAATTACCAGAAATTAGTTTTTTCATTATAATATTAGCCGTCTGGAACTGGAACGCCACAGACATAAAAGAGATCCATCTTCTCTGGGAATGGAAGGATGGGACTCTATGTACGTTGAAGGAAGGCTTTCTAATGAATAAAAGATACAGTTCCACTGATCTGGAGTCTCGATCTTCAACACTATACTCAACTAAACTCGGGAGACATTTATTAAACACCTACAATATAAGGAGCTTATGTTAGGCAATGAGGAGTATACAAAGATGAATTATGAATGTTCAGTCCTTTGTATAACACATTTGATTCTAGAGAGAATTAGGATACAAAGAGATACTGACAAGCTAGAATGATGGGTGATGCAGATTCAAGAGGAATAATAAATGCTAAATCTTTCACTTTAGGTTCAAGAAATCACTTTCACAAGTACAAGATGGCAAAGCCACAGTAGTATGTCTAAGAAAGAGCTGAGTTTTTTTCACTGCACTATAAGCTTAATGTGAACTTTTCTTCCCCAGTACCAAACAAAAATACTGTCTTAGGTTACCTTAAGAAAGTCATAGTAAAAATGCTCTAAAACACTATTAATTAGAGAAATGAAAGTTAAAACAATTCTGAGGTATCACTTTATACCTATCAGATAGGCTACTATGACAGAAAAAGAAAACGACAAATATTGGAGGGCATGTGGGAGAACTGAGACACTAATGCATTGTTGGTGGAGTTGTGAACTGATTCAACCATTCTGGGGAATAATTTGGAACTATCCCCAAAGGACTATAAAATGCATACCCTGTGACTCAGCAATACTACTACTAAGTCTTTATCCCAAAGAGATAGTAAACAAAAAGGTAAAGGACATACATACATACATACATATATATATGTATATATACATATATATATATGTATACACACACACATACACACACAAATAGTTATAGCCGCTCTTTTTGTGGTGGCAAAGAATTGAAAATTGAAGAGATTATCCATCAATTGGGGAATAGCTGAACAAGCTATGGTATAGGATTGTGATGGAATACTGTTGTGCCTTAAGAAATGATGAGCAGGATGCTCTCAGAAGAACCTGGAAAGATTTACATGAACTGAGTCAAAGTGAAATGAGCAGGACCAAAAGAACATTGTTTATGGTAATAGCATTATTGTGTGATGATCAACTGTGAATGACTTAGCTGTTCTCAGCAATACAATGATTCAATACAATTCTAAAGGACCTATGATAAAAAATGCTATCCATCTTCAGAGAAAGAACTAATGGAGTCTGAATGCAGATTGAAGTATTTTTTTTACTTTATTTTTCTTAATTTTTTTCTGTGTTTTCTTTCACAATGTGACTAATATGAAAATGTCACCCATGACTGGATATGTATAACCTACATCGACTTGCTTGTCTTCTCAATGAGTGGGGGTGTAGGGTGAAAATTTGGAACTCAGTTTTTTAAATGGACATTGAAAATTATTTTACATGTAATTAGAGAAAAAATATTAAAGAAAAAAGAAATGCATAGTAGTGTTCAGAATGAGGAAAGTGATAGTCCCATTGTCCTTTTTCCTAGTCTTACCCCATACCCACTTCTGGGAACCACATTTTAGGAAGACACCGACAAGTCTATCCAGAGAAGAACACTAGATACTATGCCACTGGGGGACCAATTGAAAAAACTGGAAATTTGGGGCCTACATAATAGAAGACTTAGAGGAGAATATGATAGATGTCTTCAAGGACTGAAAAGACTATTATGGAATTGTTAGTATGTCCCTATTCTTGGGAATGACTTTTATTTACCAAATATTTTATTTTGTTGTATACATGCTATCCCCCACCCCACCCCAGTAGATTGTAAGTTCCATAGGGGAAGGGACTATTTTTTAAAAAATTTTTGTTTCTATTTTCCCAAAATATAACACAAGTATCTGGCATAGAGCAGGTGCTTAATAAATGCTTATTGGATTCTATTGACCTGACCTTAAGAGGACTTAAGCTTTAAGCTCTTATGGTAGTGTTTTTACTTTCCTGATAGTGGAGATGGTTTGGCACTGATCCATTCCCATTTTTTTGCCTGTTCACTGTTCTGAATGTAAATTTGTGCACCAAGATGGCTGGAATGCATTCTTTCCTCATCTCTGCCTCTCAGAATTTCCTTTTTCCTTTAAACTCAGTTCAAATACCAGCCTCTTTTCCTCTTTCTCTCCTGATGCTTTCCCTCTTTGAACTCCCCTGTAATTATTTTATATATTTGTCCATGCTGTACCTTGAATGCAAACACCTTGAAGGCAGGGACTATCCTTTTGCCTCGATGTCTCCCAGGACCTGGCACAATGTCTGGTACATAATAGGTGACTAATAAATGTTTTTTTATTGGACCTGGGATAAAGCAAAAGTAACTCCTTTGCATGGGATTGAACTCCTGACCTTGTTCTTATTATTACCAGGGTCCAACTCAGTGAGCTGGCCAGCTGAGTTAGCACAGATGCATGTTGCTGATGAGAGCAAGCACTGTGCCATTTGGATCAATGTGATTATTTGAGATGCCTAGTCCAATGGTTATTTTGAAAAGAATCCCTAAAATTAGCTGCATTAGCAATCTCTGATAACTGGCTCTTTGGGTTAATTGGCACATTTATGTTCCCTTTGAGGGATGCCAGGGAAGAGTATCCTCATATTCCTCTAACAAGCAAGTTTGGGATGACTCTCTGCCTGGAGTGCTAATACATATTACAAATCAGAGCTATTACCATTATTTTTCAGTTCATCTCAATAGAGATATAATGGACCCAACGTTCCTGTCTCTACGGAGATGTAAAACAGCTATTTCCTAACTGCTCTGTTTTGGAGGGTGTGGGTGGTGGTTATGCTATGATAACTACAAGGCTCACCCTTTATCTTCCATATCTTTGGACAGGTGCAGAGTCCCCATCTTTGATAAAGAAACGTGATTTTTTTCATAGAACTGCTGATTTCTGGACAAATCACTTCATCTCTCAGCATCTAGGATTTTATTCTGCCCGGGTAAAGAGAATTTCCTCGGATTTTCTAGACCAATAAGATTACAAGTTCTGTTTAAAAATACCCATCTTCCCTAATATGATTGGGAATTTGAGGACCTAGGTTCAAATCCTGGCTCAGATGCTTATTTCCTGTGTAACTTTGGGCAAGTCACTTAATACTTCTGAGTCGCAATTTCATCAACTGTAAAATGAAGAGATTGGACTAAATGAGCTCAAAGGTCCCTCCCATGTCTAAATCATATGATCCTATGAATTAAATTGAATCTCAGAATCAAAAAGTGTTTTAATATACTAGTTGGCATAGTGAATAGTGTTGGACTTAGGAAGAGGAAGCCCTGTATGCAAAACTTGTTTCAGACACTTAATAGCTGTGGAATTCTAGGAAAGTCATTTAACCTCTTTCTGCCTCAGTTTCCTTATGAGTAAAATAGAGATAATAACATCCACTTCACAGTGTTGTTGTGAAGAAGAAATGAGTTAATCTACGTAAAGGGCTTTGCAAAGCTTGAAGTCTATATAAATATTATTTGACGGTACTTAGGCAGAGCAGTGGATAGAGCACTGAACCTGGAATCAAGAAGACTTAAGTTCAAATGCTACCTCAGACACTTACTAGCTATGTGACCCTGGACAAGTCTCTTGACCTTTGTCTAGCTTAATATCTTCATTCATAAAAGGAGGATAATAATATTACTTACCATCTCCCCAGGGTTGTTGTGAGGATAAAATGAGATGTTTGTAAAACACGTTAAAAGTTTCAAGTGCTATGCTTATTAGAATGGAAAGAAATCGATGACATTTATTAAATGTGTCTTATGTTCTTATGGGAGTAAGCATTGTGTTTGAAGTCAGAGGTCCTGGGTTGAAGTTCTGCCTTCAGTTACTTACTCTCTATGGGACTTTTGGCAAACTGCTCACCCTCTCTGGGCTTCAGGTTCTTAACTTTTAAATGATAAGACTCGTTGAGTGCTAACATCTCTCCCAGTTCCATATTTATGATCTCTAACTGGCGATGGTTAGCCTGGAGAAGCCCCAGAGGGGACACAAGAGCCCTTTTGGAATATTCGAAGGGCAGTCCAGTGAAAGAGATATTAATCTTGTTTTCCCAGAATTGAAGAATTCTAGAGTCTGGAGAGTACCTCGTAGGCCATCCAGTCCAAGAGGCATCACCTCTACGTCATATCCTGGTCAGCCACTGACCACCATAGGGTAGGATGGCTAACCACTCATCCTCCACTTGAAAACATCCAGTGTCCCAAAGCCACCTGAACTCCTTTGAAACAACTCTGATTATTAGGACGTTTTTCTTATATGTTGGGGTAGGGGCGGAGGAATCTGCTTTGGCAATACTTATCCATTGCTCTTGGGTTTTGCCATCTGAAGCTAAATATTCTGTTCCTCCTCCCACATCCTTTCCCTACTCCAACAGTGGGGGGAGGCTGCCTTTAGAGGTGGCGGGCTCCCCCTTCACTGGAAGTGCTTGAGCCCAAAATTGTACCATCACATGTCATAGGTGTTGATGAGAGGATTATTGTGCTGGCAGGGGTTGGATGGGATGGCTTCTGAGCTCCCTTCCAATTCTAAGGCTCTATAAATCAGGAAAAACATGCTTAATGCCTCTTTTATATGACAGCCCTTCTAATGACTGAAGAGACCTCTCGTGTGCCTTCAGAGCCTTCTCTTCCCTAGGCTAAATAGCCTGAGTTCATTCCTCATCTGAAATAGGTGGGGCTCCCCCACTCTCCTTTTCTGTGATCCTTTGTACATACTCAAAAATTTCAAGATGGGCTGGAGTTTGGTTCATAAGCTTTAGAACAAGAAGGAAACTAAGACTATGGAATGTCAGAACACAAAGCTAAGAATATCGCTGCTTTAATGTGAGCAAAATTCCAACACCTTACTTCAAATCTAGTCTTAGATATTTACTAGTTTGATGTCCTTAGGCAAGTCACTTAACCTCTGCCTCCCTCTTTCTTCAATCATAAAATCGGGATAATAATAGCGCATACCTCCCAAGGTTGTTGTGAGGATCAAATGAAATAATAACTTCATAGCATTTAGCATAGTGCCTTGCACAGAGTTGTAGCTTAATAAATGTTCCTTCCCTAACCCTTCCCTTTCTCCTTCCCTTTCTTCTTCCCCTTCTTCTTCTCTTCCCCTTTCTTTTACCTTCCCTTTCTCTTTCCTTTCCCTTTCCTTTCCTTATTCCTTTCCTTCCTCTTTCCTTTCCTTCCCTCCCTTCCTTTTTTCCTTCCTTCTTTTCCTATTTGAGCCTCACAGCAATCCCATAAGATGGGAGCTACCATTTCCTCCAATTTCATAGGTGAAGAAACTGAGATTAAGTCCATTGCTCAGAGTCATGCAACTAATAAGAGTCTGAGATAGAATTTGAACTAAGGTGTTTGCTGATTCTAGGCCAAGCACCACCTATCTGCCTCCTTGTACCAAAATGCTTTCACTTGATTTTCATCTGGAATGGTTTTGAGTCTTTTCACCTCCATCATTAGTACAGTTCAAACTAGGTGGCCTCTAAGATTCTTCAATATGGAGATCCTGTGACTCACCCCATCCCCTACCCTCATTCCAGTTTTCTAGTTCTATGATACCAGATCACTGAATGAATGAGTGTCAAGGCCAAGATGAGAATTCAGGCCTCTTGATTCCCTAGTCAAGTGCCTTTTCCACTATGTCATAATGTTTTTGATATTCAGCCCATGCATTCCTCCAGAATCCCCATCAAATGCACGCCCTGAACTCCTAGCCCTTCATTGAGTACAATCATTTGACAATATCCAACTGAGTGGCCAAGCACAGACTCCGGGCAACCCAGCAGGCAGCTGTACATTCAATCTGACACCTTTCCAACAAGGACCATTCTCAGCACTGCAATTAAAGTGGCCTTAGAATGAGCATCTGGGGTAGAGTGGCAGCTGCCCCAGGTACCCAGTGAAATGCTGCATTAGACTTGAACCTACCACTGAGCCCAAACAGTGAAGTTCACGTCAAGGCTTCTCTTGGCTTATTTTTTCCTTCTCTTTCCTCCTCATTAGCATTCTTATCAAAGCCCTGGATGCAGTCCCAGCAACGGGAGCCATTTGGATACTTTGACTTTGATCAGTGATCTTTGATCAGTGGCATTTGATGGTCTTGTGGACTCTAGGACCCGAATTGAAAGAACAGACCCTCCCTATCTCCAGCAGAAAACTCTGAGGGAATGAAGGAAGAGAAATAGAGAATGTCCCTACTATTCCTCCAAAAGATCTTTTCAAAGAAATCAACTTTCATTCTCTGTCTGGTAGATAGGGTTGCCATCTGGATTTTGAGATGAAATTAAACTTGTCTCATTCTGTGTGATTTGAACAATTCCTTTAATATCTCTGGGCCTCAGTTTCTTCATAAAAGAGTAAAATAAGGAGGTTGGATTTAATGACCTCTGAGTTTCCTTTCAACTCTCAATCTAAGATTGTAAAGTTCATAGGACCATAAGTACAGAGCTGGTAGGGACCACAGAGACCATCTAGTCAAACAACCAACAAGTGTTTACTATGCATCTCTCATGTTCCAGGCCCTGGGGGTATGAAGGTGAGACAGTCTCAGCCATCATAGAGATTATAACCGAGATATATAACTATATTCAATGCATGTTCAAAATGCTTATAATGTGATCAGGCTGGGGTGAGGGGGAGGTAACCAATAGCTGTTGCTATGGATAACCTTGTACTCAGACACTTCTCTCAGACCCCAACAGGTTACACTAGGAATTCTAAGGGGTGGGGTTAACAAAGGCATTCCAGACACGGGGGATAGCCAGAGCAAAGGTTATGGAGGTTGGAGGCATAGTAGGTTTTTTCATAAGGAATAGTAACTAAGGCCCAGAGAGGTTCAGCAATTCACCTAAGGCCATGCAGGGACTAAGCTATGGGGCCAGGTAACAAGAGTTGTCTACCATGTCTTAGAAGTTTTGATTCTCTCTATATTTTAGCTTTTAGAGTCAAGACCTAGAAGGAATGTATTCTAGAATCACAGAATGGGGGAGGGGCAAGGAGGCTTCATCCCCCTACCCCTGGACACTATACATTGAAGCCATCCCAGAAATTAAGCATCTTTCTTTCAATCTCCTCCTCCCCCCTCCCCACCTCCTCCACCATCTCTGCCTCCTTCTGGGAATCCTTTTTCAAAAGCCCTGATCCCTTTCTTCATGTGCCTGTAGGAACACACTAGTGCATCATCTTCAACTCCTCCCTCACACACCCAAATCTTGTTTTGCACACACAATGCTCCATTTCCCATCCCTGTGTCTTTGCATGGGGCGCAGCTTAGAAGGCTCTCATTCTTCACCTCTGCCTCCTTGGTCTCCTTCCAGACTCAGCTAAAGTACCACCTCCCTCGTAAAGACTTTCCTGCTCCCGTGCAACCCCATATAAAACTACTCATATTCCTTTTGTAACTCTTTTGTGGATACTTACAGATGTACGTGCTGTCTCTCCATTAGAGTGTAAGTTCCTTGTGGACAGGGAACATATAGTTTTCTTTGTATCCCCAGCACTTGGCACAGTGCTTGGTATAGAGTAAGCGCTTAATAAATGCTTGTCGATTTGCTTCAGCGTTGTGAGCTAGACATCTCTATCCCTGGTCTTCAATTCTGGGTCCTCCTCCCATGTAATCGCCTGGGGGTGAGGGGTGGGGCAGGTTCCCACATAGAAATGTTTTTCTTCCTTGCCAGCCCTGTTACTAACTCAGAACATGTGCACTCATGGAACTTAAGGGCTTTAAGAATTCATAGAATGTTAATGCTAGAAAAGACTGACTTTCTTCAACATTCCAATCACCTCCCCCCTCCTACATGAGGTCTTCCCTGATTCCCCAGGCTGCAAGTGCCTCCTCCCAACCACTCTGAGATCATTTTACATTTATTTTATTTTGCATAAACTTATTATTGAACATATACTTACATATGTCCCTGTGGTCTTCCCCTAAAGATTGGAAGCTCCTTGAGGGCAGGCATGGTTGCATTTTTGTATTTCTATGTCTAGCACCTAGTGCAGTGTCTGACACATAATAGTGCTTAGCAATTACTTGCTAATTGACTGACTTTAGAGATCATTTTGTCCAACCTTTTCATTTCTTAATTAACAGAAGAGGAACCTGGTGGGCTCCTTCTACTCCACTGTATACTGCTCTATTAAATTGGAGTAAATATGTATGTGTACACACACACACACACACACACACACACACAAACTCCCCTGCTCTGAAGACCAAATAAGTAAGTTATGGTCAAGACTGTGGTCATTGTTGTTGAATCATTTCAGTCATGTCCGACTCTTCATGACCCTATTTAGGGTTTTCTTGGCAGAGATTCTGGAGTGGTTTGCCATTTTCTTCTCTGCCTCTTTTTATGGGTGAGGAAAATGAGGCAAACAGTGACTTGCCCAGGGTCACACAGCTAGTAAGTTCACACAGCTGAAGCTGGATTTGAACTCAGGAAGATGAGTCAATAACAATACCAATAATAAAACACATATATACATACATAAATACATATATAGGTCTATACAGCCTTCTAGACTGCACATACATATACATACATACATATATAGGTCTATACAGACTTCTAGACTACGCATACATACATGCACACAAATACATACATACATAAATACATATACAGGTCTATACAGCCTTCTAAACTGCACATACATATATACATACATATGTATATACATACACACATACATAGGTCTATACGGCCTTCTAGCCTCCACACACACACACTTACATACATACATACATAAATGCATATATATGTTTATGCAGCTTTCTAGCCTACACACACACACACACACACACACACACTATGGCAGACATGAAGTAACATCATTTTAAAGAATACTTGGTCATTATCTCCACACTTGATCAGTTTCTGGACAGATAAAGGTGAATATCTCTTGTTGCTCCTTAGAATCAGAGTGGGCATTGATGGACAGAGTCTAATATTCTCCACATGAAGTGAAATCAGATGTGACTGAAAGATTTGGAAAAAGCCCAGCTCTCTGTGACTTGTAAAACAGCGGAAAGACCGGGATTCTGCTGTTCATGGATCTGGGCAGACAGGCCTCGAGCAATCAAAAGAAACAAATCACATGGGGATGTCCATTTAAACCACAAACATAAAGATTCGGCTGCAGTATCGAGAATTAGGGAAATAGGCAGCTGGGGCTTGGATCACGGTATATGGAGCTTGAAGAGACTGTGGAACACAGAATATTAGAACACAGGAAGCCAGAGCTAGAAAGGATCTTAAAATATAGAATGTTAGTACATAAAACAGAATGTCAGAGCTAGAATGGCCCTTAGCATATAGAGTTTTAGAATGTAGAATAAAGACTGTCAGAGCTAGAAAGGAGCTTAGAAGATAGAATATTTCATCATTGAATGTCAAATCTGGAAGAGGCTGCGGGATGATCCTAGCCCAATCCTTTCATTATGCAGAAGACACAACTAAGCCCCTGAAAAGGAAGGGCCTTATCCAAGGACCCTAACCTCCAACAAGGGCCTCCTCATTAGCACCCTAAGGGCTTGCCAGTCTCAAATGACCAGCAATGACCCTCTTAGGTGAAACCAGGCTCACCACTAGATGTAAGTGTACTGCTATAGCCTGAAGAAAGGAGAAGTATTTGGTTAGTGCAAGGAAATATCACACTGGCTAGTGTCTTGGGATAGTACAATAGGGGCTAAATTTGGAGTCATGAGAACTGGGTTCAAATTCTGGCTCTGCTATTTATGAAGTATGTGGCTCAAGGCAAGTACCTTCCTTTCTCTGAACCTCATTTCCTTCACTTGTAAAATGAAACACTGGGACTATATGAGAGACAATATGGTACAGTAGAAAAAGCATTGACTGAAAAAAAGAGTACCTAGGGATAAAGAACACAGGCTTTGGAGTAAGAGGATCTGGGTTCAAATCTACCTCTAATGTTTATTGCAGGGCAGCTGGGTGATGCAGTGGATTGAGGACTGGTCTGGAGTCAGGGAGTTCTAATTTCAAATCTGGCTTCAGACATATACTTGCTGTGTGACCATGGGCAAGCCACTTAACTCTGTTTGCCTCAGTTTCCTCATCTGTAAAGTAAGCCGAAGAAGGAAATGGCAAAACCACTCCAATATCTTTGCCAAGAAAACCCCAAAAGAGATCACAGACAGTCAGATGCGACCGAACAACAAAAACCTCTGACTCCAGAATCAGTATTTTTTTTCTCCCATACCACACTGCCTTCCATCTCTACCCCTGAGATAATAATAACAATAATACATTTCTATAGCACTTTAAGCACATAAGTGAGTCAGAGAAAGCCTTGGCCTCCACATTGAGGGCTGTGCTTATTGGCTAACACAAGATCTTTTAAATGTTGAAATATCAAAAGCTGTGTGGGGCGATCCTGATCTAGGTTTAAGAAGACTGGGGGCCTGAGTCTTGCCGTGGGGATTGGGTATGGGAACAGTTCTTAGCCAAACTGTGAATTTGATGGAGCTATTCTCACATCCCTTTGGGGAGAATTCCCTTTTTTCTCAATTGCTAGTGCCCTCACATTGTCTCTCATCTATTAGAACCAACTCTCATTTGGAAGGGAGAAAAATTCAACCAATTCACATAAAATGTTAACAGTTAAAAATGACTTTATGTGATGCCCATCAAAGAATCTCAGAGCAGGAAGAAACCTCAGGAACCATTCAGGGGTGGGGAACCTGCAGCCTCAAGGCCACATGTGGCCTTCTAGGTCCTCAGGTGTGGTATTTTGACTGAGTCCAAGTTTTACATAACAAATCCTTTGATTAAGGGGATTTATTCTGTGAAGTTTGGATTCCATCAGAGGGCCTCACCTGAGGACCTAGAGGGCCACATGTGGCCTCAAGGCCACAGGTTCTCCACCTCTGAATTCGAGTCCAATCCAGACCTCTTCAAGAATCCCCTCTACAACTCCTTTCCCCTGGCCAATGATTCTAGAGAAGAGGACCGATGATGAAAAATGCTGCTCGCCTCTTCACCGAGGTGATGAATTTAAGATGAGGAATGAGACAGGCATTTCCACATGAGCAATAAAGGAGTTTGTTTTGTGGTACAATATATATTGGTTGCAAAAAAAACTTTTATTTTCTTTTTCTAGTGTGGAGGGAAGGTTAAGGGGAGGGAAAATAAATGTTTGTTAATTTGAAAAATAAAGCCTTGCAATCACCTAACTTGTGCTTGAGAATAATAAAAGCTACTGTGCATGTAACGTTTCAGGATTTGCAAAGGACTTTACAAATGTTATCTCATCTCAACAGCCCTGGGAGGTAGCTATTATTATCTGCATTTTATAGATGAAGAAACTGGGGCAGACAGGTTAAGTGACTTGCCCAGGGTCACACGTCTAGTAAATGTCCAAGGCAGCGTTTAACTCGGTCTTCCTAACTCCAGATTAAGCACTCTCTCTATCATACCACCTAGCTGCTTCTGAACCTCCAGTAAGGGGGAGCTCATCATCTCCTTAAGCAGCCAATTCCACTTCGAGTCAATTATCATTTTCAGGAAGCTTTTCCTTGTGTAAGGCTGGAACTTTTCTCTCTGAAACTTTCACTCTTTTCATGGCATCTTGTCTAAGGTCCTTTCTATGATGTCCATACAATTACTAGCTGTGTGGCCCTGGGTAAGTCACTTAACTCTGTTTACCTCAGTTTCCTCATCTGTAAAATGAACTGAAGGCCTTGGCAAACCAGTCCCAGGATCTCTGCCAAGAAAACCCCAAATGGGGTCACAAAGAGTCAGACTCAACCAACATGATTCAACAACAACAAAATTATATTTAAAGATTGGGATGATCCCAGTTTTTGCCCTCCCATACCGGCCCAAGACATTTTTTTTTCCAGACTGTATTTCCTAGGCTGAAGGGAATAAAGGATGCCTGGAGGAAGCTGATGCCTGATGCAGAAAGGCTTCCAGCTCATTTTGAGTGACAGATGTTCTGTAAGTAGAAGCTATTTTCATGGATGATGTCACTGAGTTCTACTGCTGTTGGCAAGTTCACCAACTCTGGGATGCTCCACCTGCAGCTCCAGAGAGCCAGCTTGGCAGCTGGAGGCAGCTCTTCTGGGCTCCATCAGGCCTGCCCCAGGAAGACCCTGCTCTCCAGAGCCTGCCTTATTTGGAGGACTGGGAAGTCAGACAGTTCAGCAAACTCATGGATCAAAGTCCCACCTGCATAGGGCTACACCCAGGACTAGTTACGGGGGCTGGAGGGTGGGGAGCCAGGGGAATAGGGGATGTAGTCTAGCTTAGAATCCATTTAGGGAGGTAGTATGCATTCACACATGCAAACAAATGATTTAAGCATTCCTCCAAAGCAACTGAGTCCCTACAAATATAGTACAACCTGAGATGTTAGAAGCGCAGAATGTCAGAGCAGGAAAGAACCTCAGAACACAGAATGTTAGAACTAAGAACAACTTTCTGAAAACAGAGAATGTCAGAACTGAGAGGGCACATAGAACAGAGAATATCAAGGCTGGGAGGGGCCTTAGAACAGGGACTGTTAGGGCTGGGAGGGACCTCAGAAGAAGGGATGTCAGAGTTGGGAGGGGCCTTAGAAAAGGGAATGTCAGGGCTGGGAAAGGCTCTAGAACAGGGAATGTCAGGGCTGGGAGGGGCCTTAGAACAAGGACTGTCAGGGGTGGGAGGAGCCTTAGAACAGGGGATGTCAAAGCTCAGAGCAACCTTGAAGATGCTCTAGTATGGTCTTCTCATTTTACATACTAATTTTGAGTCCTAGAAAGAAGTAGCTGACCCAAGATCAGGCAGCTAGAGGCAAAAATTGTAAAACGAACACAAACACACAAGCCGTGTTTTCTTCTAAGTCCAATGTATTTCTACTAGCATGAAAGACAATCTCAGAGTTTAAAGGGACCTTAGAATGTAGAATGTCAGCCTTTGAAAGCACCAAACCCTCATTTTACAATCAAAAAACAAAAATTGATTAAGTGCTTACTGTATGCCAAGAGTTCTGGAAACATAAAACCAAAACAGTCCATGTCCTCAAGGAGCTTACATTTTAATGGGGGAGATAATGTATACAAATCAGAACATACAACACATATGCAAAGTCAATGGAAGTTGACCTTAAAGGGTAAGGCATTAGCTAGAAAAAGGCACTTGAACTGATTCTTACAGGAAGTCAAGTATTCTAAGAGTTAGAGATCATGGTGGAGAATATTCCAGGCATGGAAAACTAGTATAAAGGCACCTACATGGGAGTTTGGAACAGGCTAAGTATGGCTGGATCCCAGTGTGAGGAGAGGAGCACAATCTAAGAAGACTGGAAAGGAAGGAAGGGGCTGCGTTAGCAGAGGGGCAGCTAAGTGGCAAAGTGGATAGAGCACCAGCTGTGGGGTCAGGAGGACCTGAGTTCAAATCTGACATCAGCTACTTGACATTTACTAGCTGTGTGACCTTAAGCAAGTCACTTACCCCCTATTGCCTTGCCAAAAAAGGCCAACTAGATGATTTTATATTTGATTGTTGACATAAGAGGGAACCACTAAAATTTATTGAGAGTGAGGTGACATTACTTTAGCAGCTGAGTGAATGGTGGATTGGAGTAGAGATAGACTTGAGTCAGGCAAACCAAGCAGAGGCCATTATTATAGAGCAGGTTGGAGGTGACAAGGGCTCTCATGAGGGTGCTGGCTGTACGAATGGAGAGATGTGAGGGGAGAAACCGAAACACCCGGCAATGGATCAGACAGGTAGGGTGAATGAGAGGAAAGACAGGATGGCTCTGAGGCTGCTAACCCGGGTGACTTGGATGATGCATTAAATAGTAAGAGGAAAATTCATAACATGGCTGGGTGCAAAGTTAATCCAGTTCAGACATGGTGAGTGTGAGGTGCCTCCAGAATCTCCAGTTCAAAATGGCTGCTAAGAAGCTGCTGATGTAAGACTAGAGCTCAGGAGAGATACAGGGAGAGATAAATCATGAAATTGTCTGGATAGAGATGGCAATTCAACCTGTAGGAACTGATGAAGTCACTGAAAGAGAATAAAGGAAAAAGAAGTCAGATGAGAGCCTGGAGGGACATACAAAGTTAGCAGAGAACATGCATGATGAAGCAGTGAAAGAGACTGAGAAGGAACAGTCAGAGAAGTAGAAGGAGAACCAGGAGAAGGCAGCGTCGTACACACTCACACACACACAGACACACACACACACACATACAGAGAGAGAGAGACAGACAGAAAGAGAGACAGAGAGAGAGAGACAGAGACAGAAAGACAGAGAAAGACAAAATGGAGACTGTTAGACAGACAGGCAAACAGAGACAGGCAGACAGAGACAGAGATATAGATGGACAGAGAGACAGAGAAGAGAAACAGAGACAAAGAAACAGAGAGAGACAGAGATACAGAAACCGAGATGGAGAGAGAAACAGAGAAGAAAAACAGACAGAGAGAGACAGAAGAGAGAGAGAGACTGAGACAGAAATCGAGCTGGATGGAGAGACAGGGAAGAGAAACAGAAAGAGAGGTGAGACACAGACAGAGACAGAGAGACAGAGACAGAGGGAAACATAAACAGAGACAGAGAAAAAGACATAGATGGACAGAGAAACAGAGAAGAGAAATAGACTGAGAGACAAAGAAACAGAAACAGATGGACAGAGAGACAGAGAAGAGAAACAGACAGAGAAAGAGAGACAAAGGAGAGAGACAGACAAACAGACAGATATAGAGAGGGAGACAGAGAGAGACACAGACAGAGACAAAGACATAGATGGACAGAGAAACAGAGAAGAGAAACACATTGAGAGAGACAAAGAAACAGAGAGACACAGAGATACAGAAATGAAGATGGACAGAGAGACAGAGAGGAGAAACAGACAGAGAAGGAGAGACAAAGCTGAGACAGAGAGAGAGAGAGAGAGAGAGAGAGAGAGAGAGAGAGAGAGAGAGAGAGAGAGAAATATCCCAGAAGTGAAGGTGATCTATAACGTCAAATGCTGCAGAGAGTTCAAAAAAAGTAAGAATTGAGCAGAGGTCGCTCACTTTGGTGATTAGGAGATCCCTGGTAACTTTGGAGAGAGAAATTTCAGTTGGGCTGAGGTTAGAAACCAAACTCCAAGAGGTTAAGAAGATGGTGAGAGGAGAGAAAATGCAGGCAGTGGGTGCAGGAAATGAAAGACAGCATTTTCAAGGCATTTAGAGAGAAAGGGGGGAGTAAAGATGATGGTGGGGACAATCTGTTGGGAAAGGTGAGCAACGGTGAGATCAAGGAGTTTAACTGAGAAGAGCTAGAGCTAGAGGATAAAAGTTAGTGGGGTTGGTGGGATCTAGTGAGGATTTTTTAAAAGGATGAGTTAAAATTGGTTGTGCTTGTAGCTAGTAGGGATGGAGGCAGGAAATAGGGAGAGAGCGAAGAATTAAGGGGTAAGAGTGCAGTCTATTGGAGTAGCAGTCTGCTGGAGAAAATAGGAGAGGATGGGATGAAGGATGTATGTAGAGGGGTTGACCTTTGTGAGAAAGGATACCTCATCACCCAAGAATGGAGGAAAGGAGGAAAATATGGGAGTTGATGTTAAGAGATTTTGAGATGAGGAAGAGGAGACTGGGGGCTAGAGAGGGGAAAGCAATTTTTTGTGTCCAGGTAATAACCATATTAAGGGTGAAGATGGGGCAGACTTTTGTTTTCATCTATGTAGAGAGCTCCCAGTAAAAAAAAAAAAAATCCCTTCACCAACGCGGATGAGCATTTATACCACAACTTATTATTTGGAGGATAGTCTGGAAGTTAAGTTGGTCATATAGGCAGAAAATCAGTGGTGAGACTTAAACCCAGATTACTCTGCCTCCAAGGCCAGCTCACTCTCCTTTCTGCCACACTGCCTCTCAAGAATAATCACTGTAATGGCAATATCTCTCAATTCATTGTTCCTTTTTTAGCTCTTTTCCATCTCTTACCTCACTTGAGCTTACTAGCACCCTGCCATGTGGGTTGGCCCATTGCTAGCTTCTTCCTGGACCCCTTAGGAAGCAGGACCATGGCCGATTGGCCCCTGGCCCCATTACCTCGGCTCACCTGTGCTGGTAAAATGGAGAGAGCTGGAGGCTTGAGTTCAGAAGAGTTGGGTTGGGGTCCTATCTTGGCTACCTATCAGCTTTGTAATCTTGGCCAGATGCCCCAACTTCCCTTTGCTTATTTCCACCTATAAAATGGGGATACTGGTTCTAGAACTCCCTGCGTCCCCACATTATTATGATTCTCCACCAAGAGAATAGATGTAAATGTCCTCTGGTCCACAAAGTGCTGTATAGATGTGAGGCATTTTTATTTTGCTTTTTCTTTCATTATTTTCTTCTTACACTCTAGGGGAGCAGTTGCTTTTTCTTCTTTTCTGGGCAAACCATAACTGGCCTCAAACTCA
>CM053622.1:18675308-18728638 GCA_028646595.1 Phalanger gymnotis | reverse complement strand
AGTTTTTGCTGCTTCAAGAGTCAGTTTTCAGGGACTGCAGCCAACTAGCATCTTTTAACAGACCAGCTGCCCACCGTCTCAAGCTTCTTGGGCCCCAGTTCTACTTAGTGACCGCTCATGGCTCCCCAGAGAGCATCAAGGAGGCAGAAGAGGCAGGGATCAATAGTGGGGGGAGTAGGGAGCTTGGGTGGGTTCGGATCACATGTGGGGGCTGGGGCAGGGCGAAGGGTTGAGATTGGCAACATGTCCGTGGCGGTATTAATGTTTTGTTGGGGGATAAAGACAAAGCTTAGCAGTATTGATTGGAAAGAGCTTAATTCTCATTAATGTGGGTATTGGTTAGGGTAGAGGGGAGATGGTTACATGTGAACAATTATAGGCAGATTCAAGGTTTGGGTGATGTCTTGACTTGCAAGTGAATAGGATTTAGGTGAGACAGAGCTTTGCAAAGTCATTATCTTCACTCTCTCCTCCAGAATCATCAGAGTCCAATGGCAAGACATAGAATTGGCTGTGCCCCTCCCCTCCCCCACAGGCTTGGCCTATGTCACAGTTCAATGGAGTAGGACTTAGCTTACAGTGAATGTTAGAGCCAGGGAGGGCCTCAGAACAGAGAAAGGGTTCGAGACATGCATGGTGCACGCCTATAATACCTGCTATCAGGGGAGGCCAAGGCTGGTGGATTGTTTGGATCAGAGAGTTCTGAAAGCCAGTAGGGCTAAAGTCAGTAGGAGTCTGTGCTGTAATCCGTCTGGCAGAGATGTGCCGAGCCCCTGATATGGGACATGGTGGGGGGCGGTGCAAAAGCAGCAGTCTTCCTAAGAAGGGGGCAAACCAGCCCACGTGGGAAATGGAGTAGGTCAAAGGTCTGATGTCCATCAATGGTGATACGTGAGTTGTTGCTCCACTTTTAGCCCAGAAGAGATATGGAGGCCTGGTCTCAAAACAGAGAGAGAGAGAGACAGAGAGAGACAGAGAGAGACAGAGACACAGACAGAGAGACAGAGACAGAGAGAGAGACACAGACAGAGACAGAGAGACAGACAGAGACAGAGACAGACAGAGAGAGAGAGCACACAGTTGGAAAGACTTTAGAACAGAGAATGTAGGGCTGAAAGGGGCCTTAGAAGAGAGAATATCAGAGCTAGGAGGGACCTTAAAACAGGAAATGTTAGGCCTGGGAGAGGCCTTAGAATGGGGTATGTAAGAGCTGGAAGGGCTCTTAGAACACAGAATGTCAAAGCTGGGGATGGGAAGTGACTTCTCCAGGATCATGCAGAGAGTTTGTGATAAGGACAGGAATGGAAAGCAGATCTTCTCACTCCTCAGTGAAACCAGGAACTTAGTGGATGGGCAAGATTTATGAAGGCAGAGAGAAGCACATTCTTGCCATAAGCATGAAGCCCTTGGGAATGAGGAGTGAGTCTCCAGCCCTCTTTCCATTCATTAAAAGATGCTGTCAGTACAGCAAGAGAATGAACATAGCTTCCTTCCCCCTTGGTCTCTAGCTTCTTCTGTCAGTGCCATGTGCCAGGATTCTAATCCCAAGGAAGAAGAAGGAGCAGCATCATGGTCCTGGAAAAGGTATCTTAGCATTGCACATGGTGTTCTTCATGGTAGATGAAGTCACTATGGGTTAAGTTGCTTTCTGTTGATGCCTTGAGGAAGAGAGGTCTATGCTTAGGTGGATGACTCCCTACCAGGGGATGTCAGGCACTGGCAACCACAAGGCATAGCATCTCCAGAGGGAATCTCATCTTCATTCTGTTGCCCTGGGGGACAGAGCAAAAGGACACGAACTTTCACTACAGTTGGAACAATTTAGATTAGGAAACATTTCTTTCAGAATGAATGCACAAAGGAACCAAAGTAATGTGGAAATTTCATGTTCATCTGGTGTCTAGCGACTTGTGTCTATAGAACAGAAAATACCAGGCTTGGAAAGAACTGTGGAAGAGATAATGTTAGAACTAGAAGGGGCCTTAGAACAGGGGATGTCAGAGCTGGGAGGGGCCTTAGAACAGGGAATGTCAGAGCTGGGAGGGGCCTTAGGATAGGGAATGAAGGAGCTAGAAAGGCTTATAGAGATCAAGAGAATTACCTCAATTTTAGAGATAATAAAATTGAGATCCAGAGAGGGGATCAGTACTGGTACAAAGTTGCCCAGTAGGTAAATGGCAGAGGACTGATGCCTTCCCTTCCGGGGAACATAATCATCTCGTTTCTCACTTATAGGCACTTTTCCCATAATGCCCCTCCCGAAAGCGTGGGTATGCTATCCCTAGAATCTTTCATTTGGGAGATTCCTCAGAAGCCATTTATTTGACCCATACCTGAGTGAGAACACATGCCAATAGTGGTCATCCACCTGGCCTTTGTTTGAGAAACTATATCAAGGGGAAACTCACTATACCCTAAGACAAACCATTCCACTTTGGGGCAGCTCTAATCATTAGGAATTCTTTCGTAACCTAAATATCTCTTTGTGACTTCCACCAGTCATTCCTTGTTCTGCCCTCCAAGGGCAAACAGAAAAAAAGACTAGCTAACTTCTTCCACATGACAGTCCTTCCAATACTGGCAAATTGCCATCAGGTCCCTAAGTCTTCTCTTCTCTTGGTCAAACATTCTCATTTACTCCACCCAATCCTTCTATGCTGTGATCTCGATGCTCTTTGCTGTCCTCAGTTACCCTCTAGCTCACCATTGTCCTTTCCAGAACATAGCACCCAGACACGACCGCGATGCTCCAGATGGGCATCTGACTTTGGCTGATGACAAGAGAGCCTCCCACTCCTGGCCATGCCAGCAGGACAGGGGTTGGAACCTTGACATGCTGTTTTCCAAAGGTTGCCAACCCCCACATTAATAGTACAATATACCAGGACTTGAGATAGTTGAAATGAGCTCACCTTGGCTGCCCAGACCAAAGTGCTTTTAAAAATAGAATTGGTGCTGAAGAGTGTGTGTGGGAAGGGGGGAAGGGGAAGAAAAAATGCCTGCAATTGAGTGTCTTCACCACTATGTCCTTAGGTAAAGTCCTTTGACCTCTTAAAGCCACAATTCCTCCATCTGTCAAATGGGAATGACAATCCTTTTCCCGCCTCCCTCCTCGGGTTGTTCTGAGGATTAAGTGAGATCATGCAGAAGTGAGAAGTTCCATAGCAATGTGAAGGATTAGGAACAGACTGCCTAGTCAGCTACCATCCCAGCAACATATGGTTCTATTGCACTGGAGCCCCGTGGCCAGGGCGGTGCGGGGGAAGAGAAAATCACTCAGAGAGTCTGCATGTTGGTGCTGCCAGCAGCCTTAAACTGGGACCTGCCAGTTTGAAACTATCAATATAGTCTTTAAGGTAGTGAGTCTTCTCAGCAGGGAGGGCAGGAGAAACAGAGCATGTTTCTCTCCTTGAATAAGGCACTATAGGGTCCTCTCCAAGAGCTCAGGACTGGAGGAAAGCTCAGTAATCACAGACTCTCAGAGTTGCGGAGTTGGAAGGTACCCAGATGCCAACTGGTCCAAATGGTACCTGATTGGGAATCTCATCTAAAATATTGCTGATGTGTGGTCCTTCCCTTCCCCAGGGATGTCACTTTCTACTGTTTCTAATGCCCTAGTTGAGAGTGTTGGATTTAAAGTCATCCTGGATGGCACCTAGGTTTAGATCTTGGTATGCCATGACCTACCTGTGTGACTGTGGTGAAGTCACTTCCCTGGGCCTTAGTTCCTCATCTGAAAAATGAGGAAACTGGACTAGATGGTCTCTGAGGTCCCTTATACCATTTTTAACTGATCGGGTATCCCTATCTCAACCAGGATGGGAGTGAATGGATTACTCACCAGCCTGATTGTAATCTGATTGGCATGGGAGTTTTAATATGCTGCTTCCAAAGTGGATTGTTTGACTCCTCCTTAGGCAGCCTGGTCCCCCCTCCCAATCTGCTTCCAGGGGCTCATCATATTAATGCCAAACTTTAGTGGGTACATCCTATCAACACAACCCCTGCAGGTCAGAACTCAAGAGATTCCCCCAGCCTTAGCGTCCAGAATAGCTTGGATTTCAGGTGAGTGTCATCATATCCAGCTTCCTCCACTTCTAATTTGATGGTCCTCTAATCCAAATTCCCTGTATTTCTATAGTTCTTGATACTTCTTCAGATATGTTCACAGCCACATCCCCTGATGTTTACTAGCTGGGTGACCTTGATGAATAAAGTCATTTAGAATCTTCATTTCCTCATTTATGAAACGAGGGGACAGATTAGCTATCTCATTGCTAGATCTATAAATCTATAATCCATTATCTTTTCTGATCTTTAGAAAACCCTGCTAGAGACAGAGAAAGCATTGTTGAGATAAAGAGAAACAGAAAAAGACATTGGAGTCAAGAAGGCCTGGGTTCATATCCTGCCTCAGATGCTTAGTAACTGTATAAAGCTTGGCAAGTCATTTAAACTCTGTTTTGTTTTCCTCATATGTGAAATCAGGGGCTTGAAACAAGAGACTTCTAACAAAGGTCCCTTTCAGGTCTAAATCTCTGATCCTTTGATGGCATATAGACAAAAGAGGGACCATCTCCATGTATATCCAAAGACACATTTACCTCTTTTTATCATGTCCCTAGAATTTCCATTTCCCCAATGCCAAAGACTTGGGATTCTGTTGCCTATGTTTCCTGGGTCACTGGGACAATGGGAGTATGGGATTTTCCAAGCCTACTGAACAGAAACCATCCACCACGATGATGTCTTGATTGCTGTAGCTCAAACAATGGCTAATCCCAATGGGGAAGAAGGAGAAGTCAAAATTGCCCCAAACTCTTGGGCAGATGGCTTGGGGGAAGTCAATTGGCCCTGAAGCTGAAGCACAGCTCCATACCTACACTATATTTATTTCTCTATGGATGAGTCATTTCTCACCTTCCTGAGGAAGCTTTTCCAGATCCCCATTAATGCTAGCATCTTTCCTCTGCTAATTATCTCTAATAATTTGTTTTTCCATAGCTGTTTGTATATTGTCTCTCCCCTTAGACTGGGAGCTCCTTGAGGGTGAGGACTGTCTTTTCCCTTTCTTTATATCCCCAGTGCTTACCCCAGTGCCTGGCACACAGGAGGTGCTTAATAAATGCTTGTTGATTGACCTGCATCCTTAATAGATTATAAGCTGCTTAAGGACAAGAATTACTTCATTTTTATCTTTCTATTTCCAGTCCTAATACCACGCCAAGCACAAAGTAGTTGTTTGATACATGTTTGTTGAATTGAATGAAATTAAATAAGAATAGGGCAAGGGAGTGGGGAGGTACAGTTTGGCCCCAGTGGATACCATCATTATGGGAGCTGTTAGCATCTCCAAATGACATATCCTGAGCCTGTCACAATGATGTATTATGCTGTCTTATAATTTGACTTCTAAATTATAGTGGAATTAAAAACTACATATATGTTCTTTGATATTCTAACTATCTTTAGTAAATTTTATAAACAAGCCATCCAATTGTTCTAACTTTGATGTTCTAACTATCTTTAAATTTTATAAACAAGCCATCCAACTGCTGAACGAAATTGACATCCCAAGAGTAACCCCTTCATTGAATTTCTGCAATGCTACAGACCTGAGAACTGTCTTTAAAGATGCTTCTGTGGGGGTACTCTTCCCAGTGGTAGAGGACAGGATGGGGCCATCTCCAGTCATCTTGATTTATATCTTGCTACTGGACCCAGATGGCTCTGGAGGAGAAAGTCAGGCTGGTGACCTTGCACAGACCTCTCTCAATTAAAGCCAATTCACTTGCAAGTCATGGCATCACCTTCCTGAGGTCATAGTCCTCTTTGAGAATGAAAGACAAACAACAACAAGAGATGGCAGGGTTAGACTATCACAGAGAGCATATTTGAGCTTTTATCAGGGTTTCCATTCCAAACCTCTATCCTCCTAGTGATTGTGCAGAGTGTTTCATTAGTCTCTAGGACTGCCATGCTCAGAAATGATAGCAATCAGTTCCTCAACAAGCATTTATTAATCACCTACTGTGTACCAGGCATGAATACAAAGCATAAAACAAGGCTTTAAAAGATAAGTAATTGATGTAGTGGATAGACTCAGGACTTGAATTAGGAAAACCTAAGTCCAAGGCTGTCCTTAGATACTGGCTAGCTGTGTGTAACCTTGGGCAAGTCACTTAACCATAATCTACCTCAGTTTCCTCATATGTAAAATGGAAATAATAGAACCAATATCACAAGGTTGTTAAGAAGATCAAATGAGATAATATCATTGGTCTCTTTGCAAGCCTTAAAGTGCTTATATAAAGGCTATTTTATTAATATTAGTATTATTCTCCTGATGTCATTTCCGTCTACTCCATAGATGTCTTGGATATACTTATGTACATGTATGCATACATACAGCCAATTTGGCCAGATTCTAGAGGGCGAGGAAGGGCGTAATGGATAATGAGGCTGGAAAGCTAGCCTTGAATTCAGCTTGTGAAGGACTTGAAAAGCCAGGATGAGTTTACATTTTCTCCTAGTGGCAATAGGAACCCCTGGAGTTTACTGATTAGGTGACTGACATCGGTAGATTTAGGAAAATTACTTTGACATTTATTTGGAAGATGGACTGGAAAAGGAGAGAGACTTGAGACAAGGAGACCATTTAGGAAGCTACTAGGATAATCCAGGCAAGATGTGATAATCATCTGAATTAGGGGAAGAGAATGGGGCAGTTGTAAAGGTGAAAGTGATAGCTTTGACAACTGATTGAATATGTGGAGGGAAGGTAAGTGAAGAATCAAAGATGATGCTGAGATTGGGAACCTGGGTGATGGGAAGGATGGTGGTACCCTTGAAAAGAATAGGGGAGTCTGCAGGAAGTCTGGGTTTAGGGAGAAAGATGATGTAATGAGATCCTCCATATAAATCCCAACCCATCCATGCTACCTTATTCTCACGGAGCTTCTGGTGGAACTCTTCTGACTCATTCATTGCCCAGAGTTCTACCTCTCACAGGCATATGCCATCACCGTGAGTGAAACCAGTGAGCAAAGAAAGGATTGCTAGGAGGGAGGGGGACAGACTTTCCCAAGGACACCTGTACAGATGCAGCCTTAGATTCCCTGGTAGCAGTTAGGCACTAATCACCCTCCAGGTCTGACTCTGGCTAAGAAGGCTGATAGTTGGTAAGAGCTAAGGGGCCAAATAAGGGTGTGTTGGGAAATAAAGGTAAGTAAGATTGTGTTGGAGGATTGACTACTCTGGGCAGGGTTCAATCCATCTTCCACCCACCAATTGGTAGATCACAAAGCACATCTAACCCCCACTTTGGAGACCACTAATCTTATCCACCCACTTCTTTTTACAAGTGGGAAAACTGAACTCAGAACAGGAGCGGGGAGCTTGGTCATATAAATAACAGTGATTGGACCTAGCACTCGAGCTTGCTACACTAAGCTTGTGGATGGTTTTTTAAAAGTAGTATTACAGCTTAGAAGAACTCTGTCTCAGATTCCTCATTTTCCAAGCTCTAGCACCAAACAAAAAGGGCTCCAGCGGACAGGAAGATAAATAATATCTGAAGGACAATAGGAGCAAAATTAAATCAAATGGATGATGATTCATTGGGAGCCTGCTAGGGACACTACAGAGATGGATGAAACAGTCCCTGCCCTCCAGGGACTTTCTGTCTAGAATCATCCTGTCCTGTCTAAAACTGAAGACCATAGTTCAAATGGACTTTAAAAGACACTCTAACCATTAAAGTTACTCCAAAGTAGAATGGGCTGCCTTGGAGGTCGAGGCTTCCCCATGGTGGGGGATAGAGTGCTGGACCTAGAGTCAAGAAAACACCAGCTCAGATCCAGCTTCAGAGATTTACTAGTCATGTGACCCTAGGCAAGTCACTGAACTTCTGCCTGCATCAGTTTCCTCCTCTGCAAAATGAGGGTCACACCAGTACCTACTTTACGGGGTTGTTGTGAGAAACAAATTTGCACAACTCTTTGCAAACTTTGAAGTGCTGTATATTACCGGATTTGATATTAGCTATTATCACTGGAGATCTTGGGTGCAGCTAGGTGGTTCAGTGAACAGAGTTCCAGGACTAGAGTCAGGAAGACTCATCTTTCTGAATTCAAATCTGGAATGATGTGGAAGATATGGAAGAGCTCCACCATGAGAACCACAGAATAAGGTAGCATGGATAGGTTGAGATTTGCATGAAAGATCTCATTACATTGTCTTTCTATCTAAATCCAGACCTCCTGATCCTCCACAAGTCCCACATTAGTGTGGATGGGTTGAGATTTACACAGAGGATCTCATTACATTGTCTTTCTACCTAAACCAGACCTCCTGCATTCTCCTCCATTCTTGTCACAGGCACCACCATCCTAATTTCCTTATCCTTCCTGGACTGAGGGATGGATGGTATGGAATTTGCCCATATTGGAATGCCATGTCAGGGTTGCCACACAGAGATATGTCTGCCATTGAATTCTCACCCCTGTCTAATGGCTTCCTTCTGAAATTACCTTCAGTCTACTCTATATAGCTTATATGAACCTAGTTATTTACATATGGCGTCCTCCATTAGAATGTATAGCTTCTTAGCACTTCGCACAGTGCCTGGCAAATAGTAAGCATTTAATAAATGTTTGCTGTCTGACTAACAATTCTTGGGTTAGAGAACTAGCCGATGGGACTAAGGGGATCTTCCTTCTAGGGAATGTATAGAGAGAGGCAAGGGAGGGAGAAGAAGGAAGATATAATGAGAACATGATACTGTCCTTCCTATACAGCAATGAAGAGGCACCTAGGTGCAGTGAAATGAGGAGAAAGGACTTCAAAAGGAGTCAGAATACCCCTTCAAATCCTCCTTCTGATTCTGTCTTCTCCATGGATAAGTCACTTACTTCTCACAGGCTTCAGTTTCATCATCTGTTTAATGAGAGAGTTGAACTAGATGGCCCCATGAGCCACCTAGACTAAGGAAGACTTTGGCATTTCTGCCTTCACAGCATCTCTGGTATATACTCCTTTCTCTCCACTCACACAGACACCACCCTCATGCGGGCCCCCATTGCTTCACAGCCCTAATTGGGCTCCTTGCCTAAGGCCTATCTTCCACTCATTTGCCAAAGGGATTTTCCCAAAGCTTAGATCTCACCATGTCACTGCCCTTCTCAATAAACTCCAGTGGCTCCCTATTATCTTCTGCATCAAATACAAAATCCTCCATTTGGCATTTTTAAAGCTTTTCACATTCTGACCCCCCTCCTACCTCTTGTTACATTTTATTTCCTTCCATGTTCTTTACAATCCTGTGACATTGACCCTTCATTGTAACGCTTTCTCCCCCGGTGGAATATAAATTCCATGAAGGTTGGGATGTTTTTGCCTTTCCCAGCACTTAGTACAGTGACCGGTAAGCAGAGAGTACTGAAAAAATTTACTGAGTTTGGATCCTTCCTCAGATATTTAGAAGCCATAGTACCCTGGACAAGTTGCTTAGTTTTTCTAAGGCTCACTTTCTCATATGTGAACCATCTACCTCCCAGAGTTGTTGTGAAGACTAAATGAGATTCCTCTAGCCATCCATCCATCCTTCCATCCATCCATCCGTCCATCCAGCTGTCTATGTATCAATGTATCTATGTATCTATGTATCTATGTATCTATGCATCTATGCATCTATCTATCTATCTATCTATCTATCTATCTATCTATCTATCTATCTATCCATCTATCTATCCTGTCTATCTATCCTGTCTATCTATCCTGTCTATCTATCTATCTATCTATCTATCTATCTATCTATCTATCTATCTATCTATCTATCTATCTATCTATCTATCCATCTATCTATCTATCTATCCTTCCTGTCTGTCTATCTATCTATCTGTCCTTCCTGTCTATCTATCTGTCTATCTATCTAGCTAGCTAGCTATCTATCCATCAATCCATCCATTCTAGCTATCCATCCATATTTCTATTTATGTGTATAAATATGTATACATACACAGATGCATGTACAAACATATGTACAATATATTTATATACATACCAGTATGTATATGTATGTTGTGTAGTATGACACACACACGTGATATATAGTACTTATATGTATAAATCTACTATATCATGTTTATTATATGTATAGTGTATGCACATATATAATACATATCTATCTATGTAGAGATCACCTTGCAAACCTTGAGGTGATAGAACACCACAGAGTTAGACCTGGAAGGTTCCTCAAAAGCCATCTAGTCCAACTCTCCTATTTTATAGATGAAGAAACTAAGGCTTGGGAGGTTATGTGACTTACCCAGAGTCTCCCAGCTCACAAGTGCCAGGGTAGCTCCGTGATTGCCCTGACCCTTGGCATTCAGATGAACCCTCTGACTTGCAGGAATGGGCATCCATCTGAACTCTCTCAGTCCCCTTGATGACCAATGACACTAGCTGCTGGAAGGGCTAATTGCAAGAGTGGGGCTGGGTATCCATAGAGCAACACAAGGGGCCAGAGATTTGGGGCTTGATGGAAGGCAATGCTGCAAGGGGACACTGAAAGCTCCTCTATTTTCATCTTTGGCCAAGGGCTGGTCAGGGCCAGATGACACAGCACCACACATTTCTCAGACTGGCCTTGAAAGCACTCCCTCCACAATCTGTCTCCAGCCCCCTTTCCAGGGTTTCTATGCTCAATGTTCCAACCAGACTGGATAACCAAGTCCAAGGACTGATGGGCCCCAGAGCTTAATCATCTGCCTCCAGGTCTTTGAACAGGCTGAGCCCCATGCCTGCTGTGCAGCTCCCTCCTCTGCTTTTCCTCTCCTCTCACCTTCTATCATGACTCAGTTTATGGGTTCCTTCCTCTGTGAAGCCTTTTCTACTCTTGCTACCTGGTCCTTATTTACATGTGAACATGTTTTATTCTCCTGGACAGGTTGTCCCTAAATTCCTTGTGGGCAGGGATTGACTCACCTTCGTCTCTGCCACCCGATCACATAGCATGTTGGCCAGCCCATTGTCATCACTTGATAAAAGCTGGCTGATTGAAAGGCACTTAATGGATAATAATTCATAACATTTAGCATTCGTAGAACATTTTAAGGTTTTCAAAGCACTTTACAAATGCTCTCATTCAATCCTCACGACATCTCTGAGAGGTAGGTGCCTAGAATGGGGTTATTCCCATTTTACACATGAGTAAACTGATTCTGAGAGGTTAATGGACTTGCCCAGGGTCACATTGCTAGTAAGGTTCTGAGACAAGATTTGAACTCCAACCCTCTCTCCACTGTAATGCCCATCTTTCTCCACCTTTTCCATCCCACTGAGAAGATGAAGCACTCATCATCCAGGAGAACAGGCCCAGCGGCTACCAGTTGGAGTGTTGGCACAAAAGGCTGAAGTTAAGTATAATAAAAATTTTGAGACATCCCCCAATGGCAGATCCCCAGGCTCTAGTCTACAACTCCGGGGAGAGTACCATTTATCTGTCAGCAGATCACCCATCTGCCCCAACCCCCATCCCTTCCATTGCACTGGCCTCTGCAATGAGCCACATTAATTCTTTCCTACATGTGCCCCGACAAACCTCCAAAGAGAAAATCCCTAGATGGAATCTGATAGCTCAGGCTTCTTAGAGATCATTTCAGGAATGGGGTCATGGGGAAAGTCAGCAATTTAAAGTCAAAACCCTTGGGTTTCAATTCTCTGCCTTCTATTACCTTTGTGACTTCAGGCAAGGCATAGGATATGGAGCCGGAAGAGTCTCTCTATTCCGATCTCTTCTCCCCCCATTGTACAGATAGGAAAACTGAGCCATAGAGAGAAGTAAGTACCAGAATTGGGAATTGAATGTAGGCTGTCTGCCTCTAAATTCCACGTCTTCTTTAAAAAAAAAAAAATATTATCCTGTCTGGTTTGTTCCTTGGGCTTCCCAGGGGCTGATAAAAGGTATGCTAGATCACCTCTCAGCATCCGGCTTGTCTCCTGTACAGGGATCAAATTTCTTGAGCTTCCAATACACAAAAGCAGTCCAGCAGATGCTGGCCCTGTAGCCCCGCTGTTCTAAGCAGCACGTGTTGGGAGGAGCCAGGAAGAAGGAAGGGGCCCCAGGGGGATTTGGCCAGGCCTCCTGCTGCTGGCTGCTACAAGCTCCCTGGCAGATGGCCTCCTAAGTGGGACACATTGGGGTCAGCTTGGGGGAATTTGCACATTAACCCTTTCCTCACCAGGGACAGCTCCAGAAACGACTTGCCCCCAGTCTTGAGGTGACTCGTTTCTTCCTGTACACCTATAGATCTGTTCCCCAAGTCCAGTCAGGCTCTGAAAATGCAGCACATTTATTAAGCACCTATTAATAATGTAGAGAGCTGGGAGATGATCTGGGAAAAAATATAGCTTAGATGCAACTTGGTCTCTGCATATGGGGATTTGCAATCTATAGCTACAAGTCCAACAATCCCTCAATCAACACGCATTTATTAAGTGCCTGCCCCACTGGGGACCCAACTGGACAGTTCCAGTTGAGCAATGCAGCTTCTTCCTTTCCTTCCTTCTTTCCTTCCTTCCTTCCTTCCCTCCCTCCCCCTTACCCTCCTTCTCTCCCTCCCTCCTCTCCCTCTGTCCATGTAGGGAATCATATAACCTTTCCTGCCCAAAGGATTATAAATTCTAATCATGAAACTTCAGAAGATATCTTGGCATTTATGGGCTAGATTTCATTTTTAAGGACCGTGCCTTAAACCCAAATCACTCTGGCTCTCATAGATTGGCCAACTATGAGTCCCAATCCAAGCCTTACTCATTGTTTGCTTCCTGATGGCCCGGAGTGAGTGTAAATAGCATTTATTTCTGTTTGGACCAGAAACCCTGAGGGTCTTCTCTTCCCAGGTTATTTATTTATTTTTTTTTTTACTGAGTAGAAGAGGCCATTCTCTGCCTCATTTCTTACCTAGCCTTAATCACTGAGTGGGCTACTTCAGTCAAACTGAGACCTGGGAAAGATCTTAGCTTAAAAAGACCAAGGTCTCCCACTGCATCTGGGGCCATCTCCACTCGTCCTGATGTATATCTTGTCATTGAACCCAGATGGCTCCAGAGGAGAAAGTGAGGCTGGTGACCTTGCACAGCCCTCCCCTCATTTAAATCTAATTTATTTGCAAGTCATGGATGGCATCACCTCCTTGATGTCATGGTCCTCTTGGAGAATGAAGGACAATCAAATAACAAATGATGAAATGCTTACTGTGTGGCAATTATTGCACTAGGATCTGAGGTTAGAAAGATAAAAATGAAGCAATCATGGACCTCTGAAAACTCACATTCCTTCAGGGATGATGACGTGGGCATCAAACGATAACCATAATACGGGGTAATATTAATAATAGCTCCCTTTAAGGTTTGCATTGCATTTTAGAGCATTTGGTCCCCACAGTAGCCCTGGGAGACAATCACTACTACTATGATTATCTCTGCTTTACAAATAGAAGCTGAAACTCAGAGTGACTTCACACAGCTGGAAAGGTCCGAGGTGGGATTCAAACTGATGTCTTTCTGACTCCTGCTGTAGAATTACTAGAAATAATAATAACTCTTACTTTCCAGATGGCTTTAAGCTTTGCAAAACATTTTTCTCATAACAATTACTTGAGTTAGGTGATGAGAATATAGCACCACACCTAATTTGCAGATAAGGACATTGAGGCACAGAGGTTAAGTGACTTTCCCAAGGCTTCACCGCAAAGCAAGAATTCAAACCCAAGTCCACTAACTCTAGGTCCAGAGCTCTGGCCATTCATTGTCCTCATCAGCCTTCCTCTAAAACATGAGAAATGTATCAGAGAGAGTCAGGACCTGAAATCCAGATGAGGAGAGGAAAGCGGAAACTTAGGGGAGCTTGTCCACTGTCCATGTCACCCTTCCTCTCTTCCCCCTGAACCTCCCTCTCCCTTTCCCAGATAGAGTAGTAGGTTCAGGGTTGGGGGGAGGAGGAGCTGTGGGTGGAGGCAGGATTTAGTAAAAGGAAGGGCCATGCAGTTGACATGGATGTATCCTCTCACCGTGTTCTTCTCATGTTCTCATTAAAACTCTTCATAAGCCTGTCCCTTCCTTCCAATATTCTCATACTTTATTCCCTTACGCACTTTGTGATTTTGTCACATTGGCCTCCTTGCTGTTCCTCATACACAAAACATCATTTCCCATCTCCAATCTTTTGCCCTGGTTGTCACCTACGTCCAGAATAGTCCCCTCTGTACCTGCCCTCTCAGAATCTCTGGCTTCCTTCAGGACTAGATCAGCTTTCTTCAGGAAGCCTTTTCCAGCACCTCCCCTAATTCCTCAATCCCAATTCTGAATGAGGAAGACCAGTGAGAATCCTGCTTCAGACTCCCATTTGCTGTGTGATCCTGTGTGATCAAATCATTTTAGCTTAATTTTTCTTAATTTGCTCATCTATAAAATGGGATTTTAACAATAGCATCTACATCACATGGCTGTTGAGAGGATTGAATGAGATTATATATGCACAGGACTTTGCAAATGCTTATCTCAATGCTCTGCTGTTCTTGTTATTCCTGCTGTCACACCTGCTCCACGTATTACCTTTGTATGTCTATTTACATCCATGTCATCTTCTCCATTAAAATGTAACTTATTGAGAGAGGGAGGCAGATTATTCTGTTTCTCTGTATGCCCAGAACTTGGCCTTGAGCCTAGAATTTAGCTAGTGCTTAATAAATGTTTATCAATTCCACAATTATTCTTCCAGGAGTTGGGATGGGCTGCAGCCAGCCATCCACACTCCTTCGGTTACTTGCCAATTGGTGAGAAGGCTGCCAGGGATCATGGGACTGCCTCTAGCTTTTCTCTATAAACAGAAGAATTCTCTGTGTGATTTTAACAGGGATCTAATCCATGAAGTTGGCTTCATTAGCATGAAAGTCTTGAATCTCCAGACATAACAGCAGTCTCTCCACCCAGCATTTCTAGCCTCAGATACTGTATTAGCTGTGTGACCCTGGGCAAGTCATTTAGCCCTGCCTTCATAAAATTAGAGAAGGAAATGGCAAATTCTGTCTCTGAAATCACTCTTATGTGATTCTTAATCTCTCAGTGCTTTAGGCTAATGTCTAAGACTATCAGTGGGAAGCTAGGTGGCTCAGTGGTTAGAGTGCCAGACCTGAAGTCGGGAAGACCTGAGTTCAAATCCATCCTCAGACATTAGTTAGCTGTGTTACCTTGGGCAAATTATTCCATCTTTGTTGACTTCAATTGACCAGTATGTTTGCCAAGAATACTCCAATGACAGTTGGTCCACAGGGTCACAAAAAGTCAGACAAGACTGAACAACAACAGACTTGTATTGGTAGAAGTCATCACAAAACTGGTTCCCCCCCACCACCAAAACTTAAGATTTTCTGAAGCCCAGACACATTAGCAACAAGCCTTCTGGTCACCTCCACCAGTCATGGGCTCCCTGGGCTTCGTTTGGCTCCTTGGGGTGCAGCAGAACCCCAAACCTGAAGGACTCCTACTTATTGGAAGTCCTCCTTGATTTTCCACTGCTCCCTTGGCCTCCCTCAGGACCCAACACAATCCTTGGAGAGCACATATTACCAGGAATAGACTGCCAACCTCTGCCTATACTTCTCCAGTACCTGCCTTGTGTCTGGATAATGGACAAAGCCCAAACCATGTCCAATGGCATGGACCCTTTGGCTGGGTGCTAGCCAATCTGGAATCCCTCCTTCCTCCTTCTTAGCCCTTGCCTAGTGTCCTCAGCACAGTGTCTGGCACATAATAAGCATGTAATAATTGCCTGTTGCCTTGCCCCCCACCCCCAACAGCCAGAATAGTCCTTCTTCCCTTTCCTCCCCCTTCTCATTATTCCCCTCCCCCCCTCAGGAGCTCTCCCTGCCATTGATGTTAATTGATGGAGAATCTCCCCTCTAATCCTGCCTCGCTCTCTCTCCCCCTTGTTCCAGGGGCATCTGCTCAGTGAGAGGAGGAGGAGGCAGCCCTCCTGTCTGCCATCTGGTTCTCCTAGCCCTCCTCCCACGGCCCCCAAGTAGACTCTTTCATGAATCCCTGGCCCCAGCCAAAGGGGAAGAGGGAGCGGGGCAGAGAGTGCGAGTGCTCTCCGCCCCTCACTCTCCACACACACACACACACACACACACACACACAAGCAATTGGCCTGTTCATGCAATTAATAGCGGAGCTTTTGTGGGCTTCCCAGCCCCCAGCCCCCAGCTGCCCCAGCAAGCTTCAGAGTAGATAGCCAGAGGCAGAACCGAGGGGGTGGGGAGGGGGGGGTGCTTTAATTACCAGACCACATGGCAGAGCTAGTGGCCTGAGGGGACTGGGGAAGCAGCCATAGGGGGAAGAAAGGACAGGGGCAAGACTATTAACCAAGAGGTGGCCGAGAGGAGAAAGACGGGGTGGGGGTGGGGCATGCTTGCTAGGGAAGCGTCTAATTCCTGCAGGGCTCTGGCCAAGATAAAGCAGAAATTATTGTAGTATTATCATTATGACCATTATTATTGTGGTTATCGCTCTTCCCATTCTTCTCATCTCATATTCAATGCAATTCAGATGGAAAATGCCCAGGGCAAGTCACGATCTTACTGGTGTTCTTTTGTTCTTAGAGTTTGGTGGGTTTTTGCATAGGTGGTTTGGTTTTTTTAATTGAATAAAAGTATTAGACTGTTATGTGACCCGGAGTCAAGAGGACCTGAATTCAAATCCAGCCTCTAGCAATTACTAGCTGTGTGACCCTGGGCAAGCCACTTAACCCCCTGTTTGCCTCAGTTTCCTCATCTGTAAAATAGGAATAAAATAGAATCTCTCTCCCTGGGTTGTCATAAAGCTAGATTATATTAGCAAAGTGTTTTACCAAACCTCAAAGTGCGATATGAATCCTAGCTATTACTGTTGTCGTTACTAGGATAGGGACTTTGATCTGGGATTTCCTCGCTACAGAAAACTTCCAGATGAGGGATCTTGCAGATAAACACTTAATCCAAAATTCCTGGTCTTGGAGAGTTGTCTGGGGCCCTGAGAGGTTAAGTAACGTCACTGGAGTCACCTAGCCAGGATCTGTCCAAGGTAGCACTTCTTGTCTCTAAAGGCATGCTCTCTCTAGGCACTACGCTGCTGATTCTGCCCCTCATTATGATCGTTGCTGTTAGCAAATTATTGGATATTATTGCAGCAGCCGCATATACTGGATAGAAGCTGGCCTCTAAGCCAGAAAGAACTGGGTTCAAATTCTGCCTCTGAAATCACTCCCATGTGATCCTTAATCTCTCAGTGCTTTAGCTTAATGTCTAAGACTATCAGCTGCAGGCTAGGTGCCTCAGTGGTTAGAGTGCCAGACCTGGAGTCAGGAAGACCTGAGTTCAAATCCATCCTCAGTCACTAGTTAGCTGTGTAACCTTGGGCTTCTGTTGACTTCAATTGCCTTATTTGTAAAATGGGTATAAAAATAACACCTCTCTCGCAGATAGATTTAGAGCCAGAAGGACCTCAGAGGTCAACTAATCTCTCATCTTTTTTATTGTGATTCAGTCATTTTGGTCATATCTTATTCTTTATAACCTTATTTGGAGTTTTCTTGGCAAAGTTACTGCAGTGGTTTACCATTTTTTTTAATCCAGCTCATTTGACAGATGAGGAAACTGAGGTAAACAGGGTTAAATGACTTGCCCAGAGTCACACTGCTACTTAAGGGTCTGAGGCTGGATTTGAATTCACGTCCTCCTGCTTCCAGACCCAATGCTCTGTGCACTATGGCACCACCTAGATGTCCGGTCACTCATCTTATAGCGGAGGAAACTGAGGCACAGAGAAATGAACGACTCACCTAAAGTCACACAGAGAGTAAGCATAAAAGGCAAGATTTGAATTCAGGTCCTCAAACTGCAGAACTAGGACACCTTGTATTATACAAAGCTAACTCTTGTGAGAGTTTTAAGGGAGAGCTAATATGCTATCTTTGAAAGAATACTAGTCTTGAAATCAAGAGAGATATGAGTTCAAATTCTCCTTTTGACACTGCCTAATTTGTGGTCTTAGACAAGTCCCTTGATTTCTCAAAGAGATCCACTTTTCCCTTCTCTCTGTCTCTCCATCTCTCTGTCTCTCTGTCTCTGTCTCTCTGTCTCTGTCTCTCTCTCTCTAATGTGAGGTTAATATTATCTCACTTACAAAGTTGTTCAAGGATCAAAGGAGAGGACTTTGTGTAAATAGCATTAAAAGCTATGTAAATATTGGCTATGATTTCTGTTCCTTGTAACCAATCAATCAACAACCATTTCTAAGTGAATTTTATTATATATTAAGTCATTATTATAGTCAAGTAACATGCATTTATTAAGGACTAACTGTGTGCCAAACAGGGAGAGTGTTAGGCATCAGGCAGGGCAAAAACACAAAAGGAGTCCCTGCCTCTTAAGAAACTTACAAAGAAATGGGGGAGACTATGGGGAGATAAAAGTGTACATACCCAAATGATACAGAGCAGGAAAAGGGTAATGTAAGAGGGGAAGGCTCAAGTGACCGGGGTGCTGGGAAGGCCTCCTGCAGAAGGTGGCATTTGAGCTGAATCATGAAAGAAGCCAGAAAGGTCAAGAGACTAAGATGAGGAAGGAGAACATTTGTCTTACAAAGGCATGAGAACAGGAGAAGGAGCATCCTTGTCAAGGAAGAGCAACAAAACCAGTGTCTCTGGATCCCAAAGTGTTGAAGAGGGGCAGTCAAGGTGAGGAGACTGAAAAGGTAGAAAGGAAGCTGTAAGTACCAAAAAGGTTATCCTGAAGGTAATGGGGAGACACTGGGGTTTATTGGTCACTAAGTGATGTGGACACTGAACTGGATGAAGAAACACTTTGGAGGAAGGATTGGAAGCAGAAAGACCAATGAGAAAGCTTTTGTTCAGGCAAGAGGCAATTAGGGCCTGAGCTAGGGTGATGGCTGTAGGAATAGAGAGAACAGGATGCCTGCCATGTTGTGAAAGTAGAAACAATGGAATCTGGCAACATATTGGATTGGCATTCAAAGTTCCTGGTAACCTGGCCCCCTCTTAACTCTTGCCTTCTTCTTTCCTTCCCTCCTTCCCTCCTTCCTTCCTTCCTCCCTTTTTCCCTCCTTCTCTCCTTCCCTCTCTTCCTTCCTTTCATTCATTCTTTCTTTCTTCCTTCCCTCTATTCTTTCTTCCATTCTTCCTTCCTTTTTTCTTCCTCCTTTTCTTTCTTCTTTCCTTTCTTCCTTGCATTCTTTTTCTTTCTTTCTTTCTTCCTTCCTTCCTTTCTTCCTTCCTTTCTTCTTTCCTTTGTTCTTGCTTCCCTCCCTCCTTCCCTCCTTCCTTTCTTCTCTCCCTTTCTTCCTCTCTCCCCCTCCTTTAAAATATACTCTTTGTTACATGTGATAGCTGTCTTAGAGGTAGGGGGAGGGATACTGAGAAACATTATAATGATCTGGAAAACAAAATACATCAGTTAAAACTTATTTTTTAAAGGAAAAAAAAGAATTTATTCACCACTTACCATTTGGTAAGCACTGGCAACATAGAAAAAAATCCAGACAATTCCTGCTGTCCAGATGCTCACACTCTAATTGGAGGAGGCAATACATAAAAGAAAATTCAGTTGCAGGAAGTACAGAAAGGTTTTGAAGTCCTAAGGGGTCATCTCCAGGTCAGATGGCAAGGCCCAGGGATCCTCAAGTTGCATCAGCTGGTCAGACAACAGAACTGGGGAACTATGGAGTGTAGGGACAGGCCAGATGGTAAGGCCCATAGGAACTTAGGATGCAATGGCAAGGTAGGCAGATGGTAAGCTGGTGGTCCTACATCTCACTGGAAGGGATAATTGTGGTGAATTCCTTCTCATCCAAGTGATGGAAGCACATGCAACCCAGATGGGTTCTGGGCAGCTCAGGGCTGGAGAACGGATCAAAGGAAGGGAGACAGTAGATAGGGAGAGAGTATAGAAATGGAGATGGCAGGATGTTGATGTTGGGTCCTTGTTTGCAAGGTTGATATAGAGTACCCATCCCCCTAGTGATCTCACAGAATCTCTGAATTTCAGAGGTAACTTAAGAGAAAATAGACCTTGGTTTGAGGTCCGGCTTACTGTTGCTAATTGTGTGTCCTCAGGCAGCCCATTTACTCTCTTTAGATCTCATTTGCTTCTCCAGACAACGAAGGAGTGTTGAAGTAGACTCTGGGATTCCTTCTGGCTTTAGTCGTAGATGTCCAAGCCATCCATAAAATGAATTCCCATCCCAACCTGCCTGACAAGGGGCCATCCAGCCTTGTTTGATTTTTATGACTTTAAATATGTTAGAAGAGTTTGGGTCCCCTCTAAGTCCCCAGGAGAAAGGAAGACTCTGTGTCTGCTACCTAGTCAGTTCACTATGGGAAGGATATTACATGAGCCAGATTTCTTTCTCAGGACCCTAAGAAGGAGATACTGTCTGACCTAGGAGCTTAACAGATCTGCTGATGAATGGAGGACCTAGGCAGGTTTCTGGGTAACTTAACAGTGCATGGGACTGGCATCCACAGGAAGGTCTGGGACAGGGGCAGAGGCCTGATTGTCATGGCATTGTAGCATCTCAGAAAGGGAAAGATTTCCACAGTTTGGTTCTTTACCACACCACAACAGCTCAGTCATAATTTACCCATAGTCCTCACATAAGCTCTCTGTGACATATTTCCTAAGACAACAGGATCACAGAATCACAACTTTAGAGATGGGATGGACCTTAAAAGCCATGTTGTCAAACCAGGGAAACAGAGGTGAGTGACTCGCCCAAAGTCACAGAGCTAATAAGTGTCTGCAGCTGGATTTTAATTCAGGTCTTCCTGACTCCATGCCCAGTGCTCAGGCTGATATAGCATCTTCTTCTCTAAGATGGTTCCTCCTCTTTTTACCAGCAACTCTGACAGCTCCCAACATGACTCCCCAATCGGCAACATCCTCCTTTCCCCCTACCCCATTTACCGTTTTGCCCACCTTTTAGCCTTCATGCTCCTTTGCTTTCTTTCTCTGACATCAGTAATTCACCACTGAGCAAGTCTTAATAGATCTAGTATACTGGACTTAGAGCAAGGACAGCCTGAGGCCAAAATGCCATAGAATGTAGGCTCCTTGAGGAAAGCACTCATTTTGGTATTATCTTTTTGCCCTGGCATCTGGCACATGCACATAGGAAGTGCTTGTTGAATTGAATTGAACCCTGCTCCCCAGAGGCTACTCTCTTTGTGACCATGGCTAAGGTACTTGATTGATCCAAGACTCAGTTTGCTCATCTGTGAAATGCAGATAATACCTACCTCACAGGGTTGTTGTAAGGCTCAAATGAGATAACATACAAAAAGTGCTTTGAAAACATTAGTTTACATAAATGTCAGCCATCATTAATATTCCCTCTTTGCTCTGGCTGGATGCTATTCTCATTATTCTCTGGGCAGCCCTCCGTGTCTTCATCTTGCTCTCTTTCATCTCAGGAACTCCTTCATCTTTCTTCCCCTTTTCCCCTCACTGGTGGGCCCATGTCAGTTTTTGCCCACCACTCGTTAGTATCTCCTAGCAAAAAATAGCTTTTTTTTTTCTTTTTAAAAAATAAATTTATTGATGTCTTTTTATATATCACTACAATTTCCCCCAGTATTCTTAACTTCCTCTACCCAGAGAGCTAGCCCATATTTTGAGACAAAAAAAGGAAAGAAGAAGCAGAGAGAAAAATTAGCCTAAATGATCAAAACATTGGAAAAGTCTGAAAATATGGGCAATGTGGATTTCTTGTGCACAGGGATGGGGTAAGGGTGTCTTCTCATATCTCATCTTTCATGCCCTGTTTGTTCTTTCTAATTTTACAACATTAACTTTTGTTTGTAATTATTTGTCCCATTTGCAATGCTGTAGTCATCATGTTTGTTATTTTCTTGGTCCTGCTTACTTCACTCTGCATCAGTTCATGTACATTTTTTTATACTTCTCTGTATTCACCACATACATTATTTCTTACACCACAGTGATTTTGCATTACTATGGTTTGTTTAACCTTTCCCCAATTGATGGATATCTACTTTTGTTCCCAATTCTTTGTCATCATAAAAAGTTCTGCTACAAATATTTTGATGTACATAGGGGCTTTCTTTATCAATAGTTTTTTTGTGCATAAACTAAGTAATGGAATCTCTGGGTCAAAAGGTATGGATATTTTAGTCACTTTGCTTGCCTAATTCCAATTTACTTTCCAAATTGATTTACTGCTTTGCAGCTCTACCAACAATGCACCAGTGTGCCTTTCTTCCCACACTGACCTTCACCATCTTTTGTCATCATTTGCCAATTCACTAGGTGGGAGGTGAAACCTCAGAGTTGTTTTGATTTTCATTTCTCTTATTATTGATTTGGAGCATTCTTTTGTATGCTTGTTACAAGTTTAGAATGGATGTTTGTTCAAATACTTTAATCACTTCATTACTAGGGAATAGTAGCCAGTGAGATCTTTTTTTTTTTCCAGCTAACTTTTCATCCACCATTTCTAATGATTTTACCTTCAATTTACAGAATTCCCAAATGTTATATGTTGGCATATTTCCTTGTGGTCTCCCTCATTAGAATGTAAGCTTCCTTTGAAAAGGAATTGTTTCATTCTGTGTACTTGTATTCCCAGTACCTAGCCCAGTGCCTGGCACATAAGAGGTATTTAATAAGTATTTATTGACTGATTAGTTGACATGACATATAATTTAGTCCAAATGCCTCATTTTATAGTTGAGAAAATTAACCTCTCTTAAGAGGTTAAGTGACTTGCACAATGTCACACAGGTAAAAAGCAAGTAGAAGTAGGATTCGAACCCAGGTCTTTTAATTTCATATCCAGTGCCTTTTTCCATTAAAAAATGTCCCATCTTATTAACATGGCATCATAGACCTGAACTTGGAAGGAATGTCAGAGACCATCTGGCCCAACCCTTTCCATTTTACATATGAGGAAACTGAGGCCCAGGAAGGTTCTTGCAGAATTTTTCAAGCTCCCATATAACAGTAAGACACAGAATCAGAAGTGGAACTTAAACTTAGGGCTAGTGCTCTTTCCACAAACTGACCTGCCTCCCCATTGACTAGACTTCCTTTGTTTAAGGAAGCCGTTTGCTTACATCTTTTCTGTCTCTATTTACTCTGCCTAATATAGTTTGCAGTTCAATGGACAAAACCTTTGAAATTAAGGCACTCAGTTATTTCTCGTGTTCTAGGGAAGGTTCTGGAGAGGAATCACAGCTCTATTTGGGCTGGTACTTTACATTCGTCAGAGAGGTGACAGGGTATGTCACAGGTGGAGCTAAGTTTGGGGCAGGCTGAAGGCTGGAGAGCTTTGGAAATTCTCCAGAGGAAAGTCCTTGTAGTGGGAGTATTAACATCATTATTGCAACTATTTATTGTGAATTCTTAGCTTATCAGACCTGTATTTATATCTAAGTGCAAATAAAATTTTAATTTTTTAAAAAAATATTTTTGCTTTTTGCTTTAGCTGTACCCTCCTTTCCCACACCCCCATTAATGCAGTTGATAATGCTTCCAGTTTACTGTTAAAGGGATTCAGACGTGGAGACACTAATCATAATAATAGCTTACATTTATATAGCCCTTTAAGGCTTGAAAATCACTTTATACCAATTAATTTATTCAATCCTCCCATCAGCCCCAGAAGGTAAATTCTATTTTTATCTCCATTTTATAGATGAGGGAACTGAGGCTGATAAAAGTTCAGTAACTTGTCCAAGATCACCCAATTAGTAAATTTATGAGGCAGGATTTGCACTCAGGTCTTCCTCAATCTCAGTCTAGCACTCTGATCATACAACTAATTACTTCTCTCAATTAACCCTGCAAAGCAGCCACCCTTCATTGCACATGATTTAGGGCAATGACATGGGATCAGAATTCAGGTGCCCAGATCCTCTGATTAGTACTAGACCACATTGTCTTCCATTAAGTCAACTCTTTTTCTCTTCTTACTCTTTCTCGCAATGTTTTAAATGAGCCTCTGGCTTAGGGGCGAGAAAGAAGATGAAACTTGTCCAAGAGGGTCGTACAGTGGGGTATTGGAAGGAACCTTCAGAGTCAAGAGAAACAAGTTTGAATCCTGCCTCAGGTACTTACTACCTCTAGGTCCCTGGGCAAGTTAATTAAACTCTCTGAGTGTTGGTTTTCTCACCTGAAAAATGGGGATAATTGTGCCAGTAGTGACCATTTCACAGGGTCATTGTAAGGATCCAATGAAATTAGGCCTGTGAAGTGTTTTGCAAAGCTTGAAGAACTTTATATAAATGTTAGCTCCTATTTGTCTTTCTCTCTCCTTCCTTTTTTAATCCTCTCTCCTTGTATTTTCCCCCCTTTTCTTTTTTTTTCTCTCTCCCTCTCTCTGGCTCTTTGTCTGCCTGCCTATCTCTGTCTGTCTCCATCCCCCTCCCTCAATCCCCTGTCTCTCTTTTTCTCTCTCCATCTCCCTCTCCCTCCCACTCTTTCTCTCTCTCCTGCAGCCCCTGTTCTTTCCCCCAACTCTCCCTTCTCTCCCTCCCTCAAGCACACATTCTCTCTCCTACGAGTAACAGATGGGTGACTGTGACTCAGCGCAGGTAGAAAGCTCTAATCTCTTTTCCCTTTGTTTGCCCAGGGTTTGGAGGGGGGCATGTACAAGAGGAAAAAAGCTATCCAAGGGGTAGCAGGCGATTCCCAAGTGCTGAGTCTCAGTTGGCAGCTGATTCCCACTTTTCAAAATGCCATTTGCATTTGTAAATGGACTTTTTTTGGTACTGGAAACAGGGCAGCATATGGAGCTCATGATTTGGAGCCCTGCAACTTTTAAATTTAGGGAGTCCCAGAAGGTGAGGTGGGGAGGGAGTCTAAAGCTGCTGGGAGGGGCAGGTCTCTTTCCTTTTAGATAATAGAAATTAAAAAAAAATTCTGACTCCGGTACAGTCAAACATATAGCCAATAGATCAACAAGCAATTTATTAGTTAACAAACAAGCATTTATTTAGTGCCTACTATGTACCAGTTACTTTTCTAGGAGATGGGAATACCAAGACACAAGGGAAACAATCTCTGCCCTCAGGAAGTTTACCTTCTAAGGGGGGGAAAACATTTGCACATGTAACTATAAAGAGGATAAACAAAATGAATACATGGTGATTTTGACAAGGTGCTAGAAGCTGAAGGATCAGGAGAGAAGCCATGTAGAAGAAGGTGATTCTTGTACTCATCTTTGAAGGAAAGTAGGTATTTTATACCCTAAGGGAGCCAAAGATAGAGAGAAAGCTGGGTCAGCATGGGATTCTTAGTGCATAGAACCATCGGCCTGGAGTCAGATTGACTCAGGTTCATAATCCTGTCTTAGGTATCTACTAGCTGTGTGACCCTGGGAAAGTTATGTAACTTCTGTCTGCGTCAGTTATCTCATCTGAAAATGGGTATGATAATAGCATCTGCCTTTCAGGGATATATGAATAGATATAAACGATAGATAGATAGAGATATATAGACACACATGTAAAGCACATTGTAAAACTTATAGCACTATACAAATATTAGCTATTATTGTTAGTTCAGAATTCAGGCAAAAGGTAGCAGGGATGGGACATGTTATCTTCCCTTCTGGAATGTTAGCTCCTCGAGGGTAGAAGCTGTTTCATTTTTGTTTTTGTATCACTGTATACATTGTTGCACATGTATGTATTCTGTACATGCATGTGTCTATCCATCCATCCATCCATGAATGTATGTGCGTATGTGTCTGTCTATCTATCTATCTATCTATCTATCTATCTATCTATCTATCTATCTATCTATCTATCTATCCAATCATCTGTCCATCTTTCTGTCTGTCTGTCCAATCATTTATTTTTCTAGCTACCTAGCTATCTCTCTCTCTATCCAATTGTCTTTCTGGGTCTGCTGTTGATCTTTGTTCATTTATTTGTGTTTGCATTAATTCATGTGTTTAACATTATTTATTTAAAGTGTTCATTGATTTTGTCCATGTTTTATATGTACTTATCTCAAGCATATTATGCCCCTTGAGAGAAGGTAAGTATCTTGAGGGAAGGGCCCGTTTCATTTACATTTTTACATCCCCAGAGCCTGATTCATAGTTGGTGCTTTTTCATAGGCTTAGAATGGCAAGTGACCTTGGAAGTCATTAAGTCCAAATCCTTTCTTTGGGAGAAACTTGAAGTGACTTGCCCAGGGTCCCACAGCTAGTAAATATTTGAGGAACAATTTGAACTCAGGTCTTCCTGACTCCAGGCTCAGTACTCTAGCCACAATACTCACCCTTGCTGATTGATTGGAGATGGGCCATCCAGAGCGGAGCAACTAGAGTAAGTTTGTCTCCTGCCTGGGAAGGGCCAGCCTACATCCATCGCACCTCTCTAATGCTGAGGCTCACCCAAGTGAGCTGTCCAAATTCTTTGCTATGGGCTCTATGTTCTGAATCCAGGCATATTGACATATGTCTGATGGTAAATAGAGTGCAATTAAGCATCATTCATGGATGGCAAGGCCTTCATAGCGTGCTGAATAATCATCGGTCCTGGGGAAGATCTATAACCAAGAACGTGGAAGGAAAGGAGAGGACGCTGAAGTGTCTCCATAACAATCGGGACAAACTGTACACTGTTATTGTGGCTGTTAAGCTTCATGGTACAATGTGCTCAATAAAAGGGACATGGAACAGTGGGATTTGAGGGAAATGTGGGTGTGTGCACAAGCTCACGCATACAGATAGGCACATGCACACATAAGCACACAGAGACCTTACTAGGAACTCTTTCACCTGGGGCAAAAATGGACTCATAGGAGGAAAAAAATGGGAAACAGCTCTGAAGGGGGGGCATCTATTCATCAGAGGGTTCAGCCCATAACCGCACATGGACTAGGGCGGACTGGAGGAGAGGAGCACCATGAGAATTGAACTCTAGGGTTTGAAGTTGGGCCAAGTAAAGGTGGGGGTTTGTGTGTGTGGCATTGACCCAGCAAAGGTTCCCCCAGGCACAGGGACCTTTGTTTCTACCACCATGGGGAAGAGCTTGCCTCCTTGGGAAGAAGCAAACCCCCATCTCTCACCCACCCCACTCAGATGTGGGTTCCCTGGTCACTTTGTTCCAGTTATGCTCCTGTTCATTGACTCAAAAGCACACACAGACATCTGTCCTACACAAAAACCACACTCCCTTCCCAGTGGCACTGACTGAATCACACCATGAATCAATCAATCAACAAGCATTTATTAAACACCTAGGTGCTGGGATTACAAGACATAAATAAAACATTTCTTGTCCACAAGGAGCTTGTTCACAGATAAATAAATATAGTCAAGTCAAATCAAATCAACTAGAATGTATTAGGTGTTTACTATTTGCCAGGCAGGGAAGTTAAGTGATACAATGGATCAAGTGCTGGACCTGGGGTCAAGAAGACTCAAGTTCAAATCTAGCCTCAGATACTTCCTAGCTATGTGACCCTGGGCAAGTCATTTAACTCAGTTTGCCTCAGTTTTGTCATCTGTAAAATGACCTAGAGAAGGAAATGGCGAACCACTCCGGATAGATACAAAAGAAATACACTGGGATTTGGGAACATGGCTCGGTGTTACCAACAATGTGAGGTCTTCAAGCCTCCTTGAAAAGGTAGCACTTGAACTGACTTTTCATTTCAAGGAAGTGGGAGTTGAAGGAGAATATTCCAGACATGAGAAGACCTATCATGACATGATGAAAAACAGGCTGGACTTGGTATCAGAAGATCTGGGGTCAAATCCTGACTCTGACGCTTGCTGGTTCTGTAGACTCAGTATTTTCATCTGTAAAAAGGAACAAAGGGTAGTCTTTAAGGTCCCTCCCAGCTTGAAAGCCTGAGATTCCATGGAAAGGTTAATATACTGTTATAGACTGGTGACTGCCAGACAGGGGGCAGGAAACAGGTGCAATGTGAGTTCAGAGAAGGAAGTGGGGAATCAATCAATGCATCCATCACCCCGTATTTATTAAGCACCTGTGATGGGCCGGGCACTGGGCCAGGGGATGGGGCCATCCACTGGGGCTCATTCCTTGGCTATGATGTCTTCAGGTAGGCCATCAGTTACAGGCAGGCTCCTGTCAGAGGCACAGTGAGCCAGGCCCAGGGACAACTTTAGACACGGAGAACCCTGGAGTTAGTGTCTGAGACTTCCCCAGGGAAGCTGACTCAGTTGCTCGCCAGCTGTGAGCAGGAGGAATGAGTTTGAAGCTTCCTATCAGAACAGGAAAAGGAAGCAGGGGAGCAGAGGGCAGGCTGTTGGCCAAGGAGAGATGATGCTACAGAGGAGGAGAGCCTCTGCCCCTCTGGCTTCTGGGAGGGGAAGGGGAAAGAGGACGAGAACACCTCTGGACATAGAAGGAGCCCCAAATTCCCCAAATCCTGAGCAGGAAGGCCTGCCTGAGTGACTCAGTCACTGTTAAATGATGGAGTTGGTCTGGATGGTTTCTACATGCCCTTCCAGCTCTGACATCCCCTGTTCTGAGGCCCATTCCAGCTCTGACATGCCCTGCTCTGAGGCCCCTCCCAGCCCTGACAGTCCCTGTTCTCAGGCCCCTCCCAGTTTTGATATCCTCTGTTCCAAGGCCTCTGCCAGCTCTGACATTCCTTGTTCTTTCTTTAAAAAAAAAAAAGCAACAACACTTTATTTATTTATACATTAATGTTGAGAGCTGAACTAGAGCTTAAGAAAAGGAAAACAGTCTATGATAGAGTCGTGTACGGAAGAGAGAAGAGGAAGAAGACAGGTTATGAGGAAGGAAAAAGAGACAGACACACACACATACACATGAGATGAAGGAAGGTAGGCTGAGCAGCCAGGGCCGGGACTCTTGGTTTGTCACCTACTTCATGTAGGTTTCCAGCAGGTACTTTTTAAAGGCTTTAGGGTTTGTCCAAAGTCCAGCAGCATGTGTGTTCGATGGGCTGTCAAGGTTGGTCTCTCCCAGCAGGCTCTGGATGGATAGCAGGATGGTCCTGACATCATACAGAGTTGACCACTTGTCCTTGAGGATGTCCAAACAGATATTACCTTGGTTGTCCACATTAGGATGGTAACAAGGTGTGACAAATTTCACAGTGGGAGCATTGTATAAGTAGCCACTGGGGAATTCCAGGGAGAGCTTATACCTTAGGTCTTTATATACTGTCCCAGCTGCCCCATAGATAGTCTCAACTCACTTGAAGAGATTGTCTGACTCTGGGAAGGCAGAAATTCCTTTGTCTCCAGACATCATTAGGGTCAATTCCTGCTGTAACCTCTTTCCCATGGACCCGCACGAGTCCCAATCTTGGCTTCCTTACAGTGGCGGCAGCTGAGCTGGAAGTGGCCAGGTGGCAATTCCATGAGGCCACGGGGGACTAGAAATAAAGGAAAGAGAAATTTCCTGGTGGCAACTGCTTGACATTCCCTGTTCTAAGGCCCCTCTTCCTCTGACATACTACATCTGAAGGACCCTCCAAGCTCTGAAAGTCTGTATTGATAACTGCATTTGGGGGGATCAAGCTTCCTTATAAAATGTTCAAGAAATCTCCCCAACTTTTCAGAGGTTTGGTCATAACAAAAGCTGCTTAAAACAAGAGAGTCTTACCTCTAAAAACAGTCATGATTCTATTTCCTAAACTCCCAGGCACTCCAAGGTGGCTGAGTAGCCTGGAGTCTGTCAGGAGGGCTCAGGCTTTGCTCATCCCTGATTCTTAGCCCTCTAGAAAGGGAGCTGAGCACAATCCTCTGAGAACTGTGAAGGATAAACCACCACCAGTCCAGCCTCTTGCTGTCAAAGGGTGAGAGCTCCTCCCATGGAGTGGAACAGCTGCAGAGGGTGGCAGGGGAACAGGAGACCAGGGTTCTGGACACTTCATGGCCCTGGATCTCAGTTTCCTCCTCCACGAAGTAGAGGCTAATAATTCGCTCCTGAGTTCCTCATGGGCTTGTCCTGAGATTCAGATCAGATGATAAATAGGAAAGCAAGAGCGCTGCACAGATGGGAGGAATTTATTAGCCTTGCATGGAGACTGAGCAGCCCACAAAGCTCCTTATGCCAATCTTGCTGAAACATTCGGAGTCAAATGCAGAGATTTCCCCCCACCTAATAATAATAATAAATAGAATTAATCAACTTAATGAATATTATATCAATAATAACTAGCATTTACGTAGCACTTCGAAGGTTTGCAAAATGCTTTATGTGTCTTATTTCAGTTAATCCTCAAAACAACCCTGTGAGAAAGGTGACAGTAATATTCTCATTGTCAGAAACGGAAATTGAGACTCCAGCCAGTTAAATGACTTATCCACAGCCGCACAGCTTATATGTGTCTGAGAGAGGATTTGAACTCAGGCCTTCTTGATTCCAACCCTTCTCCGTCCACTGTGGCACCCACTTGCCAAAACCCAAAAGGCAAACCAGAGTTAATTATCTTGCTGTAGGAACAATCAGGCCAACTAGAGTACTAGGAAAAGGACTGAATTTGGAGATAAGGCCCTCAATTTGGTGGCTCAGTGGATGGAGCTCTGGGCCTGGAGTCAGGAAAACTCATTTTCTTGTGTTCCAATCTGGACTCAGATGCTTACTAGCTCTGTGACCATGGGCGAGTCACTTCACACTGTTTGCCTCAGTTCCTTCATCTGTAAAATGAGCTGGAGAATGAAATGGCAAACTTCTCCAGTATCTTTGCCAAGAAAACCCCAAATGGGGTCATGAAGGGTCGAGCACAACTGAACAATTTTCAATTCAAATACTGCCTCAGATATTTTTTAGCTGGTTAGCAAGTCCTTTTATGTCTCTGAGCCTCAGTTTCCTCATCTGCAAAATGCAGATAATGATGCTTATGTTACCTATGTCACAAGGTCATTGGAGGGAAAGTATTTTATAATTCTTAAAACCTCACAGGAGGGTATTCTTTGCCTGGAGGACATGGGCCTTTGATTTAGTACAGTCTACTCAGGTAAGATGGTAAGAGGCAGCAGAGCAGGATTAGAACCCAAGCCCTCTGACTCCACAATCAGCCCACCTTCTGCTCTCCCACAACCACTGGTACCAGGAGTCTCTGGAGTCCTGAATCTCCTGCCGAGACCTGGAGGTGACCTTGGGAAGTCACCCATCCAGCCTCCCACAAAGGCTTGAATTGTGGGGAAGGAGACATAAAGACTTGCTATCCTTGTACCTGTCTCTAGAATTCTCAGGCCCAGGGCTATTCCCACCCCTGCTTTGCACCCAGCCACTGGCTGGGCACATGTATGCCATCCTTTGGCACAGCAGCAAGACATGTCCTAGGCTTTTGGCTTTTTTGCAGGGTGGGTGGGGAACAAACCTTTATCATCATTGGAAAAAGACTAGCAGCCTGGGATGAATGAATGAATAAATGAGAGTGAATGAATAAATGAATGAACATGAGTGAATGACTGAACACGAGTAAATGACTGAATATGAATAAGTGAATGAATGAATGACTGTATGAGTGAATAGGAGTAAATGAATGAATATGAATGAACTAATGAATATGAGTGAATTAATTAATATGAATGAGTGAATGAATGAATGTATGAGTAAATATGAGTAAATGAATGAATATGAATGAGTGAATGAATAAGTGAATATGAATAAATGAATGATATACATGAGTAAATTAATGAATATGAGTGAATTAATGAATATGAATGAGTGGATGAATGTATGAGTGAATGAGTGAATTAATGAATATGAATGAGTGAATAAATATGAATGACTGAATGAATATAAATGAATGAATGAATGCCTATGAATGGATGAATGAAAAGGAATTAGTAAATGAGTGAATTTGAATGAATGAATGAATGAATGAATGAATGAATGAAAAAGTATTTCTCAAGTACTTGTCATATGGCAATTACTGTCTTAAGAGCTGAGGGTAGAAATAGCAAGTGAGAGCTCCCTGCCCTCAGGGAGCTCCCGTTCTAACAGCAAGAGACCACATATAAAGGAAACAGCCTCCTCAGGGTGGATGGAAAGGTTCGTGGAACTCAGGGAACAGTGGCAGGAATAGCTTGCCCGTGCTTGATGAGGAAGCAGAATGATCACGCTTTCTGTTATTCCCTAGAGAGGGAGCATGAGAAGATCACAAGATCCTAGGTGTAGAGCTGGAAGGGACCCCAGAACCCAGGACCCCAGCATCTAATCCAATGTCCTCATTTTCTAGATGAGAAGTGAGTCCCAGGGAAGTGAAAGCTGACAAAGTTCACACAGTGTTGAGTGGCTGAGTCAGGATTTGAATCCACTACCTCTGACTGCAGATCCAGGATTCTGCTCACTGCATCGTGCATCCAGACCCCCTCCTAAGAGCTACCCTCCCCATTAGAATCCTTTCCCCATAGGCTTTTTTCTCTTGTTCTGAGTAGTTCCAAAGGCCTCCTATTTCAGCCTCCTCATTTGTTTTATGGAGCCTTAATGAGCTGGTACAGCAGGCAGCCTGACTGATGGATGTAACAGCTAGCCCTTTTTCCTTAACATCCTGTGAGAATGTCAGCAATTGGAGGTGGGGGGAGGGGGCTGTATTTTCTCCAGCTCTAAAGATAGCATTGGTCAGGCCAGACAACTCCCTTGAATGGCAGGTCATATGATTTATAGCATCAGTGAATCAACATACATTTATTTAGCACCAACTATGTGCCAGATGCTATGTTAGGATCTCAGAATAGAAAGATTAAAGCAATAGTCCCTTAAAGGAATCTGTAAGCCTTCAAGCAAGATCATATGCACATATGTAGGTATTTGTGAGCACATACAGAACAGATACCAGATAGAAAGGCCTCAAGCTGAAGGGAGAGCTTTAGCTTTGAAGGAAGCCAAGAACCTCAACAGTTATAGATGAGGAGGGAATGCAGTCCAGGTATGGGGGACACCTGAACAAAGGTGCAGAGGTGGGAGATGGAGAGTTTTCTATGAGCAACAGCCAAAAGACCATGATGGCCTGACTTTAGCGTATGTAGTGTGGGGGTGGGGTGAATAAGTAATTGGAGCCTAGGTTTCAAGGCAGAAGGGACCTTCCTGGTTGTCAAATCTAATCTTCCTGTTTTACAAAGTGGGAAACTGAGGCCCAGGAGGATTAGGTAAGAGCTTGGTATGGTGGATTAAGCCCTAAATTTATAGGTGAGAATCCTGGCTCTGTTCTTTACCATCCATGTGACCTTGACCAAGTCATTGCCCTACTCTTGGTCTATATATCCTTATCTGTGAAACAAGTGGTTCTTTCTAGATAATCTTGAAGGTCTTTTCTGGTTCTAAATCCAATGATTAGTCTTAAATGGCTAGCTTCAAGTTACCTAAGATAGAACTATCAGACACAGGACTCAAACTCTGGTTCTCTCATTCCAAATCCAATAATCCTTCTACCTGGGCAGACATAGAGGGCTTTAAACAACCTGTGTTTTCCTGCTCCCACTCTCCATTTGGCACCCATTTCTTCATTGGGCTTCTCTGATATTAACAGGGATCCCTGGATGGGAACCCAAGTTGGAATCCTAGACCAGCCCCAGACAGCTTGACCAAGGACATAGCCACCCAGTTGTCTGCCTTCCCTTCTCTGGGCCTGTTTCTTCCTCTGCAAAAGGATGGACTCTAACTGTCCCTTCCAGGTTTCAGTTCCTGACCCTTTCCTGTGAAAAACTCAGAGCCAGGAAATGGCTATTGAAGCCTCAGGCTGAGCACTTCACTCTCTGAGTACAAATTCCTCAGGCTCAGCCTATGGAGGGGAACTTCTTTACTCTCTGTGTTTTCCATGGACAGGCTTATCTAGGGGGAAGGAACCTGAAGAGATACCTGAAAATTTTCTGACCCAAAATTTTTGTTCAGTCTTTTTCTATCATGCCTGACACTTCATGGCCCCATTTGGTCTTTTTCTTGGCAAAGGTGCTGGAGTGGTTTGCCATTTCCTTCTCCAGTTCATTTTACAGATGAGGAAACTGAGGCAATCTGGGTTAAGTGACTTCCCTAGGGTCACTCTGCTAGTAAATGGCTGAGGCCAAATTCAAACTCATGAAGATGAATCTTCCAGACTCGAAGCTTGGCATTCTATCCACTGTACCACCTGGAGACCCTAACTAGGATTACTAGAATTACAAGTTGGGAAAATCTAGTACAGTGTAAGCTCCTTGAGGGCACAGACTATATTACAAGATTATAGCTGAAGAGCCCTAGATTTAGGGATTAGTCCAACTTCCTCATTTTTTGAGATGAAGAATTGAGGTTAAGTGAGTTACCTCAGGTCTCACAGGTAGGATCCTAGGAACAAAGATCTAGAGGAGGAAGGACTCTTGGAGGCTATCCAGTCCAATCCCTTCTTATTATAAATGAATGCTTCTCGTCCAGAACTGACTTGCCCAAGGTCACACAGTTAATAAGCATCAGAAGTAGGAATCAAACCTAGGCTCTCTAATTCCTGAGCCAGTGTTTTCCCCAATATATTGAGCATCTAGCTAGTGAAGTAGATAAAGTATAGGACCTGGAGTCAGGGAGATGTGAATTCAAATCCAGCCTCAGGCAGTTAATGGCAGTGTGCTCTTGGGCAAGAGGTGGTCTGCCTCAGTTCCTTCATCTGTAAAATACGAGATAATAATAACACTACCTCTCAAGGTTGTTAAGAGGATCAAAGGAGATTCTATTTGTAAAATGCCTCACAAACCTCAAATACATGCTAGGTATAACTGCTCTCTCTTTTTCTCCTTTGTATCACTAGCCCTAACAAACCATGACACAGAGAACAGAAGTAGAGTACAATAGAATTGAGAACATTGTTGCTGATGGCCTCGGATGACCAACATCTCTACACTTTCACATCACAACCCAGACACTTTTCAATTCCGTGGCACTGCTATAACTGCTTTGCAGTTTTCCTCAGATCAGTCAGTTTTCCCTCCCATGTTGGCTCCCTGCCAGCTGTCCAGTGTGCCCAAGACCAGCTGGCATGCTCTTGGTGAATGCAAACATTTCAACTTTAGCCTGAGTTAAACATAATTAGGAAGGTACACATGATACCCCTCGGGAAAAACAAAAGCAGTTGTTTAAGTGGCCAACAAAGCCAAGTGGAAATGACTGTTATATTATTCACTCTTTGTTTGATGTGGCAAGAGAAAAATGCTAATTTCACCTTAGGTTATGTTAAGAGAGATGGTGTCCAGGACTAGGGGGGTGTTAGTCCCATTTGCCTTGTCCATACCACAGCTGGGCACCATGTTTTAGGAAGGACTTTTATTACAATGTCCAGTGAAGGACAATCAGGATGGTGGAGGTCCTTGAGATCATGCCATATATGAACTGGATTTAAAAAAAAAACACTAAGAAAGTTTAGCCTAAAGAAAACTGGGAGGGGATGGGATAGTTCTATTGGAATCAGTCAATGAAATAATAAATAATTATAATAAACATTTATTAGGTGTTTCCTATATTCCAGGAACTGTGTTAAAGACCTAGAAATTAAAAAAAAAAGCAGTCTCTGTTCTCAAGGAGATCATATGCTAATGGGAGAAACAACTTATAAATAATTAAATGCATACAAAGTACATATAGAATAGAAGGAAGGTAGAGGTTACACTTGTTCTGTTTGGCCTCAGAGGGCTAAACAGCAAAAGAAGGAATTGTAAATAATGAAAGGTGTCCAAAAGCTGACCAGGCTGCCTGGAGAGGTGGTACGTTCCCTCTTACCAGCAGTCTTCAAGCAGAAGGTGGATGACCCTGTGTCAGGAATGCTGTAGAGGTCATTTTCATTGGAGTATAGATTGGACTAGGTGGTCTCCGAGGTCCCTTCCAACTCTGAGATTTTGGGATCCTATACCCCATGCCATGAGGATAGCTCATCACAAGATTGGAGGCTTTAGAAAAGGGGTGGAGAGGAAGGCAGGACATTTGGTCCCTGACATATGGTTCAGCCTACAGTGCACAGGAGCTCATCTCCGGGCTCCTCCTGGACTGTGTAAGACCCACTGTTCTTGATGGCTTTCTTCGGAGTCCAGGAGCATCATGGGACTCTTTCTGGAATAGGAAGGAAGCAATCTTAGCTGAATAGTGTGAGATGAAGGCCTCCCTGGAGGGCCCCTGACATTGGATGGGAAAGAGATAGCAGAGGAAGTAACGCTAGAAAACATCTTTAAAGCTCATCCAACCATGCTCTTTCTTTTAACAGAAAAGGAAACTGAAGAAAAATAGATTATAAATGATTTTCCCAAAGTAGGATCCAATTTCCTAGATTTCTAGACCACAGCTGAACCCCTTCCTCAATCCATTTGGTGGCCCTAGGTCCTCTATTATGGACTTTGTTGTTCCAGCTTAGATTTAGGTCCCATTAGGATTCTTGGCCATCAAAACAAGACCTGAAAGTTAAGAAGATACAGATATGATTTAAGGAGATCAGTCCTGACAGAGAAAAGTGGGAAAGTCTTCTTCACCCTTTGGTTCCATAAACCCTAGCAAGGAAGCACTTACCATGGGAAAAGTCTTCTGACTTCCTAATCTGTCCCTCTATGTGCTTAAACGGTCTCCTCCATTTAGGCCTGAAATTTATTATTTTTTTAATTTTAAACAATTATTACTGATATGTTTTGTTTTCAAATTACATATACTTTTCATTGTATTTCTCACCTCTATCTCCTCCCAGAGAGCCATCCCTTACAGAAAGAAAGAGAGAGGCAGGGAGGGAGGGAGGGAGGGAAGAAAGAAGGGAGGAAGAAAGCAAGCAAGGGAGGGAGAAAAGAGAGAAAGAAAGAAAACAAAGAAACAAAAGAAGGAAGGAAGAAAGGAGGGAGGGAAGGAAAAAAGAATGAAGGAAAGAAGGGAAGAAAGAAAAATGTTTAGTAAAACTAAACAACATATCAAAAAAATCTGACATTATGTGCAATATTCCTTGGTCTTCCACTTCTACAAAGGATCAGGAATGAGGGTCTTCTCATATTGTCATTAGAATTTGACCTCATCCCATTTTGATCAGTTTGCTCTTGTTCTTTCCATCTGCATTGCTGCAGTCATTGTATAAATTATTTTGCTGGTTCTGCTAACTTCACTTTGTATCAGTTCATATAAACCTTCCCATGCTTCACTGGTTTCATCATATTCACCATTTCTTACAACATAGTCATAATTCATTACAATCATGTGCCACAATTTGGTTAGTCATTTCTCAATTGATAGGCATCTACTTCATCTCTAGTTCTTTGCTACCTCAAGAAGTGCTGCAATGAATATTTTGGTATATATAGGACTTTCTTTTTATCATTGACTTTTTTGGGGGTATATGTTTAGCCTTGAATCTCTGAGACAAAGAGACATTTTAGTCACTTTCTTTGTGTGGTTCCAGATTGCTTTCCAAAATATTTTTTCCCCAATTCACAGCTCTACAATGCATCAGCATTCTCATCCTTTCACATCCTCCTACAATACTGACTATGGTCATCTTTGGTCATCTTTGCCAATTTGTTCAGTATGAACAGAAACCTTAGGATTACTTTGATTTTCATTACTCTTGTTTCTAGAGATTGGAAGCATTCTTTCATATGGATCTTAATAATTTGTGATTCTTTTGAGAAATTATTGTCTATATTTTTGCCTATATTTTAGCTTTTGGTCTTATGTATTTCTTTTAGGTTTTTATATAGTTTATACATTAGACCCTCATTAGAGACAACTGATTAAAAGATACTTATGCTATCTAACCACTTCCCTTCTTATTCTAGTCACATTAATTTTGTAGTGCAAATGCTTTTCATTTTCATGGAACCATTTTTTTTCTTTTTTAATTGCTTCCAACTCCTGTTTGGTTAAGAATCCAGCCCTTACCAGCAGCTGTGATCTGCTTCTCCTTATTTTTAAAAAATGTTGTGATCTTTAATAATTAGGTCACATATTTCCTTTAAATTTATTGCGGAATATGGTGTAAGACAAAGACGTCAAATTCTTCACAAGTGATATGTAACCTACAACGCTCCCAGGTATGGCCAGAATCAGATTAAAATGCAACTGGAAAATATTTGACAAAATAAATAAAAATAAGATAAAACATAGATAATTTTGATCTGTGGTTGTATAAATCAATATGAGTCTGGTGGTTTGACACCACTGGTGTAAGATGTTGATCTAAACCTATTTTCTACCAGTCTGTTTTCTAGTTTTATTAGCACTTCTGATCAAACGGAGTTCTTTCCTAGATAACTCACATTTTCTCATTTATTAAACACTCAGTTATAGAATTCCATTGCTTCTGATTCTCCCTCATATTGTATGTTCCATTGTTCTTCTTGTGTTCTTAACCAGTACCAAAATGAGTCTGATGTTTGCTGCTTTATAATGAAGTTTGTGGTTGGAAAGTGCTTTCATTCCTACATTTTATCATTATTTCCCTTAATAAAATCTTAGTCTTTTGTTCCTCTAAATGAATTTTTTTTTTATCATTGTGTCTAGCTCTGTAAATTAGACTTTTGGCACTTTGGTATTGCACTAGGTGCTTGAATTCCATTCCTTAGGTCAATAACAATCACTGGTATTTCTGCAACATTTGAAGCTTTATAAATGTTCTTTGTATAATCACATTTGATTTCACCTGGACTGCTTCATTTTTCTCTGTTTCCTTAGCATCTTGCATAGTATCTGACAAATAGTAGGTGCTTTAAAATGCCTGTTGAATGAATGAATAAGGCTCACAACAGCCTTGCGAAGTAGGTTCTAAAGGCATCATCAATCCTATTTAATAGATGATGAGACTAAGGCCTAAGAGGTTGTGACTGAAGATAGCGTCCCAGGAGAGGATGATCATGTTGTGGCTTAGGGGAAACATCCTAATATGGAGACAGTAGCCCCATAGGGAGGAAGAATGTCACTTGGCCTCATTCACAAATGCTTGAGCCCTGGGACAAGGCCCCATTTAACCAGTCCTAGTTATGGCTTTGATTCCAGTTGGCTCTATCTGATCAGATTTGGGTAAGGCTAGACTAGATGGATCAGCTTTCTACTTCTCCATGGAAAGTATCACTTTCCTGGCTCCTTTGTGTGAGAAGAGAAAGATAGGGTGGCTAGAATTTGAAAGAAGCATTGCTTGGGATGTGTGGGTGGGGTTATACAAATTAGACAGGCAGAGTAGAATCTGGTAATTCTTTAAAAACTGTTCTCCTAAGCAGTCTCAGTTGACATCTGTACATAGGGGAGCAGTAGGGGTTATGCTGGTAAATGTTTAAGAACTGGCTCTCTGAGATGTTTAACAACTGGCTCTGTGAAAAATGTGCACTTGATACATTTTAAAATTTAAAATTTCCTCCGTCACTTTCTTGTGTCTGAGCAATTGCAAATAACAAATCAAACCCTGATTTGTAGCATTGTTAAAATGTTTACATTGAATTTTTTCCATTGGCTTGTTGTTTGTTGTTCAGTCATTTCAGTTGTATCTGACTCTTTATGACTCCATTTGGGATTTTCTTGGCAAACATACTAGAGTGGTTTGCCATTTCCTTCTCCAGCTCATTTTTACAGATGTGGAAACTAAGGCAAACAGGCAAACAGGGTTAAGTCACACAGCTAGTAAGTGTCTGAGGTCACATTTGAACTCATGTCTTCCTGACTCCAGCCCTGGTGCTCTATCCACTGAGCCACTTATCTGGCCCATCCCAATATGAGTTGATTTCAGCACACCCCTAAAAGAGAGGTTTCTACTGAGGAGAATTTGGCTTTCTCTTGAGGTCTATCTCTTATCTATAGTGGAAATAGTGTTGGTTCTGGAGTCAAAGGGCCTGGATTCAAATCCTATCTCTGATGTCTACCACCTGGATAAGCATGGGCAAATCACCTAGACTCAATGAGGCTTGTTTTCCTCATCTATAAAAGTATTGGACTAAGTGGCCCTGGAAGACTATCTCCTGCCCTCACCTCTTTCTTCCAAGATAAAGCCTGCAGAATTCTGAAGGACAGCCCATCATTAACACGGCCAAGACTTGCCCTCTGGGGTCTGAACAGCCATAAGATTATTAGGTCACCCCAGGGGAGGTGACTACTTCTCCAGCTGCTAGGGCATGCCCTTCTTCTCTCTGCTTGCCTGTGTGCTTACTATTCTCATGGGTAGAGTGTGAGACCACATGGTTTCTACTTTTTATCTCCTCATTCTCAGCAGGTGCAGTGGTTCCCAGGAGTGAGACGGGGGCCCCAGACTCCTGCTTCTATGCTCTGATAGTACATGAGAACACAACCCTCTCTTCATTCCCCTCTATTCATCCTGATCCTTAACAAAATTGATGCCATTTCCCAGAAGGCTGCCCACTGCTTTCTCCTGGGGGCACGGGATAGAAGGAGGGTGGAGAAAACATTTATAGTCACTGGGAAATAACAGAGATATTTGGGGGGAAAGAACACAATAAAATATTTTTTACCGAGCAAAGAATTTTAAAATTTCTTATTTTGTGGAGGTTGTGCTGGCAAAGGGGAAAGGGAAATGAATTTGGAGTCATAAGATTGTTGTTGTTCACCCTTTGTTCTGGAAGAGAACCAATGACATCAGCAGGGTGATATTTTGACTTACAAGTGAATTGGATTTAAGTGAGGCAGAGCTGTGCAAAGTCACCAGCCTCATTGTTCCAGAGTCATTTGAGACCAGTGGCAAGACAAAGGTAAAGACAACTAAAGATGACCCCAGATGCAGTGGGAACTCTTGGCCTTTTTAAGCTAAGGTCTTTCCCAGGTCTCAGTTAGTCTGAGGCAACACCCATTCAGTGATTTAAGGCTAGGTAAGAAATGAGGCACAAGATGACCTACTTTTGCCTATTAAAAAAAAAAAAAATCAATCTGGGAGGGGAAGACCCTCAGGGCTTCTGACCAGAATGTAAACAATTGCTATTTACACTAACTCCAAGCCATCAAAATCCAAACAATGACCAAGTAAGGCTTGAGCTGGGACCTATCATTGGCCAATCAGTGAAAGCCAGAGTGGTTTGAGTTTAAGGCACAGTCAAGCAGCTCCATTTGAATCCCAATGGTCTGTATCAATACCTCATTTTTCAGAGCTCAATTTCAAAAATCATAAATGAAACTACATGAGACAAAAGAGTTAATTGTCCCAGTTTTTTTTAATGATAGAATAAATAAGTAGGGAAGAAAAAAATATCTAGGCCCCAAACCTCAATATATCTTGCAAAGTTTAATTGATCACAATTAAATGCCTTTGGGCAAAGCACCCACATGTAAAGGTTTGATTCCCAATGTAAATAGAGAGGAGGAAAGAAGGAAGGAAAGAGGGAAGGAAGGAAGGAAGGAAGGAAGGAAGGAAGGAAGGAAGGAAGGAAGGAAGGAAGGAAGGAAGGAAGGAAGAAAGGAAGGAAGGAAATAAGGAAGCAAGGAGCAAGCAGCATTGCCCAATTGGAACTAACCATTTGAATCCCCAATGTGGAAGCTACTACTATTCACAGATTGTTGTTCATCCTTCATTCTTGAAGAGGACCAATGACATGAGACATGAATTTAAAAGGCAGCTCTGCTACTTGCTACTTCCCCTCCCTAAGCCTCAGTTTCCTCATCTGTGAAAAGATAAACTAGACAGGCTCTCAGGTCGCTTGGAGGTCTATGTTGATGTTATAATACTTATTTCTCCTCCTTCCATGATGTCATAGAAGAGAAGTTCAAAAAAGCCCATTGAATATGGAATCAGAGAGCCCTCCCCAGATCAAATCTGGGATCTGCCACTTATTCCTTTTTGTGATTTTTGATTGAGTCCTTTAACCACTCAAGTCATAAATTTTCTCATGTGTGAAAATAAGGAAGTTGGACTAGATGACCTCTGAGATGCCCTCCAACACCAGATTGATGATCCTTTGATCACTGTGTGCCTCAGTTTCCTTCTCTATAAAATAAGAGAATTGGACTAGATGGTTTTCAATGATCTATTGTCCTATGACTGGAGAAGACCAAAAAGAATGATTTCTAAAGTCCATTTTAGTTCTAGATCTAGGATCCTATCATTTTTTCGCTTAACCCAAAAAAGGACCATAAGAAAGCAAAGTAGTACAGTGGGAAGAAGACTGAATTGGGAGTCAGAGGAGTCAAGTCTCACCTCTGCTACTTATTACCTTGGATGACCTTGGACAAATATCTGAGACTCAGCATCCTCAGGTATAAAATGAAGAAATTGGATTAGAATCATCTAGTCTAAGGTCCTTCCAGGTCTAGAAGCAATCAGTAAGGCTTTGTGAAGCATCTATGGAGTGTCAGCCACTTCACTAAATGCTAGGGATAGAAAAGAAGGCTATGGTTTTACAAACCTCCTACACTCCAAGACTACATTCCCTACCATGGTCTCAGTCTATCCCCCAGGCCTTCCCCAATCCTTACTCCCACTCTTTCTACCCTAGGACTTTCATCTATGAGGAGATTTCATGGAGAGGGAGGGGCCCAGGCAATGAGGCTTCTGAGTTGGAAGGGTGTGGAAGAGTTGGGCTCTATAAGGAAGACCTTGTGGGACTGGATGCCCAATATATCTCCAAAATCATCTCCACTGGCCCTTGAGAATTAGGGAGTCAGCTGGAGGGGAGAGACCTGAGGACTTCTTCCCCACTCTCCCCAGAGAGATCTCCCCAGGGATGGAAGGGGAGAGAGAAGAGGCTGGGTAGCTGGTATTGTCATTGTCATCATCATTGTTCCTTTTCTTCTTCTTCTCCTTCTTTCTTGAAGAGGACCAAGAACTTTGCAAGGGTGATGTCTTAACTTGAGTGTGAATCATATTTAAGTGAGGCAGAGCTGTGCAAAGTCATTGGCCTCATTGTCTCCTCTAGAGTCACCAAAGCCCAGTGGCTGGACAAAAGTCAAGATGACTGACAATGGCCTGAAATGCAGTGGGTAACCTTGACCTAAGTCAATGTTTTTAGCCACCGTCTTCAAACCCCAGAAGGTTCCTGGAGACACATCTAGCTGTTAAGAAACTTCTCATCCTTAGTTAGCAAGAGCTTCAAATGATGGAATTGCTTCCCCATCCATTGATGCCACCAATCCCCCCTCCCTCCGCACCCAGTCTATCCCCAAATCTAAAGTCACCCTGCATCTGGCCTCTTCTCACCTTCAGTTCACTGCTCTTTAAAGCAGGCAGGGATTCTTCACTTTTGTGTGTGTGTCATGGTCACACAAAAATGCTTTTAAATCCATTAACACAAAATGTAGAGGATTTTAAAAGAAACAATTACATATGTTAGGCACATAGTGGGAACTGTTAATAAACACTTTTTGAATGTTGAGAAAACAGATGCACAGAGAGGTTAAGAGAGTTCGCCAAGGTTACAAAGTCTTAGTCAAGCTTAGAAGACAACCCAGCCGTTTTGGTTCCCCATTCTAAAATTCTTTCTACTCCTCTAGGCTGTGGTTTTAATTAAAATTGCCAGCTCTTTAGTCTCCTTTTTCATATGAAAACAAAGGAAGAACCGGGGTGTGGTAGATAGACATCTGTTATCTCTGCATCTAAATTAAATCCATTTTGTGGACACTTTAAGTCAAGAGCTGGCAAAATAAATAGGCGAGCAAGGGTAGGCATAGCTGGCCCTTATCTGTTCTGTCTGGGTTGGATGGGTCCTTTCCACCCCTCAGGTTGAGAAAAAATGAGAAAGATGGAGGACTAGAAGGAGAAGAGGGGCAGAGAAAGGGAGAATAGAGAGTCATGAGAAAAGTGGGACTGGGGTTGGGGGTGGCACAGGAGAATGTCCTGGCAAGGATCATTGACTTGTGTTGAAAACACAAGCCCAGTATGAAGGAGCAAATGAATTTCCCGAAGTAGATGGAATTTTTCATGGAGGTAATTGAAAGCAAAAAAATGGTGAAAGGTTTCAGCCTGAGAGAGTCCAAGAAAGAAAAGAGAAGGGAAAAAAGAGAGGGGCTGGGTGGTGTGTGTGTGTGTGTGTGTGTAGTGAGAATGGTCTATTTTTAAAAAGCAGAGAAAAAATATCCCTCTTGGAAAGAAGAGAAATAGAAACACAGATCTCCCTGGATCTGGGCAGTGTGACAGGGAGGTACCAGGCAGAGGGTGACTGACAGCCGCTGGGTCTCCTCCAGAGGTGATTCATTGATGCTGATGGGGGACAGAGCTCTGGAATTTGGTGCTACTTGAAAAGAAAATGGGAAAAAACCACCTTAGCCTCCTATATGTGCAATCCATGATCCCCTCCCCTCCTCCTTTCTAGAACCTACTGGTACATGGAAAGTCAGAACTACACTTATCTATTAATGTGTAATATTCCTCTAGTGGAATGTCAACACTTTGAGAGCAAGGACTCTCATTTCTTTCACTTGGGAAGCAGCTGGAAAAAGGAGTAGATTGTTGGAACTGCAGTTGGGAAAAACCTAGTCCAGACCTTGCCTCGGAGGCTCAGGGTTCTGCATCTGTAAAATGGACTGATAAAAACTGCTGCATCTGCCTCATGGATTTATGAGGTTCAACTGAAAGTGACTTTCAAACTCTCAAGTGCTCTATAAATGTCAGCTTTTATTATTAATATTATTATCCTAATGCCTTGACCCTTGTACATGTCTGATAATTTCTTAATTGAATTGAATACCAGAGAAATGTGAGATTGTTTTAGGTTCATTCCCTCATTAAATAATATATAAAGACTTATTTATTAATAACACAATTTTAATATTATTTGATGAGCACTAAAGAATATACTTAATAATAATTAGTTATTGATTACATAGTATGTTTATTATCGACACATTTGCTATCAATTGCATAATATATTTATTATCAACAATACATTTGTTATTAATCACACAGCATATTTATTAATAATAACTATTAAATACACAATATATTTATTATTAATAATACATGTGTTATTGGTTATACAATATATTTATTGCTATTAGGTCAGCTAGGTGGTGGAATCCTAGAGTCAGGAAGACTCTTCTTCGTGAATTCAAATCTGGCGTGACACATACTGGCTGTGTGACACTGGACAAGTCACTTAACCCTGTTTGCCTCAGTTTCCAAATCTATAAAATGAGCTGGAGAAGGAAATGACAAACCACTCCAGCATCTTTGCCAAGAAAACCCCAAATGGGGTCACAGAGAGTCAGACACAACTGAAAACAACAGAACAGCATCAACAATATTCATTATTGATGATGCATTTATAATTCATGAAACAATATAGTTATTATTTATTTTATTTAATATTTGTTAAATAAATAAATGTGTTAGGCACTGGTGAATACAAAGACAAAAAACAAACAGTACCTGCTCTCCCAAACATTACATTCTATTTAGGGAAGTAGCAGATACACAGACAAGATGGGGAGGATGGTTGGTCATGAAGCATAGAGAGCTGGTTTTGGAGCTATGAAGGCATGAGTTCAAGTGCTGCCTTTGGCCCCATTCTGGCTATATGACTGGGACAAGTTACTTTATTTTCAGCATTCTAGGCACTTTCCTAAGTTTACAAATTACAGGACAATATGCATTGGTCAAGGGAGTTTCCTAACCATTGAAAACACAAGACCATTTTCTATCTCTACAGATTGGTGAATACGTAATCTCTATAGATTAAATACAAAGCTATTAATGAGTGAGGGGGAGGAGAGGAGAGTACCCTCAGCTTGGTGGGGAGGAGAGAGGTGGGGGTTGGGAAAGGCCTCAAGTAGAAGATACTAGAGCCAAGTCTTGAAGGAAGGAAGGAAGAAAAGGATTCTGAGAGGCAGAGGTGAGGCAAGAGAGCATGTCAGCATTGAAGACTAGGTAGGGAATATCACATATGAATCCAGTTCCTATCTGTCTACTCTAGCACGTGTGAGGGGAGCAATGTGGAAAAAGCTTGGGAAGGTAGACAGGAGCCAATTGAGCAGTGGAGTTTGGACTCAGTATTAGAAGCAATATCACTGTTCGGTAGCTGGTGACGTGGTCAAATCTGTGCTTCAAGAATATTAATTTAGTTAGGCAGTGATGTATTTATTCCTGGGCCTCAGTCTTTCTATCTATATAATGATGGGTTGTACTGTATGGTCTCTAAGGCCCCTTCCAGCTCTAAAGATACAACCTTATAAATCTTTGTTACTGTGGACTTGTCACTAACTTCTTGGTTTCTTCAGTTTCTCCATCAGTAAAATCAGAGGTTGGGCTGGATAAGTTCTAAGATTCTTTCCAACCTAGAGAACACTATTAATCTCCATAAGCCTTGGGATGTTCTTAGCATCAGTTTAAAGTTACCACCTCTTTCCCCACCCACTGTCTCTTTCCAGCCCCACTGACCAAACCTCCAAGGGGTACATGGAATAATGAAAATCACACACACACAAAAGCAAATCCCTAGGAGGCTGTAGGATGGCTAGACCAAAAGGAGTGTGAACGTGAGTAAGAGATTTCCTCTGTGTACACCACTGCCCTCCAGTGGCAGATGACGAACGCTCTCCAGGAAGAATTCTTGGGCCTGTGTGTTTATCAATGGATTAATCAGCATCACCCACAGTGGACCAAACACTGTGCTAGGCCTTGGAGATAAACAGGCAAAAATGAAAACGGTCCCTACCCTCAAGGAGCCTACACTCTAAGAAACAGGCAGACAGATAAGTTTAGACATGATAATTTGAGGAGGAGGGGGATAGTACTGACAACTAAGAGGGTGTGAAAAGGCTTTCACAGAGAGTTGGTACATGAGTGAGAGAAAAACAATTTGGACTTTTTTTTTTTTTACAAATTGGTTTGTGGTTTCTTTAAGCAGATAGAAGAGAAAAAGCAAATGTGACTGGGTGCCACTGGGAAGGGATGGAGAGAAGCTACGAGAGAAAGATGCACTAAGGGCCAGAGGCAAGGCAGGATAGAGAAGAATAGAGGTAGGAAATAGGGCGGGAAAGAGAAAGGAAAGCATTGGGAAGAAGAAAGCGGTAAAGAAGGCAAGAGAAGGGAGGAGTAGAGAAGGGAAATGTAGAAAAGGGAAGGGAATAGAAAGGTAGAAAGGGAAGAGAAGGAAAAAGAAAGGAAGGGAAGGGTAGGAAAGAGAAGGGAAGGGCATGAAAAGGAAGAAAAGAGAAAGGAAGGGAAGAGAAGGGAAAAGAAAGGAATGGTAGGAAAGGGAAGAAAAGAAGAAGGAAAGGAAGGGTAGAAAAGGGAAGAGAAGGAAAAGAGAGAGGAGAGAAGGAAAGGAAGGGAAGAGAAGAGAAGGAAAAGAAAGAGAAGGGAAGGGAAGAGACGGGAAAAGAAGAGAAGGGAAGGGAAAGGAAAAAATGATACGAAAGAACGAAGAAAGGAAGGGAAGGGTAGTAAAGGGAGGAGAAATAAAGGAAAGGGCAGGAAAGGGAAGCAAAGGAAGGGAAGGGAAGAAAAGAGAAGGGAAGAGAAGGGGAAAACTAGGTGAGGAGGTAAGGAAGGTGAAAGCATATAGTGAGGGGAAAACAGTATTTGAAATCTTGGGTTTGAATCCCAACTCACCTGTTTAGTTCCTGTGTGCCCTTGGTTAAGTCATTTCTTCCTCTTTGGAACTCAGTTTACCAATCTATAATTTGAAAGGATTGGACTGGATGATCTCCAAGGTTTTGTCAAAGTCTTAATCCTATGATAGAAAGTGGAGAAGCAGGAGAAAATGAAGATAAAGTCCTCCACAATCAGACTCCAGCTAAGCTTTCCCAGTTGAATGACCATTCTTTCCCTCACTGATTCCATGTTCCAATCAAACTAATCTCCACCATTTTCTATCTCTGACCCCCATGCTTTTGCCCAAGATGAACTGACCTCTGGCATGTACTCCCTTCTAATCTCTCATCTTCTGGAATCCCTAGAGCCCTTCCAAGGTCAGCCTGAGTCTTACCTCCTGTGGAAGGCCCATCCTGGCTCTCTCATTTGCTAGCACCCAATTTTCCCATAAATTAATCTGTATTACTTGGCATTTATGAATCTGGGCACATTTTGCTTTCCCCCAGCAGAACATAAATGCTTTTGTCATCCTCTCCCCAGCACTTAGAACACAGTAAGCCCTGATTGAATGCTTATTGAAAATCCATAGGACTGTAGGGTACACTTATCCTTTGCTTATTCTGTAGAAAAATCAATTAAACCAAATCCCTGCCCTCAAGGAGCTCCCCCTCTTTTGGAGGAAACAGCATATGTAGGGAGTAGCAAATATAAAATATACACAACATAAAATGAAGTAATTTCATGAGAACACGGACTATTTAGTTTGGGGAGGGGGTAGAAATCTGGAGGCTTCCTGTAGGAGTCAGCATTTGTATGAATGAAAAAAGGCTAAATGCCACCTGCAGAGATGGTCAGCCTTTGGGGAACTTCCGGGATAGCTATACTCTGGGTTTCACTTTTCCGAGAAGCTAACGAAGCACTTGGTCCACACCTCACCAGGAGCCCCACCTCTGCCCTCAAGGCACTGATGGGAATTGATGCATTTAATGAGGCTTGCCTGGGAGGCTAGGAAAAAGTTCTAATCTCCTGCCCTGGGCCCCTCTCCCTACCCCGACCCCCAAGGGCTAGCTTAGCTAAACAGAGCTGGCTTCCCTTGACTAAAGCTGCTGCTGTTGATGGGAGGTTCTGCTCAGCTAATGATGGCTATGGGGAGATGACAGGAGGAGCAGGAGAGAGGCGAGGTTCCCAGAGTATCTCTGGGGAGAGGAGGAGAGCTGAAGAAGTGGGAGATGTCATTGGAAGGAAACCAGACAGAATGGAGTGTTTGCATTGTGGGGAGGAGGGAAGTCAGTGCCATCACTGGGTATCTGTCATAGATGAATTATAGGGCCCCTCCCAGCTCTGACATACCCTGTTCTAAGGCCCCTCCCAGATCTAACATCACCTGTTTTAAGGTCCCTCCCAACTCTGACATTCCCTGTTCTAAGGCCCCTCCCAGCTCTGACATTCCCTGTTCTAAGGCCCTTCCCAACTCTGACATTCCCTGTTCTAAGGCCCCTCCCAGATCATCACCTGTTCTAAGGTCCTTCCCAGCTCCGAATTCAATGCATATAATTCTTTCTTGTTCTCACTTTTTGTGATCTCGTCATAGCCTTGGGGCCTCAGGCAAAAAAAATATTCAAATTTGCTTCTATAACCAAGCCAAATCGGTATGCCTGGGCATTATATGATGGAATAATATCTTGGGCATAGTGAGTGGATGTGAAAACCTGAGTTCAAATCCACTCTTAGACACTCACTAGCTGTGGAACTCTGGGCAAATTTTTAACCTCTATTTGCTTTAGTTTTCTCATCTGTAAAATGAGGATAATAATGAATATCTGTCAAGGTTGTTGTGATGACCAAATGAGATAATATTTATAAAGCGCTTAGCACAGCACCTGGAACATTATAAATGCTTATTCCCTTCCTCCTTCCCTTGCATTGGGGCTTCAGTTTCCCAAACTAGAAAATGAGGGGTTGAACTAGAATTCAGGGGTTCCTAAGTTTTGGGGGAGTTTGTGTGTTTTGTTTGTTTTTGTGCTGTGGACCCCTTTAATAGTCTAATGAAACCTATGGGCTCCTCAGAATGTTTTAAAATGTACAAAATAAAACATGTAATAATAAAAATGAAATCGATTATATTGAAATGTTGTTATAAATATATTTTTAAAAATAAATCAAGTTGACAGACCTCAGGTTAGGAATCCCTAGCCTAGATGAGCCCTAGGGTCCCTTTCAGGTCCAAACTCTATAGCTCTCTGTTGCTCTGCACATTCTGGACTGTCTCTCCTCCCCAGTGATTTCCACCCTTTCCCTCAGCCAGCCTCAGTCCCCTTGACAGGAAGCCTGTCAGCTTTGATCTTTTAATCCCAGCTTTTCTTGAGAGTGATTGACATCCCTTTTTGCCAACCCTGCCTCAGGAGTGAGGGCAGACTTTGCTGAAACACTGGGACAAAATGGTTGTCCAAAGGCTTCCTGGCTAATCTCATTTCAGGATGAGCATCCCTAGGCCATGAGGGTTTTTCCTTCATCCAAATTGAACAGGATCTTCTCTCCCATGTTTCTGGTCTATGATTGGCACTTTCAAATAAAGCTGTAATGGGAAATCTACAGAGTCTATGATTTTATTTATTTATACATTTGTTTATATATTCATATTTACGTGGCAGAGCAGATTGAATCGGTCAGTCTGGGAGTCAGGAAGAACTGAGTCCAAGTTCTAACTCTCACCATATTACACATGGACAGCACACTTAAATTTACATTCTTTTTTAAGTTGTTCATTTATTTTTCATTTATAACATTCAGTTCCACAAGCTTTTGAATTTTAAATTTTCTCCCCCTCCTCTTCTTCCCCCCTTCCTGAGGTGGCATGCAATCTGATATATCTGATATAGGCTCTACATATACATTCATATTAAACCTATTTTCACATTAGTCATGTTGCAAAGAAGAATTATAACCAACGGAATGGACCACAAGAAAGAAGAAACAAAAGAAAACAAAACAAAAAAGAGAGAGAACACATAGTGTGCTTGGATCTACATTCGGACTCCATAAATCTTTCTCTGGATGTGGATAGCATTTTCCATCATAAGCCTTTTGGAATAGTCTTAGAACCTTTAGTCTTAGAACCTTAGAACCATTGGCTGAGAAGAGCCAAGTCTATCAGTTAGTCATTGCATAATGTGGCTGTAACTCTGTACACTGTTCTCCTGGTTCTGCTCTCCTCACTCAGCCAGCATCAGTTTAAATCTTCCCAGCTTTTTCTGAAGTCTGCCTGCTCATCATTTCTTATTGCCCAATAGTATTAAATTTACATCTTAAGATTAATGCTAACTCCTTCCCTCTTGATTATTTTCAGTTTATTGTGTATATAGCTTGTCCTACCTAGCTGGATTGTATGTTGTCCATCTCTCTTCCCCCAAGAGATTGTGAACTTCTTAAGGGCAGGGGGTGTCTTATGCCTTTCTTTGTATCCCCAGCACAAAACACAGTACCTGACCCACAATAAGCCCTAAATAAATGTTTATTGAAGGGAGATAGAAAAGGAATTTAGGTGGGGGGTTGTAGAATGGTGGCTTGAGACCACCTGGAATTCAGTCCTCGTGCTGCCCTTAGCTGCCATGTGCTCTTGGCCACCGCCCCCTCCCCCCCACTCCACCTTAGAAGACTGGATGTGCCAATTAGGAGCTGAAGCTAAAGAAACTTGTAACCCGATTGGAAAATAGGGCTGATTAGTTAGTGATTAGAAAGGCAGGCTCCTTTGTTCTCAAGGGGCTGCCAGGCCCCACCTAACTGAGGCAGCAGGCTAAAGGGGAAACTGAAAAATATTTTAGCTTGGTATAAAGAATGAGTGGGGGAGTTACAAACCCATGTGCTCTTAAGGACCACTCCCTCTTATCTTATCTAAGAGTCCAAAACGGTTTGTTTTTTTTTAAAGAGAAGTGCCGGTACCCCTTCCCCCTCAAAAATCCTTAGAATCCTTAGGCATTTTGTTAATTGCCAGTATGCATAAGATGAAGCATGGAGAAAGCAGCGCCAAATTCAAATCTGGATGGTTCTTAAAGCAAATAATGATATGAAATAAAGTTTTCTTTATAGGTTTGGCCAGGCAAATATTCCTAATACCTAGGCAGGATTAATGTCCATACTCAACCTCCTGTTTATGGGAGAAGAAAAAGGGTATGATTAGAAAGGCAGCCATGGAGGGATGGGAAAGGAGACACCCTCCAGGAGTGGTAGCTGTGGATAGAAAATTCCCAAATGAAGATCCAAGCTAGGATAACAATATCGAAGAACATCATAGGAATACGCAGGATCATAGACAATTGGTAATAGAAGGGATAAGGGAAGCTGTGCCAAAATCACAGAAAATAAGTCTTTTGAAATAGATCAGGGAAAAAAAAATGAATCTCCTTCTCAGTTCCTAGAAAGAACGAGGAGATATTCAGGACCCTGTTGAGGTTAAATCAAAATGATGATTGTTAGTGAACCATTGGTTTCTGGGGGTGCTCAAGACCCCAAGGTGCCTACATACCAGGTCCTGCCGAAGGAGTTCAACTTGGGCCTTCTCAGCCAAGGGAAGGGACGGGGTTTGTTGGGGGTTCACCATGATGGGTTGTCTTGGGAGGTCCCACCCTTTGTGATGTGTGTTTTCACAGGCAGGCCAGATTTAGTCTGGGCTGAGCTAGATTGAATCTGAGTACCTTCATGGAGGCAAGATGGAGATTATATACACAAAGATTGTAGGAGGCATTGAGGGGTGGTCTGGGGTGACTAGAGGAGGGCTTTAGGGAGGGTCTTGAGGAGGAGTCTAAGGAGGATGAGATGAGGTCAGACTCCAGCAACCAAGAGAATGGAATTAAAGGTGGGAAGTAGCTGAAGGCATGGATATTGATAGTATCAAGGGTGGGAAGTACCTGGACAATAAAAGGACCAGGCTAGGTAGAGATTTGGGCCTAATGATAATGTAAGGCTTACGGCCTTAGGGGAAGGCCAGATCTAGTTGGAAGATTCAAAGACAGTTCAAGGGGGCTCTCAGAGACTGTGCCCTCATCACTGTGGCCCAAGGGATGGTAAAAGTAAACTTTGTCACTAGGGCATGGCCAGATATAAATAAGAAATTGTGAAAATTAGAGAGATGGAGTGAGAGGCCAATAGGTAAATTATTGAGAGAGGCTCAGAAAGTGTGTGTAAGGCGGGAAGATGGAAGACAGAAACAGAAAGCTCGGGTCATGGCCAATACTATGAGGGAAGTTATTGTGACAAAGCTAATTTAATTGGGTATGTAATGTACAGAAACTAAGTGTTCTCCCCATTACAACACCTTTTTGACTGAAGAATTTTTGTAATATCTAGAAATTCTGTAATGACAAAGAATTGAGTTGTTATAATACTTTGAAAAATATAGGGGTGTGATTTTCAAGCCTGTATCGTCTAAAGATATATTTATGTACGTTAATACGGAGGTTTATGGACTAATTTGTGATGATACTTTGGGAATTTGTGAATGAATCCCAATGTTTAAAGGTTATTTTGCGTTAAGAAGGAGCCAAATAATTTTTACAATCCCTGTTTATATCAGGATCAATTTTAAACTGTTTTAAAGAAGGGAAAATACTTTTGAAAAATGCTCTGTAAAATCATTTTGTATAATTTTTTTGGAAGGCCTGCTGAATTTTCACCTGTAAGCTAATTGGTTGCAGTTCAAACTGAGTTTTTGGAGTTTCTGGGTGAGAACCTCATACTTGGGGAATTAATGCTTATCTATAGAAGCCTTGGGTGAGGGTGGTTAAAGGCCCACTCAACATCTTATTCTGGATTTTTGAGTAAGGAGGTTAGAAACTGCAGTCTGCATTCCTT
>CM053622.1:18651547-18674808 GCA_028646595.1 Phalanger gymnotis | reverse complement strand
ATATCTATTTATCTATCCATCTGTCTATAATATCTATCTGTCTATCTATCTATCTATCTATCTATCTATCTATCTATCTATCTATCTATTTATCTAATGACCTCAAATACATTATATATGTCTTTTTACCTCTTTTGATCCTCACAACAACCCCAAGAGGTAGGTATTATTATCATGCCCATTTTACACATAGAGAAACGCCAGATCAAATAAGGAATCTATTACAAAGTAAGGACTGGTGGCCAAGTCTCCTGGTGTCTAACCTAGTGCTCTGTGTGTGTGTGTGTGTGTGTCTCTGTCTCTGTCTCTCTGCCTCGTCTGTCTGTCTATCTCTCTTGCTCTCTCTCTCTCTCCCTCCCTCTCTCCGTCTCTCTCCCCCTCCCTCCTCTCGCTTCTCTCTCTACCATTCTGTCATTGACTAGTCTCTCAGCTGGCCAACACCACTTTCAATATTTACCTAGTCCGAGCTCTACCCTATCTTTGGCTCTAAGGATGACAAGCACAGATAAGAAAGGGCTAACTATCAAAAGGAGAAGGGGATTAGCAGGCTTATATAGGCAAGGGGATAACAAATACATGATGGTGGAAAAGAAAGGGCTTTGGATGAAGTAGGACAGACAAGAGGAGGAAGTAAAGACTGGAGGATCTTCGAGAGAGGACTCAACAAGGCTACACCTTGGTACCATTCGGCACCTTAGGTCCTGCTCTGGCCCCTCCAGGAAAAGCTACCTAGAGCACCAATGCCTCCCCATGGAGGTACCCAAGGATTGTGAAGGAAGGATTCTAGGAGAGATGGGAACAGCTTCTAGGCTACTTGAGAGCAAGTGGTCAGAATGGTAGCCTGTATGTTCCAGAATACCCCAGCTCACTATGTGACCTTGAATAAGTCACTTCCCCTCTTTGTTCCTCAATTTCCATGTCAGATTTAGGCATACTCAACAAATTCTTATCATATTGTGCAAGGCGCTGTATTATGCTTTTTTGTTTGTTGTTCAGTCATTTCAGTTGCGTTTGACTCTTTGTGACCCTGTTTTAGTGTTTTCTTGGCAGAAATACTAGAGTAGGTTGCCATTTCCTTCTCCAACTCATTTTACAGATGAGAAAACTTAAGCAAATAGGGTTAAGTGACCTATCCAGAGTCACACAGCTAGCAAGTATCTTAGGTCACATTTGAACTCAGGTCTTTCTGACTCTAGGACCACCACTCTATCCACTGTGCCACCTAGCTGCCTCCAAAGGCCTCTGTGCTCAAGAAGCTGATACACAATCTTTGTTATCTCCAGAATCTAATACACAATTTTGGTTGTTGTTCAATTGTGTCTGACTCTTTGTGACTCCATTTGATGTTTTCTTGGCAAAGATACTGGAGTGGTTTGTCATTTCCTTCTCCAGCTCATTTTACAAATGAAGAGCTGAAGTAGACAGAGTTAAGTGACTTACCTATGGTCATGTGGCAATGTGCATCTAAGTACTATATATATATATATATATATATGGATAGATTTGAACTCAGATCTTTCTAATTCCAGCTGCCTCTGACAGAAATGAAATTAATTCTTCCCTCATGTATCTTATACTCCACTGGAGACTGGACCTGATGACTTCTAAAATCTACATTCCTATGATTCCCTTAGCCCAGGGGTGGGGAACCTGCAGCCTTGAGGCCACATGTGGTCTTTTAGGTCCTTGAGTACAGCCTTTTGATTGAGTCCAAGTTTTATAGAACAAATTTTTTTATTAAGGGGATTTGTTCTGTGAAGTTTGGATTCAGTCAAAGTGCTGCATCTGAGGACCTAGAGGGCTACATGTGGCCTTGAGGCCCAAGATTCCCCAGCCCGGGGAAGAGCTCCCTCTATGGTTTGTGGAATGAGAACAAGTAACAGGAAGCCAGTCCTCAACTACCTGGCTGACCTGAGTCTTTCTTAAAACCATGTTGGGAGATGCCACCTCTCTACCTTCACACCTCACCACTCCAACCTTAAACAATGGATGCTTGCTGGGCTCTCCTTAGGTCTTTCTCAGTCACAATTGCCCAAGATGGAAAGGAGAAGGGATGCCTGACAGAGATGCATCCCGGACCACAAACACACCCAGCTGTAAAACAGCAAAAATGTTCTAAGAGCCAGGGCCATTACCAGAAAATTGATTTTCCTACTGAGGACAGAAAACAGGGAGTATGGCTTCTTTGTTGGAGATGGGAGACTGTAAGACAGGGAAATGGGAAGGCATAGTCAGACAGATGAGCAGGGCACTTCTGAATAGGAAATGGATTTCTGCTGTTTGTATTTTTTCCTGTCTCTGTTGTTCTCTCCATCCTGTCGCTGGCTGGGTGAGTAGATTAGGCTATACCCTCCAAGAAAAATTGGATCTACATGAAGAGAGATTCCTTGGCCAAAGGTTAGTTGTAGTATGGAATTTCTTTGTGTATGTATCTTGAATATGCGAAGCATGCTCGTGTAAAGGTAGCCAGCTTAGATATATCCTGCACTTGTGTCTGATCACTAAAAGATCATAAAATAAAGTTAAATCACATACAGGGAGATTTTTTTCAGCTCTTCTATTACACATATATCTTATCTTGTATATTGTTGTTCAGTCATGTCTGACTTTTTTGGCCCCTTTTGGGGTTTTCTCGGCAAGGATACTGGACTGGTTTGCCATTTCCTTCTCCAGCTCACTTTACAGATGAGGAAACTGAGGCAAACAGGGCTAAATGATTTGCCCAGGGTCATGGAGATAGTAAATATCTGAGGCTGAATTTGAACTCAGGAAGTTGAGTCTTCCTGACTTCAAGCCCCGCACTCTATCCACTGTACCACCCAGCTGCCATCTTGTATATACCTGTTCTCTCCTCCACTAGAATGTGACTTCCTTGAGGACAAGGACGTTTTTGCCTTTCTTTGTATCTTCATTGCTGGCACACAGTAAGTCCTTAATCAATGCTTGTTGCCTGACTAACTGTATGGAGGAGGGTGACCATAATGGTGAGGAGACTTGAAATTATGTCATGTGAGGATAAATTGTAGGAACCGGGGGTGTTGAGTCTGGAGAAAATAAGACTTAGGGGGAGATACAATGCCTGGCTTCAAACACATAAAGGGCTGATTGATCCACCTTGGCTTCTTTGAATGTAGAGGAGGGGCTGAGAGCAGCACCGAGATGGGAATCAGAAACTCTGAGTCTTACCCGCAGATCTCCAGTCACCTAGATGTGAGACCTCAAGTAATCCTCCTCACCTCTCTGAGCCTCAGTTTTTCTCCTCTATAAAATGGAGAGAAGAATCACTGTCCTGCTTCCTCAGTGGTCTTTCATGACAATCAGGTGTGATAATCAATGGATATTGTAAGCTATAAAGTGATACACAAACATGAAGAATGATTCATTGTTATTGTTAAAGAGAGGGACTGGTTCATGAATGTGCTCATTCAGTTCAAGTCAGTATGTTGCTGTTGATGATGATGATGATGAGGAGGAGGAGGAGGAGGAGGAAGAGAAGGAAGAGGAGGAGGAGGAGGTGGAGGAGGAGGAGGAGGAGGTGGTGGTGGTGGCGGCGGTGGAGGCAGCTTGTGGCTCAGTGGATAGAGCACTGGGTCTGGAGTCAGGAAGACCTGAGTTCGAATACAGCCTCACATACTTCCTAGCTGTGTGACCCTGACAAAAGGATCCACCAGAAAAGGAATGGCAAACCATTCCAGTGTCTTTGCCAGGAAAACCCCTTGGAGAGTTGGCCCATGGGGTCACAAAGAGTCTGACATGACTGAACAACTCGACATATGCAAGGAATAGAGCTATCTAGGCACAAGAAATAGAAAGATGAAAACTGAAACTAACCCTGACTTCGGAAAGTTTATCACCAACTAGGGAGCACAATATAAGCCCACGTAAGTATAATACAAAGCACAGAGATAAGCATAATAGTATAGGGACTACCACAGTCCCTTATCATTAGTATAGGGATCTCCCAGATGAGGAAAGTCCTTCTACCAATGCATGTTGACACCTTCTCTGAAACATATTAGCTTAGAGAATTTCCTAGAGTACTGAGAGCTGCTGACTGTGGTTGTGTAGAGAATTACCCAGAGTACTGACTTGCCTGAAATCACAGAGCTGGTGTGTGTCAGAAGTGGGACTTGAACTTGGGTCTTCCAGATTTCATGTCCACCACTCTAATAAAGAACCAGAAGTTCAGACAAAGAGCTCTAAGACAATTTAGTGTGATAGAGGATACTTTCAGCTGAAAACATCAGAGGAAGTTCCATGGAGGAAGTGGCACCTAAGCTAGATCTTGAAGGAAGAGAATTTCAATAGATAGCAATGGGGAGAGAGGGAGATGCAGGTACATGGATTGGCGTGGGGGGAGTTGCAAGCACAGGGGATGATGGTCTGCACAATATGTACAGGTGAGAGTATAGCTTCCTGACTTATCTATTCATGAGCATATTCAACCAAATTCCACAGGCACTTATTAAGTATCTAGTATGTGCCAGGTCCTGGGGATACAAAGACAAACAATTAATCCCTGCCCTCAAGGAGCTTATACTTTAAAAAATATTAATTTATTTTTACAAAATCCTTACCAGAAAGCTTACATTGTTGAATGAATAAATGAGTGAATGGATGAAAATGAACAAACATATTGCACTTAATATATGTTATGCACTGTGCTAACTTCCAGGTATACAATAACAAAAATAGAGCTAGACGCCGTCCTCAAGAAGGTTACATACTTACGGAAAGAGACAACACAGATAGAGAATGGTAGCCAGGGAGGGATGTTTTGGTGTGGGAAGTCATCAGAGTGAGTGGAGCCCTAGGGGTTTTTTGCTTTAGTTCTTCCCTTTAGGGCAGAGGCAAGGTGGTAAGTCACCAAATTTCCTGTGGCTTAGAGACTATTTGTAAAATGCAGATAGATAGATAGATAGATAGATAGATAGATAGATAGATAGAGAGATAGAGAGATAGAGAGATAGATAAGAATGTAGGTAAGTATATAGGTAGATAGATGGATGGGTGGATGGATGGATGAGTGGGTGGATGGATAGATAGATAGATAGATAGATAGATAGATAGATAGATAGATAGATAGATAGATAGATAGAAGACTAATAGACTATTAGCATAGGAAGGTACCTTAGAATATAGAACATTAGAGCTGGAATGAAGCTTAAAGATTATGTAGTTCAGTTTCCTCAGTTATAAAACAATATTTTTTTCCTAAGAAAATTGAAGCCAGGAAGAGGGAAGTGACTTTCCTAGGGTCAAAATGACTTTAGAGCTAGTTTGGGATCAGAACCCAGTTTTCCAGTCTCCAAGTTCAGAAAACTTTCTACTACAACAAGCTTCTCTTATTCCACAGTGGGAAGAGACAAAGAATGGGAAGGGTTAGGAGAAAAGAGAAGGAAACAGAGAAACAGATAATCGGAAGCAGAAATACAGAGAGAGCTAGAGAGAAAAGGTGGAGGAAGAGAGGAAGCAGGAGATAGAGAGAGAGAATAAGAGACAGTGATAGACAGAAACAAACAGAAAGATAGAATTAGAGAGAGAACTAGAGACCGGGAGACAGAGAACAAAAAAGAGACCGAGACAGACACATAGAAAGACTGAGAGAAAGCACAAAAGGGAGAGAAACAAGATTTGCAGTAAATATGAGGGATGCTATGGAAATTACTTTTTGAATGGCATTTAATTGGTTTATTAGTATAATTCAGCAGCAGTTTGATTTGATTTAAGCCTCTGATGTGTGAGATCCAACACCCACCAAGGACATTGCCAGCCTATACAGACACAAACAAACTGCAGATCTGAGACACACAGAAAGCAAGCATGGGGGTGTGGCAGAAAGGTGGGGGGAAGAAGAGGAGAGGGATGCAGGGAGAGCCAGACAGCCCGAAATGGGGATGATGAAAGAGATAGAGAGAATGAGATAGACTGAAGTATGGAGAGAGAATAAAACTTTCAGAGGCATGAAAAAGTAGGAGAGAAACAGAGAAAGAGAAATAGAAGTGAGGAGAGGAAGGCAGAATAGAGAATGGGGGAGAAGGAGCCACAGAATGTTAGACCTTCAAGATCATCTAATCCAACTCCTTCCTTTAACGGATGGGAAGTCTGGGTTCCAGGGTGGTGAAAAACCTGAGGGACTTTAGAATTCACTTATGTCTAAACCCCGCCCCCCAAAAGATATCAACAGTTTTTATTTCCTACAGTTGAAAAGCTTCGTCATAAATAAAGTCAATGGAAATAAAATAAGAGAAATTGTAGAGAAGGAAAACAGTTGTGTGAAGTATTGCATAATGAATAAAAGTCTAATTTCTAGGTATAAGATGATAGATATTCAAGTGGAAGGACCATAGAGGTCATCTAGTCCAATTCCCCTATCTTATATTGAAGCCTAGAGAGATGAGGTGACTTTCCCAAGGTCACACAGTAGGCAAGAAGAAGATCTGGGATCTAAACATAGTTTCTTTGGAGCCAAATTGAGAATTCCATCTATTTTCCAATAGAAAAGGCATTGCAGTAGATAGTATTTTCCAAAGAATTGCAAACTATATGTGACTGCTTGAAAACATACTCTAAATCCCTAATAATAAGATAAAAGCAAATTAAGTTGACTGATCTCACATCCTAAAATTTACAAAGATAACAGAAAATTGGAGCAATGTGGGAGGAGCCATAGGAAAACATGCACGCTATTGCATTGTTGCTAGAGCTGTGAATATGTTCATTTCTTCCAGATATCAGTTGGAAATTATGCAAGAAGAGTCATTGAATTAATCATACTTTTTGACCTAGGAATCCTATTATTAGACCTGTACCCAGAAAGTCAAAAGACTATAACAAGTTGCATATATGTACATATGTCTGTGTGTGTATATATATATATGTGTGTGTGTGTGTGTGTATGTGTGCATGTATACATGTGGCTCAGTAGATAGAGTGCCTGGATTCAGGAAGACTCATCTTTGTGAGTTCAAATCTGTAAGCCTCTCTTTTTACAGAAGAGAAAACTGAGTCCTAGAGATGGGAAGTGATTTGCCTAAGGTCACAACGAGTTAATTGTAGAGCCCTAACAAGAAATAAGGCCTCCTGCTCCAGTTTAGTGCATTTTCCCCACTCTAATATATTGTTTCAAACCAACCTGCAGTACATGACTAACTCAACCATAGGATACTCAAGTTCCCTAAGATAAGTTATCTTAAGATGAGCCAGGAGCCCCATGTTCATGTTCCACTGCTGTTGCTCCCCAGCTCTCCCTCCCACAAGAAGATACCTATACATCATGACCTCATTTCCAGTCCTCTCAATGCCACAGCATATTTCTACAAAAGCCAAAGTCTGTCTTAGCAGAAAGATAACTCAGATGAGACTGTTCCCTGAGATTTATATTCTTACCACTTGTCGCATAACTAGAATTCCTGCTCTACGACTTCAGCTATCTTTAACTACCATTGAAAACTGAAAAACAGAGAAAGTAGAGTAACGAGGGAGAAAGAGGAGCAGGAGGAGCAAAGAAGAAGAGGATTGTGGAATAATGGACTTGAAGCTAGAAGGGCCTTGGAGACCATCTAGTCCAACCCCCTTATCTATATATGAGTGAGTAGAGACTAAGAGAGATGAAGTAACTAGAAGGAGGGCTGAATGAGGTCACATGAGTGGCTAGATAGGCTTTAAGAATATCTGAAGTTTGAAGCATTCTGGGTATTTCGGATATCACACATGTGAGTTGGAAAGGATCTTAGATATCTTTAAGACCATGCCATACAAAGTTTGGTTGAAGCAGCTATGGGTGTTTAGCCTAAAGAAGAGATGACTAGGGTAGGAGGGGGTAATAATGGTTATATTCAAATACTGAAAAGATTATCATCGAGGGTGACGATTTAACTTTGTTCTCTTTGGCCCCAAGAGCCAAGACCAATGGATGGAAGTCCCAAAGAGGCACATTCATGCTTGGCACCAGGAAGAGCCTCCCAGCAATGAGAGTAGTACCAAAGAACAATAGGCTGCTTCAGGAGAGGGTGGCTTCTTACTCACTGAAGGTCTTCTAATGGAAGCTATTTGGTAACTTTTAGAAGGATGCATGTTGTAGGGAAAATTGTTGTCCAAGCACCATAAGTATGAGGTAGCCTCTGACACTTCTTCCAACTCTGTGACCATGTGATTTGGAAACTCATTTTGACTATGGAGGAAACTGAGGTCCAAAGAAGTAAAACTGTTTCAATTCAGTTCAGCTCAACTGAATTAACATTTATTCATTAATCAGCAAATATTTATTAAGCAACTTTTTGTAATTGTTCAGTCATTTCACTCATGCCCAGCTCTTCATGACCCCTGTGGGGGTTTTCTTGGCAAAGATACTGAAATGGTTTGCCATTTCCTTCTCCAGATCATTTGACAGATGGAGAAACTGAGGGAAACAGGACAAAGTGACTTCCCCAGAATCACATGGCTAGAAAGTGTCTTAAGCCAGATTTGAACTCGAGATGAATCTTCCTGATTCCAGGCCTATCATTCTCTCCACTGTGCCACCTAGCTTTCCCTATTAAACAACTGCTATGTGCTATATGGGATAGGTCCTGTTCTACCTTTGGCATGAACTGTCTGTGTAGCTGTTGGGCAACCCCTAGGTGCTCCAGGTCATTTTCATAGACCAAATTGAAAAGCAGATACTGCCTTCCATTAGTAAAAGGAGCTTCTAAGGCCAGTGGAATCCTAGGCCTGACAAAAATTAAAAATAAAGGCAAAAGGTTTTAGGCACTACATTAGGTCCCGGGGACTGAAGACAAAGCCTGAACAAGGAACCCTAACCCTACCATTGAGGAGTTTACATTTCTATTAAAAAAAAATAATGTCCACAGACAGCTAGGTGGCACAGTGAGTACAGCACTGGCCCTGGAGTCAGGAGGACCTGAGTTCAAATCCAGCCTCAGACACTTGACACGCTTACTAGCTGTGTGTGACCTTGGGCAAGTCACTTAACCCCAATTGCCCTAACTTCCCCCTCAAAAGAAAAAAAAACCATCCATACAGAGAAGCAAATACTAACTATATAGAGAATACTAATTAATTTGGGGGAATGTGGGAGTGGGGAACTTCTAATGAAACTTGCTCAATCATCTTATCACCTGCAAAGTTAGAGAACAAGAATCCAGGTTATACTGTAATAAAGACTGAGTTTGATCATGGGTTGGGCCACCGAGGACCCTGGCAGCTCTGAGAGACTACGGCTTTGAGATGCTGCACTTCTGTCTCATGGGACCTTGGCTGAGGGTACTGCTGGGTTGCAGTGATCCTTGGGACCTGCCTCACCCCACTCCCTTCTCTGCCGTCATCTCTTTAAGGAAGTGAATTGTCTCTCCGCCCCACTGAAGGATCAGTGGGTCCTGGGTGTTCTGGAGTTCTACAGAGTCATAATCCCCACACTCCATCCCCAGCTGCAATTACAGAAGCCAAGTCGCAGTGGCTGATGGTAATAGGATGGGAACGCTGTCTGAATTTGTAGTTAATCCTGATTCCAAGGACCTGTAATTTTCATCAGCGCCTCATGACTTTTTATAGAACTGAAAAATGCGCTCGCGGCTAATGAGCTGTAATTCTGAAGAGCTTCTGCCTTGATTGGGACTAATTATTTTTATAAAGAAAATAATTAACAATCCCAGCAACCTACAGCCAGGGAGGGGGGAATACCCACCACCCTACCATGAGCCATTAATTAAACCAAGTTAGGTCTGTGGAGCACCTTCCTTCCTTCTAATCCCAGTGAGTAGGAAGTGTGAATAAGGCTAGGATAGGCTACAATAAGCTTTTTATTCTGGGCTTCCTGAAACTTTTCTCCAAAGCTCTAAACTAGAGCAAGGTCTGAGGAGTTAGCAGCCTTGCTGCCATAGAGAAGGAGCCCTAACCCTACTTCTGAGGTCCAGAGAAATTAAGTAATTAACCCAAGGTCACAAAGGCAGAGCAGAGATTTAATACTAGGACTTATTCCCAAACCAGGTAACTTTCTATATATTATGCAAGGTTAGAAAGGACATCGATGAGTTAGAATGTGTCCAGAACTGGGTGACCTGAGTAAAGAGGAGTCTTGAGATCATCACTGTAATAGGTACCACTTATAAAACATTTGAAGGGTTTGCAAAGTGCTTACAAATGTTGGATTATTTTGTCCACACAGCAACCCTGAGAGGCAGAGGCTATTATTAGGATTCTGAGTCAGATCCCAGAGTTGCACGTGTCTGGATCAGAATTTGACATCTATCCTAGCTGTTGCTCTGTCCACTACTCCATCTAGATGCCATATCAGAACCAGTTGAAGGAACTGGGGGTGCTTGACCTTGTAGAAGAGAAGATTGAGGGGAACCGTCATAGCTGCCTCTGAGTGTTTGAAGGACTGAAGTCATGGAGAACATGGATTAAAATTATTCTATTGGACACCAGGGGAAATACTGGGAACATTTGGTGAAAGCTTCAGAGAGGCAGATTTGGGTTTGATGTTGGGAGGAGAGAGGGACTTCAAAATTAGACTATTCAAAAAGGAGAATGGGATGCCTTGAAATGTAGTAGATTCCCCGTCATGTTCCTTCATATGCTGTGACTGTGTGTATATGTGTATGGGGGGAGGGGTATATTTGTTGGGAGGGAGATTGCTGCTCAGGTACAGGTTGGATTAGATGGCCTTACAGAATCTGAGATCTTGTAACAATATCCACTGATTTTTCTTTCTGTTCATCTTCCTCTGCTTCCAGTCGGGTGCTCGGGGTCCCCTATCTTTAGAAAGCCGCATCGTTTCCATGGTTTGGAAAGGAAAGCCAAAAAATCAGATCTCACCATGAGAGTAATGGCATATTCGTCTTGCTTCATGGAATAGGACCCTGGTGGGGGCCACCGCAGATCTGTTTATGCCTATAGTTACTAGTTCATGAGACAGACTATCGCTGCACTTTTTACTAAGCCTGAGGATGTCAGAAAGAAAAAAGATGGCTACCTCTATCCCTAGCACTTTCTTGCAGCCTCTCTCTTACCATCCTCTTCTCTCCCATAATAATAACAGATAGTTATTTAGTGTTTTGATCTCCACAATAACTCTGTGAGGCAATATTATCCCATTATCACAGATCTGGAAACTGAGGCTCAGAGGGGCTAAGTGACTTCCCCAAAGTCTCTTGACTCATAAATGGAAGGGCTGGGATTTGAGTTCAAATTCTCCAACTGGAAATCCAAGGTCTTTTCCATGTGCCATACGGTATTGGAACAAGACAATATGCTTTTCTTTGTATCGCTATTTTTGCTATTGATTTTTTGTACTTTTAGCTTGCTCTTGCCTAAGAAATAGCTGCTTTGGATCTTGGGCAAGAGCTTTTGTTGGGAAGAGAGATCAGACTTATTCTTCTTGTTACTAGAGAGAAGGACTTGGGGCGGTAAGGTACAAGGAAGAAGACTTCGCCTCACCCAGGAAGTATTTCCAATAGGATGGTGGGTTGCCCTGTTGAGCTCCAAATCACTAAGGGTGTTCAGGATGGCCACTCGTTGGGTATATTATACAGGATATCCCTGTGTTCGTGTAATTTAGATTAGATGAGATCGGGGTCCCTTTCAATTTGGAAATTCTGAGGTTCTGTGAATATGTATGATATCAGTGGTTAATATGTGTGTGTTGGGAGGTACCAATGACAGTGATGGAAAATGGCCAAGGAGGTCGAGGATGGACTGTTTGTGTTATCCATGTGCTCTGACACTGTGTCTGTCTTTATCTGTAGCTCTGTCTCTCTCTTGAGTCTCTGGCTGCCTCTCTTTGTCTCTAATTCTCTGTCTCTGCCTCTCTGTGTCTCTGTATTTCTGTCTCTCTACCTCTCTGTCTCTGTCTCTCACTATTTATTTATTTATTTGGCTCCTCATTCCTCTTACATAGGTGTTGGGTGACAGACAAGCTCTTCTCCATTAGCACCTGAACCAACATGCCCTGAACACCCATTTGGCATGGTGTTACTGAGTCTAATTAAATCCCATGCCTCATTGAGAGCATGTCACCGTGGCAACAGTGGTTGTTATTGTTGTGCAGTTGTGTTTTCTTAAACATAGCGGCAGGTGCTGCCTCATTTTAAATGAAGGGGTGAGATGAAGGGGAATCAAACTGGGGAGGGGCCCAGGGCCACCCTGTGTGTCCAGCTGTTGCTGAGTGTGTGTGTATGTGTGTGTGTATGCATGTGCCTCAATGGAGTTAAATCTTAATTGGGAGGTGATATATCTCAGGTAAAGACTATTTAAAAAGAAGTATAAGTTTGGGTGTGAATGCATATGCAGAGCATATATGTGTGTGTATGAACAGTAGATATAAGTGTATATATAAGCACATATTTTAAATATATGCATGTATATATACTAAATATGTTTAGTATAAGCAAACATTCAGTATAAATATATGCTACAAATAATATATATTTATACTAAATATATATTCTAAACATATTCACAAACATATAATGTATACTATATATATATATATATTTTAAATATACACACATCTCTCTTTCCCTCTTTCCACACACGTACACACAGTCTTACAGAGTTACTTGGGTCATTGCGGAGTTAAGTGGCTTGCCAAAGGTCACATACCTAATATGTACCAGAGGCAGATTTTATACTCAGTGCTTCTTCCTTCCTTCCTTCTTTCCTTCCTTCCTTCCTTCCTTCCTTCCTTCCTTCCTTCCTTCCTTCCTTCCTTCGTTCCTTCCTCCTTTTTGTTCTTTCATTCATTCATTCTTTCTTTTTTTCTCCTTCTCCTCTCCTCCTTCTTCATCAATAACTTATAGGGTTTACCATGTGCCAGGCGCCATGCTAAGCACTTTCCAATTATCATCTCATTTGATCCTAACGACAACCTTGAGAGATATTGGTTGCATGCTAATAAGTATTTGAGGTCAGATTTGAATTCAGGTCTTCCTGACTCCAAGGCCAACCTATGCTGTAAATATGAAAATAATACAACCTCTGCCCTCCCCAAGCTAATAGGCAGCATGTTGTCAAGGGAAGAACACTAGTCTAGGAGCCAAGGGACCTGAGTTTTAGTTTCATCTCTGTTACTGATGACATGAGCTTGGCTGGGTTTTAATGTTCCCTTCTGTCTAATGTCCCTGGTCTATCTTTTAGGGCTGTTTTAAGGATCAAAGGGCTTGTTAACAGATCAAGACAGGAACTGTTTGTACCATTCTTCCTTATCCTTGGGTCTTAGCACAGCATTTGGCATATTGCAAGTTTTTGGTAAGTGCTTGTTGGGTGATACCTAGTCATTTAAAATCCCATCTTCTATAGGAAGCCTTTTCCTAACCCCTCTTAATTCTAGTGTCTTTGCTCTCTAATTGGGGCACCTAGGTGGTGCCATAGCGGATACAGTGCCAAGCCTGGAGTCAGTAAGACTCTTTTTTCAAATCCAGCCTCAGACACTTATTAGCTGGATGACCCTGGGCAAGTCACTACACCTTGTTTGTCTCAGTTTCCTCACCTGGAAAATGATCTGGAGAAGGAAATGGCCAAGCACTCTAGCATCTCTGCCAAGAAAACCCCAACTGGGGTCACAAAGAGTCAGACACAACTGAAAAATGAAACGTGCTCTCTAATTATGTTCTAATTTTTCCTGTATATAGCTTTGTATGTACCTATTTGCTTGTTCATTAGACAGTGAGCTCCTTGAGGGCAGAGATTGTCTTTTGCCTCTTTTTGCATCCCCAATGCAGTGCCTGGCACATAATAGATGCTTTAATGAATGTTTATTGACTCACTGCCTTATAAGATGTTAGGCTCATAGAATTAAAGCTAGAAGGGCTCCCACAGGCCTTGCCCCCACTAGACTACCACCTCCTTAGAAAGTGAACTCCTTCACCTTCTAATGGTCAATGACTTTTTGTTGGTTTCTTTTCATTTCTTTGTATCCTCAGCCTTTAGCCCAGTGCCTCATACACAAGACCGGAGAGATTAGGTGACCATGGTTACCCAGCTACTAAGGGTCAGGGTAGAAAGACTTCCTGATTCAAATCTAGAGATCTCCCCACCACTCCATCCTGCCTCTTAGAGGACAGTGCTTGGAAAACCTTAAAGGACTCTAGACATGTAAGATTGTACAAAGGCAAACTTCAGTGTAATCTAGTACAGTGGTTTTTCAAAGTGTGGTCTGGGGACCCATAGGGTTCCCTGTGGCTCTCTTATAGAGTTCTCAAGGTCAAAACCATTTTCAAAATAACACTAAAAGCTTTTAATTTTTAATAAGTAAAATATCCATCTATAATTCACATAAACAAAAGCTTTTGGGGGGAGGGGAACTCAATAGGTTTTAAGAATGTAAAGACCAAAAAATTCAAGAATTGCTTGACTAGTGGATAGAGTGTTGGCCTTGAGATGTGGAACGATAGAGAGAAGCTGGTTTCAGTCTTGCCCAGACCACTCCTGTATGTGTGACAATGAGTAAATCTCCAAGCCTCCATTTCCACATCTGTAAAATGGAGGTGATAATGGACCTGCTTCCAGGGGCTTTGCAGACCTTGAAACACTACAGAAATGTTAGTTATTCTTCATTCCAATGATCGGCCATTCTGGAGGAATAGAGACTAAATCAAGCCTGAGGTTTTCTGATTCCTCACTTATTCATTCAATCATCCACCTAGGGAAGGGCTCCTTTAGGGGAAATCCTTTTGGTTCACCTAGCTGGAAAGTTATAGATTCTCTTCCCAGAACTGCCCCCTTAAGCCTTCCAACAATCTAAGGCTTTGAGCTCCTTCAGTCTAAGCCACTTGGCTTCAGAGATCCAGGCTTCAAATAATCACATGCTTCAAATCACAGTAATATTCCCCCAAAATAACTCTTCTCTTCTGGTCAACCTCATATCTGACGTCACTCCCCCCAGTCCCAGAATAACCACACACATGTCATGATACCAAGCTGCCTGAAGGCCTTCATCTCTGCTTTGATGAAAATCCAGCACTGTTTTATTCTGGGATATCCATGTCAGCCACCCCTTGGGCATCTATCACAGAAATAATGGGACTGGCTTGTAGCTGCATACTCTTACACGAAGTGCCTTTGTATCTATTAATCACCCCTTGGAGGAAGGGCAGGAGGGCAGGCATTGCAGAGTCAGAAAAAAGTTAATTGATAAATCCACCAAGAAGCATTTGCTAAACATCTACTGTATGCCAAGTACTATGGATAGGAATACACTAAAGGAGTCATTCTCTATTCCCAAGAAGGTTATATTCCCAATGGTGAGTTCTTCCCATGCTCTTTTTAAATCTAGACCAGCCCATGACATCACAGACCACCTTTCCACCTCGGCTCCAGTGGCTTTCTCCTCACTATGGCAATGCCTTCTCAGGCTCTTCTTCCCTTGATAAGTTCCTCCCCAAATCTCCATTTGATGAAGCATCCACACTGGCTGTCCTCCCATCTTTATACCCACAACAGTCTTTGACATCCCGAACCACCTTTCCACCTTGCCCTTCCCCTTTCCCCAATCCAACATCTCCTTGCTCTCCCTCCACTCATAGTAAGCACTTAATAAATGCTCTATCTTTCTATTTAGCTATCCTATCTATTATCTAACTTTCTATCTATCCATCTATCTTTCTATCATCTGTCTAACTTTCTATCCATCTATCCATCCATCCATCCATCAATTCATCCATCTATCTAACCTAGGCCTCATTTTACAGATGATGAAACTTAATCTCAGAAGAGAAATCCAAAATCGCATAAGTACTCCAATGGAAGGAATACCAACTGTGTTATCAGAGTTTTCAAATATGTTTAAATTCCAGCTCTGACACTTACTTCCTTTAATACATTAGATAAGCCATTCACCTTTCTGGCCCTCTGTTTCCTGATTTGTAAAAAGAGGAGGGTGGACTTGAAGGCCTCCAAGGCTCCTTCCGGGTCTAAAGCTACAATAGGAAACTGAAGCCTAGTGTCCCAGAAGTTAAATGACTTGCTCAAGGTGACACAGGCAGTAGGCAGGTAGCAGAATTAATGTTTGACTTCAAGTCCTGTTATTCCAAGTTTAGTTCATTTTCTACTATCTCCCACCTGTAAGAGAGGAAGGAAGGAAGGAAGGAAGGAAGGAAGGAAGGAAGGAAGGAAGGAAGGAAGGAAGGAAGGAAGGAAACAATTTGGTAAATGTCTACCTTGTACCAGGTACTGTACTAAGCACTTTACAAATATTATTTCATTTGATCTTCATAACCATCCTGGGAGGAAGGGGATGTTATTAACTCTATTTTATAGCTGAGGAAACTAAGGCAGGCAGAGGTTAAGTTACTTGCCCAGGATCACATAACTAGTACCTGTCTGTGGCCAGATTTGAACTCAAATCTACCTGCCTCTGGCCCAGGGTTTTATGTACTGCACTACCAGCTTCCTCACAGGAAGGTACCTTCTTACTGATAATGTAGTTCAACCCCATCGCTTTGCCAGTGAGTAAGCTGAAGCTCCTGGAGGGGTCCATGTTAACACAGATATTAAGTATAAGCAGCGGAATTTGAACCCAGGTCCTCTTACTTCAGGACCAATGTTCTTTCTATGGTACCACATCTAACACCAAGGCAGCACACAGTAGTTTCTCATCTCTTTCTAGAGCCATCTCTTCTTGGATGCTGTGTCCTAAATGCCCTCTTCCTTTCCTCTAAGGCCATCTAAGGACTGCTCAGCCTTGATGCAGCAGCCCCACCCCACAGCTCTGCCTGATGTATTAAAATCTCTCCGGATGAGAGGTTTTGACATTCCTCTTCCTCTGCACATGGACAAAGATGGGGGAGGAGAAGTTCCTAAACTCTACAATTACCTTTCTCTCCATTGCAAATATTAAAATACAAATGCCGCTTCCAACACCCCGTCTCACACACTGGTCCGTGGAGCATCAATTTGCAAATATTCATGAAAAAAGAAGTCTGTGGCTCAATTTCACCCCTTCATTCTTTCCTTCCTGCTTTGTCAGTGACTCAACAAGAGCATCCCCTACCCCTCTAGAACTCAGCCTTGCCCCCAGTCTACTGAAGGGAATCTCAATGCCGTTCAAATCTGTGGTCTCTATGCTTTTTGGAAGCAGTATGATGTAGGGGCCTTGTAGGCATAAGATCTGGGTTTGGGTCTTGATCATATCACCTATTACGTGTGTGACTCTAGGAAAGTAGGATTTTCTGAATTCCATAAGCTTTGGTGTCTTCATATGTCAAATGAGAGTGGGATTATTGACTTTATCAGGTAGTTGAGGTAGAAAGATTTCATAAACCATCTCATACAAACCTTTCATTTTTCAGATTGTGAAACTGGGACCCAGAGAAACAGGGAGATTCACTCGAGGTCCTAGTGCTACCATGTGGCAGAATTGGAATTTGAATCCAGGCCACAGGACCATGAAGATTTAAAGTTAGAACAGACCTTAGATATCATCTAGCCCCCTCCCTCCACTTCACAGCTCTACCTGATGTGCTAACAGCTATCCAGGTGAGACACAACATCAATCTTGCTCCAAATTGGGCCAAACGTTGAAAAAAGAAATCCCCTAACTCTATAATTGGGCAGCTAGGTGGTGCAGTGGAGAGAGCACTGAGACTGGAGTCAGGAAGACTCCTCCTCCTCAGTTCAAATCTGGCCTCAGGCACTTGCCAGCTGTATGACCCTGGGTAAATCACTTAACTGTATCTGCCTCAGTTTCCTCATCTGTAAAATGAGCTAGAGAAGGAAATGAAAAAAAAACATTTCAATATCTTTGCCAAGAAAACCCCAAATGGGATCATGGAGAGTTGGGCATGACTGAAAAGACCAAACAACAACTTGTATTTGTCCTTCATTGCCTTTCAATGAAAGAGAGACAGAGACACAGAAAGAGAAGAAGAAGAAGAAGAAGAAGAAGAAGAAGAAGAAGAAGAAGAAGAAGAAGCATGGATATGCAGAAATTAATGATAAAAGAAAATGCATGATTTTACAGATGAGGACATAGAACCCAAGAGTATGGAAGTGGCTTGTGCAACAAGAAGAGCCAGGATCCACACTCAGGTCCTCTGATTCTAAACCCAGTGTTTTTTTTTTCACTTTAAATGATGATGATGATGGTGATGGTGATGATGGTGATGGTGATGATGGTGATGATGATAGTCAATTACACGGCACTGTAAGGTTTGCAAAGCATTTTATGCGTTAACTCATTTGATCCTCACAGCAGCCCTGTGCGATAGACACTCTTATTATCCCTATTTTGTCAGCTGAGATGGAGAGATGCATTAAGTGACTGGTCCCTCTCACATGGCTAGGAAGTGTCTGAGGTAGAATTCAAATTCAGGCCTTCCTGACTCCAATCCACTGTTAGAGGAGTGTGAATTATCATTATAATTGTTATTATATCCTTCCATCAATGTAAATTCCCTGCCCTGAAAATTCTATCTTGGAAGGCCTCTGCCAGGTAGAGATTAAATCCCACCTAAGATACTCTTCAGTTGTGTGATCCTGGGCAAGTCATCCAACTTCTCTCAGTCTCAATTTCCTCATCTGTAAAATAGGAGCCATAATGACCATAGTGCCTATGTCACAGGACTGCTGTGAGAATCAGATACAATGACATATGTAAAGTTCTTTAAGAACATTAAAGTAACATATATATATATGCCCAAACATATATGTGTATATATGTGAATATATCTCTCTGTGGATGTATGTACGTGTGTATATATGTATGTAGCATAGATGTATATTAGTTACTATCATCATGATGTAGGGTCATTCAACCTCAACATATAAACATACAAAGTAACATATGTACACATGCATATACATGTGTACATATCTCTCTCTGTGTGCATCAGTTAGCATCATCATGATGTAGGGTCATTCAGCCTCACCAAGGCAAGCCAGATAAATCCAGAGCAGGTGAAGTCTAAGGACAGTTACTAAGGCTACTACTGAATTTAATCATGTTCTGCTTTGCCTTGGAAAGGACAAATGACATAGCTTCTCTAGGGGTGAAGTGTAGGATAGAACAGAGACATTGGTCTTGATTAAACCACATGCTGTTTAAGATCCTAGATTCAGAGCTGTAAGAAATCTTTTTTTTTGTTTGTTTTGGAGGCAATGGAGGTTAAGTGACTTGCCCAGGGTCACGCAGCTAGTACATGTCTGAGGTCAGATTCGAACTCAGGTCCTCCTGACTCCAGAGTTGGTGCTCTATCCACTGCACCACCTACCTGATCCCTGGAATAGATCTTAAAGGTCATCGATCTCATTTTATAGATGAGGAAACTGATGCCCAATGAGGTAAAAGGACTTCCCTACAGCTAGCAAGTATCTCAGGCAGGTTTTGTAGCCTAGTCTCCCTGACTCCAAGTCCAGAGCTCCATCCCAAACCCCACACTCCTCTCGTCTTGACACTCAGTCATTCACCTCAGCCTAGAGTGGAAGGCATGACTCCTTCAGAAGTGATCCTATTATCATTGGGCCACTTCTCACACAGGACTTTAAAGAGGCATGGATGGAAAATCAGGAAACCTGACTAGGAGACTTTGGGCTGGTCACTTCCCTCTCTAAGCCCAAGTTTTCTCATCTTCAAAATAAAATAAAAAGGTTGGTCTGGATGGTATCTAAAGTTTGTGTCAAGTCTGTGGGGACTAAATTCACTGAAGGAGGCAGGGAAATAGAGTCAGTAAAGAGTAGTAGTAAAATCCTCAAACTTCCCAAAGCAGTCTTAGCTCATGACCCAAGACCCTTCCTTATTTAAGGAGATATTAATTATTCTTGCTGGGTATTGGAACATACTCGATGGCATCAGTATTGGAGTGGAAGTCAGGAAAAATACTGTAGGTTCAAATCCTGCCTCAGACACTGTGTGACTATATGTGAATTGCCTACCTCTCTCTTCCTCGGTTTCCTCATTTGAGAAACAGGGATAATCATAGCATTAGACTGTGTGTGGGCAATTTGAGAGCAAGGATTGTTTTGGCTTTTGTTTCTTTTCTCAATACTTAGCAAAGTGCCTGGCAAGTAATAGGGAGGCATTTAATAAATGCTTGTTGACTTGACTGACTTGACAACACATATTTTCTAAGACAGTTGGGAGGATGAGATGAGACAATGGATATAAAATGCTTTTTAAGCCTTAAACTGCTATACAAGTGTCAACTATTATCATTATTATTATACTTTGGAGAGAGAGATCTAAGCAACAGGGGCTAATCCTGAGTCCAGAAAGAGAACTTCTGAAAAGGGATGGTGATGCACACACGCACACGCACACACACACTCAGGAAGATATACACTGACAGGTATATGTAGACACACTCACCTCCATGCATTAAAACTTTTGGATGACCTTCCTCCTTCCTGTTTTTTACTATGTACCCCCAATCTTACCATACTTCTGCATCCCTGCAAGCAAGTTTCAGTAAATGCTCACTGGCTAACCACTGTCATAACTGTGGAGGCAGGATGACATAATGGAAAGAGGTTCCCCTTCTGGAGAAGAACCAGCATTTGAATTCTGACTCAGTCACTTGTTCTGTGGTCCCTAGATAATCTACTTCACCTGTTAGTGGCCCCAGTCAATGCTGGAGGATGACAAATTATTGATAAATTGGTGCTTTGCATCAATGGAGGGAAATTCTATACCAGGACTTCCTCATAAATAAAACCATGGAACTGTATAAAAATAAAAATAACATTATTATTAGTAGTAGTAGTAGTAGTAATAGTAGTAGTAGTAGCAGTAGTAGTAGTAGTAGTGGTAGTAGTGGTAGTAGTGGTGGTGGTGGTAGTCGTAGCAGTACCAGTAGTAGTAGTAGCAACAGCAGCAGCAATAGTAGTAGTAGTAGTAGCAGCAGCAGAAGGAGGGGGAGGAGGAGTAGTAGTAACAGCAGCAGGAGCAGCTGTAGTAACAAAGGCAGCTGCAACAATAGTATTAGTACTAGCTGGTATATATCAAGTGCTCCATATATATGTACGTATGTATATATCATTTGACATTTCCCAAAACTACGAGGTAAACCCTACAAATATTGTCATTCTATAAATGAGGAAACAAAGACTTGGCCAACCAATTAGTCAATAACCATTTGTTAAGTACATATGTGTCAGATACTACAGACTGCTCTCAGAACATGCAGTCTAATGGTGAAGAAAACATGCAAATAATTATGTACAAAGAAGCTATAGACAGGATAAATTGGAGATAATCAATAGAGGGAAGGCACTAGCTTTAAGGGGGTTAAGGAAAGGCTTCTTGTGGAAGGTGAGATTTTGTCTGGGACTTGAAGGAAACCAGAATGTGCAGATCAAGAGGCAGAACATTCCAGGCATGGCCAACAGGCCATGAAAACACCCAGAGTAGGGATGTGGGGCTTCTTGTAGGAGGAACAGTAAGGCCAGTGTCTTTGAAACAGGGTATGTGGTGGTGGAGGTGAGGAGGTATGGGTATAAGAAAACTGGAAAGGTAGGAAAAGCGAGGTTGTGGAAGACTTTATAAGCAAACAGAAAGTTTTACATTTGATCCTGGAGGTAATAGGGAGCCAGTGAAGTTTATTGAATTGGGGAAGGGGATTGGACTTACGCTTTAGGAAAACACAGTAAGTAGCTCACCCAGGATCGCACAGCTAGTAAGTGTCTATGGCAAGATTCAATGCCGATCTTCTTGACTCTGACACTGAATACTATGGATACTAAACCATAGTGATTCATAGACAAAAGTAATAATCTCTAACCAGCCATTCAGTTGTGGTTTCTGGATCATCACCAGATGGCATCTCCCAGAGCTACAGGAATCATGATCACTCAGATTTCTATAGGACTTTATGATTCCAATTTACTTTACATAATTATTATTTCATTGAGCACTAAAGGAACACTATGGAGCTGAAATGTCATTGTACCCATTTTGCTTTCTTGGCAACTGAGACTTGCCCAAGGTCATACTAGTACATGTCAGTTTGGACTTGAGCTCACATTTTTCTTATTTTAGGTCATAATCTTTCCACTCCATAATTCTACTGATTTAGAGAAGTTCCGGAGATACAGCTTTATCTACTAAGAAGGGTCAACACACTACATGCTCTCTGTTCCACTGAGCTTTGTCAATTATTTCCAAAATGTCCCTGAAATAGTTCAGAAAAATACTTGGGTAACTACATTTCTCTGTGCTCTTGAATTCTCTTGACCCTTCCTATCTCAATTCTCAAAGCATCTTTCCCCAGAGATATGGGCTTCTCAGACACTGTTGGAGTTCTCAGCATCCAAGATTCCTAAAAGACAGCATGACCAACAAAGGCAGGCTCGTGAAATGAGCTCACTCTAGCACTTTCCTAACAGCCTGAGATGGGATAAAGTGAGGAGTCCCACTATCTAGGCCCTCTATCTTTCTATCTGACTTATCTTTAAAGGATTAAACTGGAGAATTCATCATAAGCTTCCAATCTCAGGCCCATAGGAAGCCATTGTCAGTTCTTCTCTGGCACTACATCCTCCCACATACCTTCTCCTTGCAAAAATGTGTGTGTGTGTGTGTGTGTGTGTGTGTGTGTGAGAGAGAGAGAGAGAGAGAGAGAGAGAGAGAGAGAGAGAGAGAGAGAGAAGGGTGTGTACTTAGTAATGGCAAAGTCCTTGAAGGTTGAAGGTATAAATAGTGGAAGGAAAACACTAGTCAGAGTCAACCCCTAGACCAAGAATCCTTCAAGATGGACTCAAAAATAGAAATGGTTCTCTCTGTATATTAATTAACTTGTTCCAAGAGGGAGATGACAAAGTGTCCTTGAGATTTGGTACCGAAAGAGGAAAAAGGTGTTTATATTGATATTGTACAATTATACATGGGGACTATAACTTTGTCTTGATTACTGTTCAGTCATTATGTTCAGTCATTTCAGTCCAATCCAACTTCAGTCATCCATATTACTAGTCCTCAGCTGAGTCATACATAACTCAACAGCCTAGCAGGGAGTCAGCACCGTGGACAGCTCTTCCTCTTCTTTCCTTCCTCCTCTTTTTTCCTTCCTCTTTTTTCTCATTTTAATTGTCTCCCTCACTCACTCCTTTTCTCCCTCCCTCACTCCTTTCCTTCATTTTTTCCTCCCTCTCCTCTTTCCTTCCTCATTCTTTCTTTTCCCCTTTTTATTTCTCCTTTTTCTCATTTTCCTTCTTTCTGTCCTTCCCTTCCCTTCCCTTCCCTTCCCTTCCCTTCCCTTCCCTTCCCTTCCCTTCCCTTCCCTTCCCTTCCCTTCCCTTCCCTTCCCTTCCCTTCCCTTCCCTTCCCTTCC
>CM053622.1:18561960-18651447 GCA_028646595.1 Phalanger gymnotis | reverse complement strand
TTATAGATGCACCCCACTTTGTGAACATTTGGATGCAAATCTTATTTTTATAAACTTAATGCCAGCATTGTGCAGTGGGAAGAGGCACTGGCATGGTGGAGTACAATTGGTGCTAGCCTTGGAGTCAAAGGATCTGGGGATGAAGTCTGGGTCTTCTATATCCAACCTGTGGTTACACAGGCATATCATTTATCCTCTCTGGACATTGGCTTCCATATATACAATGACAAGGTTGAACGTGATGCTCTCCAAGGTTCCTGCCGGTTTTATTTCTCTGATCCTCTGGTCATTTGAAGAATGCTAGACTTGTAGTCAAAAGGTCTGGGGTTTTAGCCCCACTTCTTCTATTTGCTGCTTGTGAGTCCTTGCGTATGTCATTTCCTTTCTCTTGGGATGTTTCTTTTCCTGTAAAATGGAGGCATGGACCAGATGATTTCTAAAATATTTTCCAACCCAGGAATTCTCTAAGTTTAGTACTTAATGTTATCATTTCAGATGGGTTATCTTCTGAGGGATCTTCAGAGGTCAAATGATGCTAATACTTTATATTTAAGTCTTGTAGCATTTGCTAAAGTAGCAAATGTTGCAAAAGTACTTAATAACATTAGGACCTTGAGCCAGAAAGGAGTGGACAGGTCATCTGGTCCACCCTCTCCCTTATTTTACAAAGAAAGAATATTTTAATATTATATGACTTGCCCAAGGTCATAAATAGCAAAGCCAGAACTTTTAGCTAAATCATCTGATTTCAGCTATAGTGTTTGACCCATGAGGCCTCTTCTCAGGGAGTTTTTCAAGCCAATTAACTCACTGTTGTATTTAGGAGCCCAAGATCCAATATCCAATCTTCCTTAGGACCAAGTAGATTCTTGCCTATCATTATGCTGCCACTGACTGCAACCTCCTCCTCAAACAGTTGTCTTACAAATCCAGGCAATTATTCCATAAGGGGGAATCAATGGAAAAGTATGGATGGCATCATGTTGTCCAACCCAACTATTGGAAGCAACTCAAAGCTTATGTCCCACTGAAAGTGGTTCAGTGATATCATCTTTGTGCATAAAAGGCAATATGTTTCTTTGGGCAAAACTGCGTGTGCATGTGTGTATGTGCATGTGTGTGTCTGTGTGTGTTTGAGGGAGAGAGAAAAAAGAAACAAAAATTAAATGGGAGCCAGTGGGAACCAAGAACATAAGCTTCTTCACCTGAATTGAGACAGAGTTAAATGCAACGCTTACTACAAGCATGAAACATCAACAAAAGGGATTGTGATATATCTTTTTTTTTCTGGGCAACCAAAAAAAAACCCTAGAAAAGCCTCTAGCCAGATTATACTTCTGAAAATAATTAGCAAGGAAAGCCTTCATTGGAGAGGGATAGACTGACTTGCGATTTATGGCTCAAACTGAGATAATCCACATGTAGGCTCCATTGGCCATTTCATTCCAGTTTCCAAGCATTCCATTACTAATTCATTTCAAAAGTGATCTTTCTCATTCCCATGGGGCGTATCCTGGTAACTATGTGCTTACAATATTCTATTTGATTAAAATTTAACAAGCTATGTTATTGGCAAATAAACTATTTATTTCAGTGCTCTTACCACTGCCAACAGGAATGTTTTGAACAAAAGGATAGAATTGACATACTAAAGAGATTTCCATTAATAATTTAAAATAGCCAAAACATACACACAATTTTTTTTTCAGGGATGGCATTATTCTGTGATATTCCTGAGTAGTCGGCCAAAGCAGTCTTGTTCCCTATTCATTATCATAAAATTGCTATGAATGAGCTGAAGTTTCATTGTGTTATAGTGAAAGAAACATCTGTCTAGGAATCAGGAGTTTTGAGTTCTAGTCCTGTCTTGCCACTAACTTCTGTTATTACTTTGGACAAATCCATTTACTTCTCTGAGACTCAATTTCTTCATCTTCAAAATGAGAGTGATTTCCTGTCTTAACTATCTCAAAAGGGTTTTATGCAGATAATGTGATAAAGCTGGTGCAAATTGCACATTCGCATTTACACACACACACGTGCGTGCACACACACACTGGCAGAGGGCACTCCTAGTAAGGAGAGTTCTTCTACCAATGCAGGTTGCCATTTTCTTCACAACTTGGATTCTGTACTACTGAGAGATGAAGTCACTTGCCCAATATTATGTGGCCAGTATGTGTCAGAAGCAGGGTTTGAACCCAGGTTTTCACATCTCCAAGGCAGAATCTCCATCCACTGTACCACGATAAAGTACCAAATGACTATGAGACATAATGTAGGGCTTCATAATGCAATGTACAAAGTGCTGGGCCTGGAGTCAAGAAAGGCCTGGGTTTAAATTCTAACCCTGACACAATAGCTGTGATACCTTTAAACAAATCTGTTCACCATGATGAATCTCAGTTTCTTCATCTGTTAAATGGGGATCATAATACCTATTACTTCAATGAGTAGAAGCACTTTGTATTCACTAAAAGTAAGACAAGACTTGATTAACTACAATGACTAATCTTGACCCCCAGAGAAGAGGTGATGACATTTAACTCCCTCCTTTTGGTATAAAGGTAGGGGACCACAGGTGTGGAATGTTACATACTAAATAAATGTAGTCATTAGATTGGCTAGTTTGGGTTCATAGTTTTTCTTTGTTAGAAAAGAAGATTCATCAAGGGGGAATTGTATCCATCCAGAAAGTACCATAATGTAAAATACAAAAGGCATCAACAGAAGTTGTTTTTTTTTAAAAGATAGCAATTTATAAGCTTTAAAGTGCTGTTGCATTATTGTGATAATGCTTGATTTCCCTCTCTTCTCCCAAGAGATTGTGTAACAACATACTACATTAAAATGTAGAAAGTGGGAGGGGGGAACCTCTCTTCTTGGTGTTTGCTTCCTGGAGTTGCTGGGCCAGAGAGGACCAGTCCCAGGCAAAATTGTGAAGTGAGCAAAGTCAAATATTGATCCCATCAATCAGCTAGGCAATTGTTACCATCGACTCCTTTGTCTCAATTCACAGACTTGCCCCCTCCCACCACCAGGTTCTAATTAAGCCCTGGTCATCAATGACCCCACTGCTTGGAATTCACATGGGAATGGGGCCCAGTAGGTGCACACTGTTAGGCAGAGTTTTACCAAACCAGAAAAAAAATAACAACATTGAATGTCTGGGCAGACCAACGCTGCTCCTGAAGGAATAATATTAAAAATGAATGATGTTCGTCATTGTCCCTCATCCCTCTGCCCCAGCTGCCAGCTTGCTCTTTGGGCAGCTGGCCTTCTCTCTAGATTGCTGCAGTAGAATAAAGCACTTCACTCGGAGTCCCAGGAACTTAGAGTCCCAGCTTTGTTACTTACTGGCTGGTGACTCTGAACAAGTCACTTAACCTCCCTAGGCAACATCTTCCTTCTCTGTAAAATGAAGGCTTGGCCTGGATAATTCCTGGGGTCCCTTCTGATTCTGTGAGCTATGATCCTTGCTTTCAGTTTCCTCTTCTGCAAATTGAAGGAGTTGGGCCAGATTACTTTTAAAGTCATTTCAGTGAACCCGTGTAAATCTACATTTAAGTCATTGGATGCTGACTGCTTTGGCGGTAACTGTATGATGCTTTCATCATTTTCTTTCCTTCAGACAATGTGGTGTCCAGATCCTCCCTTTCTGGTCTATAAGTTTCTCTCTTATCTGGGACTAAGGGACAAAACCACTCTATTGGAGAAAGGTTGTCATGTGAATGTTTCCTGGCAGAGTGGGGTTTGCAAACATAGAACATTAGCAGTATAAGGGGCATTCAAGGTCACCTAATTCAATTCCTTCCTTATATAGATGAGAAAACTGAAGCCCAGGGTTACACCATTTATTTAGTTTGTGGCTACAGTTGGAGGTAGAGCTGAGAGCCAATTTCTTCCTCCTAATTCAGTGTTCTTTTCACTCCACTTCCTCTTCCAGAGACCCTATTTGCCTGTCTAGGTCAGTTGAGACAATCTCCTTGGGGAACCTTGATAATGAGGCTAGCTTCCTTGGGACCATGTTGAGGGAGGAGATATTAGATTGGTACCTGGGACAGCAGCTTTTGACTGGCTTCCTAAAGAATGCAATGATGCCCAGTAGGAAGGCTTTCTTGTCTTCTACAATGACAGGCAGACATATACAAAGACTTGGAACACATCGTTATGGGGACCCCTCAGGGAAGGATTCAGATCTGCTTGATTCAGAGCACTTAGTTAAGAAAAAGTAGGATTTTTTAATAGGAATTTTTAAAAGGAATCTCTTTACCTCTTGGAGCTTTGGGCGACCATCTAAGGCTGTAAGGTGTGGGGAAGATAAGAATTTGCATTGGTAAAGTGAGTTTCCTCATTTGGGAATTTCTTGCAGAAAAACCCCCAAGTCCCATCCTTATTCCTTTTCAAATTAATGTCGCCAAATGATGCAATGATGCCAAATTCACTGGAATGACTCCCCCTGCCCTTCACACTTAATCAACCTCTAATTCTCAAGCTGGGAAGGGACAACTAGTGACAAGGGTAGGTGGGTGAGATGAGGAAAATATTGGAGAATAGCCTTCTCCCAACAACTTTTGCTAAGGTTTCCTGAGTAATAAATTAATGTTGACTTGCTGGCTGACTGAGTCCTGTTCATCTGAGAGGTGGCATAGTAGAATGAGAACACTTCATTTAGAATGAGAAGATTTGGATTACAAGTCCAACTCTGCTTCTTAATAGCTATGTGTGGTACAGTGGTTGGTGTGCTGGGCCTGGAGTCACAAAGACTCATCTACCTGAGTTAAAATCTAGCCTTAGATACTTACTAGCTGTGTGAACCTAGGCAAGTCACTCAATCCTGTTTGCCTCAGTTTACTCATTTGTAAAATGAGTTGGAGAAGGAAATGGCAAACCACTTCTGGATCTTTGCCAAGAAAACCACAGATGGGGTCAAAAAGAGTCAGACATGACTGAAACTACTGAACAACAGACTTGGTAAAATCATTAAACCACTCTGTGCCTCAACATTCTTATCCATCCAGATTTCTTATCTGGGTCTTTGAGATACCATCTAGTTCAAAATCTATAAGCTTCCATTTCCATGCATAGAGGACCCACCTATGTAAAAAACCAATGGGAATAGATGTTCTGTAAATCTCCTTCCACATCTATGACTCAATGAGCTATTCTACTACCACCACCGTGTCGTCTTGGAGATCTTGGATCCAAAACGTTATACCAGGATCACCTCTTCAGAGATCATTTTACCCAAGATGGTCCTTGACATATGGATATGAAGCTACTGGTTTACCATCAGTAGGAGGTGGACTGTTTCCCATGAGTGGGATGAAATTTGACTAGGTCATTCATACAGCTTATTGTAGGTCTCTCTTTGAGAGTAAGGATGGCTCCGTTTCTCTTTCCCCAGTGTCTAGCATAGTACCTGGCACATGGTAGCAAATAAATGTGTAAGGGGCAGTTAGGTGGCACAGTGAGTAGAGCACCGGCCCTGGAGTCAGGAGGACCTGAGTTCAAATCCAGCCTCAGACACTTGACACACTTACTAGCTGTGTGACCTTGGGCAAGGCACTTAACCCCAATTGCCCTGCCTTCCCCACTCTGGAAATAAATGTGCATTGTTTGATTCACTGACCGATTGATTGATTGATTGGAATATTTCAAGTTTCCCACAGAAGAAGCAAACCACCCAATAATGCTGAAAGTTACAGGCCTTTAGTATGGATACATTTTACCTCACACAAAGGAAGGTGCCCAAGGTCATAGAATCATAACTCCAGAGCCAGAAGGAACCTCAGAAACCATATAATCCTCACCTCTCTCATTTTATAGATAAAGAAACTGAGAGTCAGGTAGATTAAGTACTTTGTTCCAGGTTACATAGCTAGTGTCAGAGGTGGGATTTGAACCCAGATGTTTTGACTCCAGAATGAATAGCTGGATAGATGGATAAGTGAATGTGTGAATAAATTAATGAAAAAATCATTTATTAAGTATTTGCTATGTGCCAAGCACTGTAATAAGCCCTGCAGATGCAAATAAAAAAGACCATTGCTTGTAAATGGAGCTGCCATCCTATGGGGGTGGGGGAGGGCTGATAATACATATAGTCTCCAAAGGTAAATGTGGCTGTTTCTCTTTAGCTCCCTTCATATGCTACATAGTAGGGAGGTTCCTTGACTCTCCTCTGATTTTCAGTAGCCAATCATCTTCAAGAAAGTCACTGAGCACGAATCAGGAGTTCCCTGTGACATTCTAGGAAGGCTCAAGTCCTACAGCAAGATTCTAGAAGGCATGTTCAGCACCCTGGTGAGTGACAAGCACCCCAGAAGAGCATATCATAGGATCCCCTAATCTTTCCTGCTCAACTGACCTGGGGCCTTCTGGGGAAGGAACAAGGAAATACCAGAGGGCATTTTTGAGAAAAGAGGTAACTTGTTACAAAAAAAAATAGGCTACCCCACTCCTGAGGATGCTATGTATTTTCATTGGCTGTCCTGGAATGTTCTCCCTCTTCATCTTCCCCTCCTAACTACCCTGGCTTCCTTCAAGTCTGAGCTAAAGTCCCAGCTTCTACAAGAAGCCATTGCTTATCCCCTTTAATGCTAGTGCCTTCCCTCTATCGATTGTCTCCATCCAGACTGCAGAGATTACACCCTCTCTCTTCTTAACTCAAGTGCTTGTTTTTCACATCACTCTTTGGGGTCTTTACAAGCACAAGAAATGATATAGTGCTTTGTATACAGCAAGGGCTTAATAAATGTTTACTGAATTGACTTGAATGAATTTGACCATTAGCATATGCTGTCTTCTCTATGAACTTTTCAAAAGTGCGAGTCTCTCCAATGAGATTGTGAGCTTGGCTGAGGCTTCTTAGCGTACTTGACAGAGAGCCAAGAGGAAGAGTTAGCTTCTAATCCTCTGACATATAATGGCTGCATGTCCCTGGGTAAGTCACAACCTCCCAGTGGTCTGAGCAGCTCTCTGATAGAGTTTTCCCAGCTGGAAGTTCCTTATATGAAATCATATGTCCAGTCCCTATTATGGGGTAGCTAGGTAACACGGTGGATAGATTGCCAGGCCTGAAATCAGGAAGGCCTTAGTTCCAGCCTCAGACATTTACTTGTGGTGACTCACCCTGGGTGTGTCACTTAACTTCTGTTTGCCTTAGTTTCCTCATCTGTAAAATAAGGACAAAAATAGCACATACCTCCCGGGGGTTTTTGTGAGGCCTGAAAGAGGTAATAATTGGAAAGTTCTTAGTACGGTGCCTGGCATGCAGCAAGTACTATACGAATGTTAGCTGTAATTATTTTTGTTCAGTCAGACTGTAATACCTCTTGAAAGCAGAGATCATGTCTTATCTAACTTTCAGAGTCCCAGAATCTTGGAATAAGACAGGATCTCAAAGTTCTTCTAGCTAACTTCATCTCAAATAATAATCTTCTCTACCACATTCCTCACATGGAGCTATCCAGTATGCTTGAAGACTCAGTGAGGAAGGATTCACTCTATCCCAAGGCAACCCATCCCACTTGGGGATAGCTACAATCTTTACTTAGCTAAAACTCTTGATTCAGTACAATCTCTTCAGTTTACAAATGTGGAAACTGAGTCCCAGAAGGCTCAAGTGAGCTGCACAAGGCCTCCCAGGTAGTAAACAGCAGAGTTAAGATCAGAACTCAGGTCCTCTGTCCCAAGCCCAGCACTCTCTGTGCTGTCCTTGGCCTCCATACACACTAAGCTGTACCCAGCTGACCTCACCATCCACTAGCAAAGCTCTAGCCATTCAGAGGTGAGCAGAAGGACACAGAGGGAGAGAAAGCAGTCTTTGTGTTCATTCTATAGTCCTCGCCTTTTGTTCTACCTCTTCCCTAAATACTCTTGCAGAGCCAACAGTGCCATTCTATTCTGGCATTCTCAGTAGGGGGGCTCTCATCTGGATTCCAATTCCACTCTCTTTTGTGTGTGCAAAATCACCTTGAATAGCTGCTGTTCCCATGGCTTTGGAAACTTTTGATATTTATCTCCCTTCCCCTGCACACCCCTCAGCAAAGTAATCCATGGCTGGGGCTGCGTGCTATGCAGGGCTCCTGTATCACAAGGACTCAGGAGGCTCTCCTTCCAAAGCCTGGCTAATGCAGGTGTCGGAAACAACTGATGGATTTCCAAAGCATGGAGATAAAAGGCACTTGTTAGAGTTAATTGATCCTAAAAGGAAAAAGGGGCTTAGAAGTGGAGAGGAGGGGAATAAGGAGGAGAAAGAAGGAAAAATAGTTTCTGGTTTGGATACCTTGAATGGAGTCAGGGCCAAACCTCAACTTGGCAATGGGGAATAAACTTGAGGGTGATATAGAGAGGTTGGCAGGGTTTTTAGGGGGGTGATTTTTATATAGGTCTAGAGGTGGATGGGACCCCAGAGACCATTTAATCTAACCCTCTCATGTTATAGGAGAAGGATCAGAGTCTATGGGAAGTTATGTGATTTACCTAAGGTTAAAGGGAGGGAAAGGCCAAGAATAGAGCACCTACTATGTGCCAGGCACTGAGTTAAGCAGTTTACAAACATCATCTCATTTGATCCTTACAACAACCCTGGGAGGTAGGCACTATTATTATTATTATCCCCATTTTACAGTTGAGGAAACTGAGGCAAACAGGGTTAAGTGATTTGCCATGGGTCACACAGCTAATAAGTGTGTGAGGCGTGATTTAAACTCAAGTCTTCCTGACTCCAGACACAGCTTTCTATATGCCAAATCACCAGCAGTATAATTATCCAAAGGCAGAGGAGAACTTGGGCTCCATTAAGTCCAAATCTTATAGATGGGGAAACCAAGGCACAGGGACATGAAGTGAGGAAACATTCTCCTTCACAAGAGGTTCTATGGCTGTACTCTGGAAAATGCCAGGAGATGGTTTTGTTCCAACAGAGATCCTTGAGTAGCACAGGAATGGAGATCTGGGGAACTCCCAAAAGAGGAATTTGCACTCAGTGTAGACTTACACCTTCTCTGCTATTCTACTGTACCAAGCTGCCTCCCTAAAAAAAGATGATCATTGAGGCTTGAGAAATGTCCTAGAGGGGCTGAAGTGAGTGGAGTTGATTGTTTATGTCTTCAGAAATTCTTATCCTGACGGCTTCCTCTTCTGGTAAACTGAAAGCCATCCCTCATGACATTCCACTGAGCATTGGACTCAAATGCTCAAACTTCAAACTGACATTCTCTCTAATAGGAACTGGGAAGCAAGAGAAAAGCCCCTACAGTGGTGAATGACTGAGCTTTGGGCTCAACATGGGACCAAGACTGATCTGCCATGGTCCCCTCAAAAAAGGGACACCAGACCCTTCCTCTGCTAATCTTCCCATTCAGGAATGAAAGACCATTGTCAGAGGAATTTCAACTGAAAGGAAAGGAACAATTTGTGCCAGTCACATATACAGTACTCCAAATGGAAAAACTAGGGCATGCCATTTCAGTAGAATTTAGAAAGTGGGTTGATTGGTGTGGCATCTTAGTGGGAGAAATGAGAAAGTGGGTGGTTTTTTACATCTTAATGGGATAAATAAGTGGGATGGAATACTCCTCCTCCTCCTCCTCCTCCTCTTCCTCCTACTACTACTACTTAACTATCTAGCATTTATAAAACATTTTAAGATGTGCAAAGCGATTTACAAATATTATCTCGTACTCCCACAACAACCCTGAGAGGTAGGTGGCATTATTATCCTTATTTTACAGATGAGGAAACTGAGACTGGCAGAACTTAAGTACCTAGTCAAACAACTAGTAAGCACTTGATTCAGGATTCAGACTTAGGTCTTTGTGAGTCCAGGTCCAACCGTTGTCACGATCCTTTTATTCAAAATGATGTGTGGAATGTAAAGAACTGGCCCTAGACTGAAAAGACCTGGGTTTGAATTCTGCTTCTGACATTTATTACCTGCATGACTTTGGACAAGACACTTTACCACCTTGGACCTCAGTCTCCTTATTCCTCCATTATAAGAATTTGTAAAATGAGGGGATTCGACTACACAATTTCCAAGGTCCTTTCCAGCTCAACTAAAAGGTAGAATAATGATTTCTGGTCATCCATCCTGAAAATCCCCCCACAACAATAGTTTAGATCTACATAATGTTTTAAGGTTCACAAAGTATTTTATGCAGATCATCGCCTTCCAGCACCCAGAGATACAGTAAGTATCATGGCTATGATTATCCTCCTGTTACAGATGAGGAAACTGAGGCTCAGAGAGGTGGGATTTGAACCCAGGTTTCTCCTGGTTCCCAGTCCAGGGGTCTTTCCATGACAACACGCTACTTCCCCACCACCAACCTTGTGCCGACTGCAACTGAAGGCAAGCTGGAGGAGATATCCTGCAGGTGTACTTGGTACATCGACACAACACAACGTCACAAAGAGAGACAAGTGGTCATAAGAAAAGACAACTAGATTTTTTTTCTTCCTGGCTCCCAAAGTGAAAAACTCTTCAATGTCTTCTTGAAGATCTGGTCCCCAAATAGCCCTGAGCCCTATTCTGGAGCCCAATCCTTCATCTGGGGGAAGGGGCTGGGGTGGGATAAAGGAGGGAAGAAATCATTTTCTTCCGGCTGTTGAGGAGAGAGCATGAAAGGACTGCATTGGGTTGATTGATGCTCCGCTCGGGGATCTATATTCTCTGATGTAATTACACTGTGTGCTTCATGTGATAAGGAGATTAATCAGTCCATTACGCTGGGGCTGTTTTACCCACAGACATAGGTAATTGAACAGAGCAGTAGGACACCACCAAGTCCCTCCCACCCAACATACCTGCTCCTGCTGTAGAGAGGTGGATGGGCTTGGGACAGAGGAGCTGTGAAAGGAAGGGGGTGGAGCTGGGTAACCTTAGTCAGGTAGCTGATAACTGCAGCAGGCTGACTTGTGTATGTCATGATAGCAGGAGGTAGGGGGTGGGAATTAAAAAGTAGATCCTAGATCTGGAGCCAGAAAGGACTTCAGAGACCACCTAGTCCAATCTTTCTTATTTTATAGATGAGAAGACTGAGGCCCCACAAAGCAGAATGACTTGGCCAAGATCACATAGACAGTCAACATCAGAGTCAGGATTTGAACCTAAGTCTCTGGAGCTGTTGTTCTTCCTATAGCACCACACTTCCTAACAAAGACTGAATTCTAACCACAATCCTCTGGCTCCAAATCCAAAGCTCCTTTCAATGGACCCATTGATGTTTTGTGCATCATTTCAATGAAAGGAATGAGAAAATGGAGTGGCATGGGTAATGGTTGGTTCATATGATTAGAGCCGCAAGGTACATGAGCAAGCTTCTACCTCCTCCACCCCTCCTCGTGTTTGTTGTTGTACAATTGTTTCAGTCACGTCCGCTCTTTGTGACACCATCTGGGGTTTTCTTGGCAGAGACCCTGGAGTAGTGGCTTGCCGTTTCCTTCCCCAGCTCATTTTACAGATGAGAAAACTGAAGCAAGCCGGGTTAAGTGACTTGCCCAGGATCACACAGTAAGTGTTTGAGGCTGGATTTGAACTCAGGTCTTCCTGACTCCAGGCCCAGCACTCTGTCCACTGTGCCACCAAGCTGCTCATTTTACAGATGAGGAAAGTGAAGGCCAAAGAGGTTAACTGACGTCCAAAATCGCATAGATAACAAGTAGCTGAGCCAGAATTTCAACACTCCAGCTCTCTTTCCACCATATTGTTCATCAGTTGAAAAGATGGATAGGATCATGTCTCTAGAGCTAAAAGGAACTTCAGAGGCTATCTCATCCAACTTCCTTATTTTACAGATGGGGAAACTGAGAGCCACAGAGATGGAGTGATGCCCTGGAACCCACAAGTAGTATATAGGAGAGCCAGGATTCTGACTCCAGACATAGCTCTTCCCTTAGGATTGTAGATTTTAGGGCTGGAAGGGACCCTAGAGACCATCCTAGAGACCAATGCCCTGATTTTTCTAGATAAAGAAAGTTTAAATGAGTTGTCCAAGGTCACACAATGAGTTTTTCTCTGCTCATAATAGTTCTTTTAGGTGAGCTGGATAAAATGGAACAGCCTGTCCTGAAAAATGACTTCAATCTCATCTAACTTGTTTGTTCATAATGGTTTACATGTTGTGTCCTTCATTATACTCTGAGATCCTTGAGAACCAGAGCTGCCCTTTGTCTTTCTTACATCCCCAGCACTTAGCTTAGTGCTTCACACATAATAGGCGCTTAATAAATGCTTATTGACTGTCTTATTGCTCCAGTTCAAACATTTCTTCAAACCTTTCCTTGTTTTGATTTCTCAAAGTATGGGCTAGGGAAGTTTGAGTGGACCCAGGAGAGTTGAAAGAGGAAAATATGAGGCTGAAATCCTTCTAGCTTTCAGAAATTAAGCATGAGATTATTTCTAAAGCCATCCTCTTAGTTTCCTTTCCATTTAAAAGCTCCCAGTAATTCACATTTCAGTAACATTTAAGCTTTACAAAATACCTTGCTTACAAAAACTCCATGAGTTAGACAGTATAAGGGTTGTTTTCCTCTCTTACAGGTGAGAAAGTTAAGGCTTGGGAAGTTTAAGTGATTTTTCCCAGAGGCACTCAGGTACAGCAAGATTCCAGGGGTTTGGACCCTCAACACTTAGGAATCTTTCCATTGTACTGCACTCCCTCTCATTTGGTCCCGAGACACTTTCATCAGTGACATTCCCTTCCTTCCTCAGTAATCCAAAGGGTGGGAGATCTGAGAAATCATAAAGTCATCTAGTCTAAGTCTCTCTTTTTACAGAGGAAGCCTGAGACCCAGAGATATTGAATGACTTCTCTTAGGTCATACAGGCGATAACAGAGCTACTTCTCATGGGAGAAGACAGCACAGAAGAGAAAGACCAAATAAGATGTAGTTTGGGATTTCCTTCCTGTGATCCACAGAATCCTTCTGGATCATGGTAACCACTACTTTAGTTTATGGCTGAACTTGGCTACTTACAGTGAAGCAGACTTGTCAAAGGATTGGACTCAGGGGTGGGCAACCTGTGTCCTCAAGGCCACATATGGCCCTCTAGGTCCTCAAGTGTGGCCCTTTGACTGAATGCAAACTTCACAGAACAAATCACATTGGAGGATAGGGTCCGAATCCAAAAGGATATCAATTCATGGGCTAAAATGTTAAGTTGAATCTAAGGTGAAAATATATAAGGGTAAATATTCAAGTTGAATTATTTCAGTCATGACCACAACTCTTCATGACCCTATTTGGGGTTTTCTTAGCAAAGATACTGGAGAGGTTTTCCATTTCCTTCTCCAACTCATTTTACAGATGAGGAAACTGAGGCAAGCAGGAGGAAGTGATTTGCCCAGGGTTTCACATCTAGTTAGTACATGAGGCAGGATTTGAACTTAAGAAGGTGAGTCTTCCTGACTCCAGCCCTGGCGCTCTGTCCTATGGCACCACCTAACTACCCCTATCAAGTCTCATATTTGGGGTTTAAAAAAAACTTTCCTCTTCTCCTTCAGCGAAGCATCTGGATGATCTTTAGGTTATCAGATGAAAGAGTGAACAAATGAGTGAATGAACAAAAAAGCATCGTTAGAGACTTACTACATGCAAAGCTTTGTCATCGAGGTTCTTACATTCTAAAGGCACAGATAACTCATACAGAAATTTTTGACTGCAAATTAAAAGCAGCCCATTGTAGAAAAATGAATTTAACATCTCTGGGCCTTTGGTTTCCTCCTTTGTAAAATGTAGTCAACTCAACTATTTTTAACATGCTTTCCCTTTCTACTCCTGGCCATGGTATCTTCTTTCCTGCTCATGGCCTTCTGGCTTGCTTTGAAGCAGCCCTACTTTATTTGGAGACAGAATCTTGGTTCAAATCCCATCCCTGTTCCTTACTTCTTCATTCAAAATCCTTACTCTACCAGTTTTCATCTGTATGACTTTGGGCAAATCAAGTAACATTCGTGAGCCTTGGTTTCCTGTAAAATGGAAGAGTTGGACCAGATGGCCTTTAAGGTCTCTTCCAGCTCTGAAACTGGATGATTCTATGGCACTCAGACTTTCAGAAGAGGCAGTATACCATGGTGGAAAGAATACTAGATCAGAAGATGGAGAAGCCAATGCTCTATCACTAACCATATGGCCTTGGACAAGGGTGATATGCTAGAGGCAGCTTGTACCGGCAGGAGAGAGCTGATTGTTTGATTTTTAGCATGAGTATTTATGCCTCAGAAATTGGTAAAGGCTATAAATCAGGGTTTGACTTATTGTTTTGTTGACTTCCAGACTTTAGAAAATGATGGAGATTAAACTTAAAAGTGTGTTGTGGATACATTTTTGGAGAGCCGGTTGTTAAACATTTATCGGACCTCCTCTTTGGTCTTGATTTTTTTTTTAACCTGCATAATGAAGGGGTTGGATTCAATCATCTCCAAGGATCCTTTCATCTGGAACATTCTTTAATCTTAAAATAAAAAGCACAAAAGGTGACCTGGATGGGAGTGGAGCTAGAGTAACAAGGAAGGAAAAAATGGAAGCTGGGCACTGATTGGAGAAAAAGATGAATTATTGGGGACTAGTTTTGATTTGCCGTTTAAACTACCCCCACCCCTCCAACACAGAGCACTCCTCCTGCAGCTGGTAGTCTGCTGATGCACGGGAAATGTTGGTGACGAGCTAGAAATTGAACCCATTTGAAATTTGTGTAATCAGAGGAAATGTCGGCATGATTTGCTATTATAATTTTTGATAACAAACTCTAGGACTCCAGCTTCAATAATAATAATAGCTTGAAAAAGGTAGAGAGAGAGAAAGAAAAAACAACCACCCTGCCTTTTGGTAAAGTCTCTGAAATGTTCTAGTCTCTCCTAAATTTAAAGAGAGTATTTTTAGCACCTGTAATCAGAAAGCCTTGAGTAAACACATCTGCTGGGGTACTGGCTTCAGAACGCCTTCACTGGCTTCATTTCCACATCACATGGGGTTTGTTCAGGACCAAGAGGGCATCTCATGAGGTTGTTTTTTAACTTTGGGGTTTGTTTGTTTTTTTAATTTTCTTCAGTGAGGAAGTCAGTTGGAATTTTTTCTAGCAGGGGCAACTAGATCTCATCCTGTACTCCTGTTAAGTGAGGTTGTTGTGGCCTATTTCTATTCTATGACAAAGGTCACCCTCATGAGAATGAATGGAGTCAGGAAGATGAGTACTATGGGATGGGGGGCTGGGGCACTGAGCAATCTCTCAGGGCTTCGGTTCAGCTCTTGAATACCATAAGGTGGCTCAGTGAGAAGAGTCCTGTGCCTGGAGTCAGGAAGATCTGAGCCTGAATCCTGCCTCGGACATTTACTAGCTGTGTGACCCTGGGCAAATCACTTAACCCCTCCATGCCTCGGTTTCCTTATCTGTAAAATGATGAGGTTGTCCTCAGTGGCCTCAAAGGTCCTTTCTAGGTCTAATCTCTGACCTCATGACCTTAAATTGGAGAATGGTTACTGTTTAATCCTCCAGATTAAATATCACCAATTATTGCAACAGATCCTCATATGGAACAATTCATACTGTGTTTCAGAGCCCTGTAGGCTGAGAACTGTTGGTCAATCTGGTGAAATCTATGGACTACTGCTCAGAACCATATTTGCAAATGCATAAAATACAATACTTAGGATTACAAAGAAAACCAAATGTATCAAAATTCAGTTCTAGATGGATAGTGTAGGTTTATGTATATGAGTATTAATGTATTTTTATGTGTGTATTTATGTATCTATGAAAAGTGTTCATGTGTGTATATGTATATATGCACACAAAACCACATTGCTCTGTGTGTGTGTGTGTGTGTATGTATACACACTTGTAGTCATCTGAATCATGGTCATCATGTTGGACCTGGGATATTACCACACTGAACCTCTCTCTAACAGGTAACTGTTATGCAACCAAAGGTCATAGGGTTAGATATATCTATTTAGCTATCTTATCTCTTATTCATATTTATAATGCACATATATTATATGTTGTTGTACCAATGTGTTTTAACGTAGATATACATATATGTATACCAGTGTGTTTGGATATGCACCAAGTGCAAATATGTACCAGTGTGTATACATACACATATATAAACATCTACATGTGCATGTATACATTTATACACATGCATATATAAACACTTATACATACACACAGCATAGGCATATATGCATACGCACACACATGTGTACCACAAACACACATGAGGACATATACACTTGCACACACGTATAAACACATGTACACGTGTGTATGCGTGTATGTATATGTATATAATGACATGACAGTGGATAGAGAGCTGGCCTCAGAGACAAGAAGACCTATATTCAAGTCCCATATTTGACACATACTATCACTTACCCCAGAGACGCGGAACCTGCGGCCTGGAGGCCACAGGTGGCCCTCTATGTCCTCAAGTGCAGCCCTTTGACTGAATCCAAATTTCACAGAACATATCCTTCTAACCTTTCAGTGCCCCAGGCAACTTGGAGAGGAGATGCTGACCTACACTGGGAAAGGTATTTTCCCAATCTGGAGGGTTCCCTATACCCATGAAATCACAGGTTTTCTCTATCATCATAATTCTCACCAAAGAATCATAGACTTAGATGATCCCTCAGAGGTCACCTAGCCAAACCTCATCATTCTACAGGTGGGGAGACTCAGGCCAACAGAGAGGGGAGATGACTGGCCCAAAGTTATGAGGATAGGAAGGGAAAAGTCTTTCTTCCTCCAAGTTTAGCATGCTCTCCCCAGTTACCATATACCTTCACTCACTTGGGGAAGGGACATTTTCTGAATGGGTGGGTGGGTGGGTGGAGGCTACAGCTACTTATATCAGGGCCCCTGCTTCTGATCCTCTAGGACGCCAGTAACAGTAAAGAAGGTAATTAGGAAGCCTCCAGGCTTCAGTTGAGGACCGTTTGAATAGAAACCCTCCCACCCCATCAGAGTACCAAGATGGGCATGGAGTGGGGCCCAGTTTACAATTGCAGGGATTTCCTGCAGGGTTTATATGTTCGCAATAACCAGGCGCTGAACAGGAGAAACAGCTGAAGCATTTAATCAGGTTGAGTCTGCAAGCTTTTTTGTACTTATCTCTGCCCAATAAACACATCATCGGCAGGGAATGACAAGCAGTCACACAAGAGAAGGATAAGGTCGGTGTCATCTTCTCCTCAACGAAGGAAAAAAAAAAACTCAGCAACCACCCCCTGTCGTTGAGCCTTTGAAAGCATCTGGCTTTTATGCCTGAACATTTCTATACGTGGGAACTGACGAGGGCTGTGTCAATTACTAGTCAAGTGGGGTAATATCCATCTCATTAAGGAGCTCTCGTTCCCAATTGACGTGGACATATATAAAATGGAATGTGCAGAAGTTAATATTTTTTTCCATCAGTGATTAGGTGCTGTAATTAAGGAAGCATTGTGCCTGATTTCTAATCTTTTTCTCTATTAAAATTAAATTGATTTTCTCCTTGATTTAATCAACCTGAATTCATCTACACCATGCCCTTCTTTTTTTTTTTTTAAACAATGATGCTCAGGTTCTTAAAGCGACTGGACATACCTAGAGGGTAGAGGGAGTTGCCTTTAGCCTAAGCCCACACTTTTCTTTGCTGATCCTTTGAGAAATGTATGAAAGGACTGAGGTATCTCTACACCAGAAGGAAGTGCCCTCTTCAGTGGAATATTCATTGGAAACTTGGGTGAGGGGTGGAATCCTAGGAATCCGAGGATAATTATGGTATCCTGTGTTCTGATCCCTGGATCTACTACCACCCCACCCCTACCATGGTCAGGGAGATGAACATTATATTGAATGCAAGTTAAAGTCACTAAGGTATCCCAGAGATTATCATTTGGGCAGATTAAACCATGTGTCTATGGTAGAACCAATGATTAAGGACCTTAATGATCACCTAGGCTAAACTGCTCACTTTATAACAAAGGGAAAGTGAAATTTGGAAAGGTGGGCATCCCATTTTTAGAGAGAAACCAAGAGAATGAGACATTCCCACAGAAAGGGGATCAGGTTGGTGAAGGCTCTCCAACTGATGCTGTATGAAGATTTATAAAAGGAGCCATGGATGCTTAGCCTGGAGAAGACAAGACTTAGTGAGTATATAAGAGCTGCGTGCAAGTATTTCAAGGCCTGCCATGTGGAAGGAAGGTCTAGACTTATTCATCTTGGCTCCAGAGAGAAGACTTAAGAGCAGCAGGGAAGGAAAATCTTAGTATTTGAGCTATCGAAAAATGGAATAGGCTGTTCCAAGACATTCTGAGTTGTCTGCAACTGGAGACCTTTTAAGTGGAAGTTGTTTGGCCAATTGTTGGGAATTTAATAGAAGGGATTCCAACTCAAGTAGGGTTTGTACTAAAGATCTCCAACCCGAAGGTCCCAGTTCTATAACTCTTTTTCTATGAGAGACATAAAGTAGTAAAGACTTAGCATCAAAGGACATGAACTCAACCCTACATTGGACTCTTACAACCAGTGTGACCTTGGACAAGTCACTTCAAGTCTCCTGTGTTTCAATTTCCTTCTATGTAGAATGGACTAAGTAGCCTTGTTGAGGGCCCTTCCAGCTCTAAATCTATGAGTCCATGAGTGCAGGTGACTTGACCAAGGTCACAAAGGTAGACATTGGTAGGAGCCAGAATTCGCAACCACATTTTCCAATGCCTAGTTCATTACTCTTTCTACCATATCACAATCCATTCAAAGAGCTCAGAGAAGGGAGGAAAGGGTATCATTGGGAGTCTGTATCAGAGGTACAAAGCCTCCAACTGTTTCCCTGCCAATGCTGTTTCTGAGACATGGTGATCTTTGGATCTTAGGATCTCCCACCTACCATGCCTCATTATTTTAATCAATTCTTTTGTTTTTGATCCCTCTTTGGATTTGGTGTGCCAGAAAGAGAATTTAAGGTGTACAGAATATAAAGAAATACTCCACAGAGGGTGGTGCTCTTGGGTCTGAGGAGAGACAGGCTTATAGAAATCATCAATGTGGATGCAAGGGAAAAAATTGTTAAGAAGAAAAGGGGCTGAGCTAATATGGGAGGTAGTGAGATCCCTGTAACTGGAAGTCTTCAAGCAGATGGTGGATGTCAAGTTGTCAGGGATGTTCTAGAAGGAGGGTGTTTGTCCAGTTCTGGGTTAGACTAGATAATTTCTGCAGTGTTTTCCAACTATGAGTCTGTTTATGCCTTTTTCTCCTCATTTCCACTGCACAATGGTTTAGCACTCATGTCCAAGGAGGGAAAAACTTTCACCCCACTCTTGACTCCCCTAGATCTTTCGCCCTAATCTGAAACTGGGACCCCTGTCCGTGCACTCTGCCAACTGTGACCCCTCCCTGTACTGCTCAGAAAGTGATGGTTTAGTGAGTCAGAAACTATTCCAGGAAACTCCAAGAGCTCCAGAGGAAAGGAATGAAACAGCTTCTCCTCCTGAGGTATGGCTAGAGAGGAGAGGGGGGAGCAGATGATGATCATGCTACTTTGATGCACAAAGGGCACTGGAATCAGCCTCAAAAGATCTGGGTTTGAATTCTGACTCCTACAGGTATTAATTCTCTGACCCTGAGAAAGTCACTTTATTTCTCAGTTAACTTATCTGTAAAGTAAGAGGGATAGACTGTATTTCTAATATCCCCTTCGATGCCTGACATTCTATGTTCTAAGGTCCCAATAAGATCTGACATTCTGTGTTTTAAGGACCCTTCAATAACATTCTTTGTTCTAAGGTGCCTCCATCTCTGAAATTCTGTATTCTAAGACCTCTTGCAGTGGTAAAATGTCATATTCTAAGATCTCTCGCAATTTTAACATTCTAGGGTCTAAGGTTCTTTATGCTCTAGCTCTGTTCTAAGGACCTACTTCTAGCTCTGATGTTCTCTTTTTAAGGGTTCTCCCAGCCCTACATCCTATACCCTGAGGTCACTTGATGATCTTCATAAATAAGTCAGTGTCGTCTTGTGCTCATTCCGCCCCCTCCTTCAAGTGTTGTCCCAAAGGATGCCTCTAGCTCCTGGAAGCTCTGCCCAGCAAGGTCCAGACCTGGAGGTTTCACCTAATATCCTAGGAAATCCTTTTGCTGAATTGACAGAAGTCTTTTGTCCATCAGTCAGTCAATAAACATTTACTGTGTGCTAGGCATCATGGAAAGCATTGAGTATATGAAAAAAGGCAAAAGACGGTCCCTGCCCTCAAAGAGCTGACAATATAATGGGAGAAGACAATACATAAAAAATTGAAAAGCTGGGGTTGGGGAAAAGGTGCCTAGTAGGGTGAGAAATGGAGGGATGGCTGCCTTGGGCTCCCTCCCTAAATGGAAGATCTGGAAGGAGCCCTCTGGAAGGAGTCCACCCCCTGACCTCTTCAGTCAGAGTTGATGTCATCTTTGAGGATGATTAGTTTCTAGAGACAACTCTGAAGTCATTATCCTTGAGGAGGGCAGGTTGGAGTTCAGTAAAGGGAGCTACATCACATATAGAACCTCTAAGTGGCACTGGGGTGGTTGCCATATTTATGGGGGCATGGCAGTGGTCATTTAATACCTCCAGCCTACTCCTTATTGGTATTCTGATTGGCATCATAGAACTATGCCCACTCCAGGGTGGCACTTTTTAAAGAATCCTATAGGACTTTCAAAAGAAAAAAAGTATTTTTTCAAGTACTGGGGAAGGGGATCCAGGGGTCAATTCAATATTCAATTTAGTAAACATTTACTGACTTCCCTGTGCATTGGCCTCATTCTACGCCAAGTGCAAGACCACTGTAAAATCATTCATTAATTCATTCATTCATTTATTCATTTTTAAATTAAGGATCTACTCTTTTCCTATAAGCTTAGGCCACAGAGAATATGTACCTTCTAAGACCTTACACATCTCCATAGAACTTAGAGCTGGAAGAAACCTTGGAAATCATCTAATTCAACCTCTTCCTTTGTATCTGGCCACAAAGAAGAACTGCATAAATGGGGACAGTAAGGCATCAGTGGAGGGGGAAAGGGAGGGGACTAATAATTTGCCCAAGTCATCCTAGCTATCTTTTCAAAGCTTAAATTCAGGCCCAGGACTTCTGCCTCCCACTCAAATGTTCTGTCCACTAATGCATGTTATGCTCAGAGGTCAAATTTTTGGGACATGGGAAGGGTACCGACCAATGTTACAAAGAGGAAAGTCAGGTTCAGAGTGCTCAAAGGACCTGTCCCAGATCCCTCAGTTAACGGAACTGAAGGGTTTTGGTTGCTATTTCAGTAATCTTTCCATTACATTCCTCTATGGTCTGACTAGGGAAGAGTAGAGGATAGGGACTGGACCATGTGATTTTATTGGTATAGAGAACTCCTGGCTGTGGAAACTCCCTTCACCAATACAGATCAGCACTTTCTCTACAACTTACAGTCTTAGAACATCATCCAGAGTATAGAAAGGATAAGTGCCCAGGGTTCCACAGCCATGAGGTATCAGAGGCAGGACTCAAACCCACATCTTTCTGGTGCATACACAGAGTACATCAGCATGCTTGTCTGATATAACAGCAATAGCAGCAGCTAGCACTTATATAGCTCTTTAAGGTTTGGAAACACTGTGCATATCTTCATTCATTTAATTCTCGCAACAGCCCTTGTGAGGTAAGTGTTATTATTGTCTCCATTTTCCAGATGAGGAAACTGAGGCTGAGAGATGCTAAATGACTTGCTTATAGTTACGCTGCTAAGTAAATGTCTGAGACAGGATTTGAACTCAGGTCTTCCTGACTCCGGATCCAACACTGTGCTCTCTAGCTGCCTTACCAAGAGAATCTGCATTTTTGGAGCTTGAACTGTGCACAAGTGTCAGTCCCTCCTTCTATTGGTTTCCATTCATTGCGCTATGCTGCTTCTCCCTCTAGTGAAGGAGACAAGTTATATACGGCAGTGTATGCTAACAGTGAGGGACCCCAACATTGCAAGAGGTCAGGGAAGGGGGAGAGATCCATGAGGGCTGAAGGGGGCAGGGAAAGCTTTAAGAGAAGGCTTGGATTTGTGCTGGGCTTTGAAGGATGGGCAGAACTGAGATAAGTTGAGAGGAAGGGATGGAGATTCCAGAGGGACAAAGTAGCTGTGCCAACACTTGGAGACAGGAGGGATAGAAAAGGACAGAATTAAAGTGAGGTTGGCCTGACTGGAGAGGCAATTCATTCAGTAGTTTTTCAGTTGTGTTCAACTCTCCATGACCCTATTTGGGGCTTCTTTGGCAAAGATACTGGAGTAGTTTGCCATTTCCTTCTCCGGCTCATTTTGCAGATGAGGAAACTGAGGCAAACAGGGTGAAGTGATTTGCCCAGAGTCACATATCTAGTAAGTGTCTGAGTTCAGATTAGATGTTTTCTTGGCAAAGATGTAAGAGTGGCTTACCATGTCCTCCTCCAGCTCGTTTTACGGATGAGAAAACTGATGGTAATAGGTGAAGTGACTTGCCCAGGGTCACATAACTAGTAAGTGTCTGAGGTTAGATTTGAATTCAAGAAGATGAATCTTCCTGACTCCATGCCTGGCGCTCTATCCACTGTGCCACCTACCTGCCCACTGGGGCTCTTACCAGGCTGCTTTAGAGAAGGTGAAAGGTCCTGGATAGCGTTGAGGATTGGGGGTAAGATAAGATATTCTCAGCTTCTGTGGCATTGATTCCGCTTATGGTGAAAAGAGTAACTGGTTTGGCTGCATCTCATCTGCCACACTGAGGTGCTAAGCTGGCTGCTAGGAAGCCCCTCATCCTGTAATTGAAGGGTCCACCATATTCTCCCCTTCTAGGATCCTAGAGTACAACCAGGAGTATCCTCCTCCAGGAGCCTGACAGTGGGACAAAAGAAACCTTCTGCCCCTTCTTCTGCAGTCCCCTAAGAGCTGTCATTGGTGAATAAGCCTTTATATACATCATAATATAAAATACATAATTAGATGATCCTAGACCTACAGCTAGCAAGGATCTCTATGAAACTTTCTTTTTTTCAATTGGTAAAGTTTTTTTGAACTAGAAGACCTGGATTCAAATCTCTCCCATTAGATTGTAAACTTTTTAAAAAAAAAAATTTATTTAGTATTTTATTTTCCCCAGTTGCATGTAAAAACAATTTTGTAACATTCATTTTTTGGAATTTTGAGTTCTGAATTCTCTCCCTTCCTCCCTCCCCACCACTCTCATTGAGAAGGCAAGCAATTTGATATGGGTTATACATGTGTAGTCATGCAAAACACATTTCCATATTAGTCATGTTGTGAAAGAAAACAGACCAAAAATCCCCAAACAAACAAAAAAAAAGTATGCTTCAATCTGTATTCATACTCCATCAGTTTTTTCTCTGGAGACGGATAGCATTTTTCATCATAAGTACTACAGAGTTGTCTTGGATCGTTGTGTTGCTGAGAATAGCTAAGTCATTCAGAGCTGATCATGGCCCAGTGTTGCTGTTACTTCATACACAGTACATTTCACTTTGTGTCAGGTCGTGTAAGTCTTTCCAGGTTTTTCTGAGAGCATCCTGTCTCTAAAGCTTTCTAATCTACCCTCTCTCATGCTTACAGATGAGGAAATTGGGGCCCAGAGGTTTGAAGTGACATATGCAAGGTCCAAAAACTAGTGTCTAAGGCAATATTCAAACCCAGATCTTCTGACTCCAAAGTCAGGTCTCTTTCCTAAAACTGTTAAAATGCCTACTCTGAGCGAATTCATATGCTCGGCAGTTTGGCTGGTGGGTAGAGAGGGGAAAATAGGAATTAGTAGAAACTGGAAAGGTATATTAGAGTCAGCTGTGAAGGGCCTTCAATGCCACAATTAGGAACTCACTTAATCTAGCAAGGATTTTGAGTAGAAGGATTAGAGGAAACATAGATATTTGAGCTGGGAGAAATTGATCTGAGAAGTTTCCTAGTCCACATTTTCACTTTACAAACAAGGAAACTGAGACCCATCGAGGTATTAGCACCTTGGGCCAAGGTCATATAGGCATAGAACTAGGATTCGAACTCCAGGTTCTCTGGCTCCAATGCCAGGGTTCTTTCCATCATGTACCATGGTGTGTACAGTAGGAAGATTCCTCAGGCAGTGGTGGGGATCCAGTTTGTGTTGGAAGAAGTGAATAGATGGGAGGCAGAGAGACTCATTAGAAGTCTATTACAGCAATACAGATGAGACAAAATTAGTGTTTGTAGCTGCAGTGGGAGTTAAGAGGAGGGAACTGAGGAGAGAGATATTACTGAAGGACAGTAGATAGGGCTTGGTGACTGATTGGATGTGGGGGAAGAAGGCAGATGAAGAGGTAAACTGACCAAGGAGCTGAATCTGAATGGTTGAGAGGTAGGCAGTGCCATGGGCAGAAATATGGAAATTGGGGAAAAGGGCAGGTTGGAGAGAAAGATGACCCACTACTGGTAGAACAGGATCTTCAAATTGTGTTTCTACTGAATCAACAATTATTAAGCACCTATTACATCCCAGGCACTGTGCTAATCACTGAATTTGACATTATATCATCCACACCCTCTCACCTAGGTGTCCCATTGGGCAAGGATGTAGATCCAAAAAACCCCAGCTGTCTAGAGTCAGGAGTGTGGGACACAATGCCAGGGAGGCCAAGAAAGCTAATGCCATTTTAGGCTACATGAAAACAGGCAAAGCATGAAGAACTAGGAAGGGAGAATATTACTCTCCTCTGTCCTGGTCAGAACACATCTGAGATGCACTGCAATTCCAGGCATCAGATTTTTGGAAAGACATTAACAAATAACATAACAACCAACGATCAATTAATAAGCATGTATTCTAAGTGGTAGGCCCTTAGGGCTGGAGATACAAAAAAAGGACAAAAAGTAGCAGCTGCCTCAGGGAGATTACATTCTAATGGAGGAGATACCGTGTAAATAACCAGGTAGATACAAGATATATACAAGGTAGATGGAAGGTATGCAGAGGTAGGAAGGGTCTTGATATCATGCATTTTTTTTTAAATTTCAGCAACCATTATTTGAGTAGCATGTAAAAGAAACTGGAAATGTTTGCTCGGGAGAAGAAACACGGCAAAGACATGATAATTGCTTGTAATATTTAAACATGTTCTGTTCAGCTCCAGGGTGGGAAGGGGTAGAACTAAAGCTAACGTCTGGAAGTTGAAGAGAGAGGGGCTTGGTTTTAGGCGGGGAGCAACTACCTGGTGCCATAGTGCACAGAGCCCAGGCCTGGAGTCAGGAAAATTTCTCCTTCTGGGTTCAAATCTGACCTCAGTCCCTTACTATGTGGGTGATCTTGGGCAAGTCCCTTAACCTGAGGCAATTCTTAGAGACTTATCTTCCAAGCTCTAAGTGATTTGGGATGTTTGGCGTCAGTGGCTGAAATCACAGAATGCATCGCACTCACTAAGCTGAAATTCAACCTGCAATGTCCATGAATTGGCCTTTGTTGAGTTCTCCAGGGTCAAGCAGAAGAAATCTAATCCTTTGTCAGTGTGACAATCTTGCAGATGTTTGAAGCCAGTTATTATATCCCCCCTAAGTCTTCCTCCTCACACTGAATATCCCCAGTTTCTATAATTTATCTTTGTATGGTATGATCCAAACCCCCTTACTTTCCTGGTCACCCTCCTCAGGACAGTCAGTCAGCCAGTCAACATGTATTTATTAATTGCTCACTCTGTGCCAAGAACTGTGCTAAGCATTAGGGTACAAAGAAAAGCAGAAATGCAATCCCTACCCTCAAGAAGCTTACATTCTAGTGGGAGAGGCAACATGAAAGTAACTAACTAGATACATACAAGATCCTGTTGATAATGTCTTTCATACCATGTGGTACCTAGATGTGAACACAATATACACAATATTCTGGATGAGCTCTTACCAAGGGCTCTTGTTTCTCTCATTCTGGGCATTCAGCCTCTATTGATGCAGCCAAAAAACATATTAGCTTCTTTGGACAGCATACCGCACTATTCTCTCATACCGAGCTTATAGTCAACAAATGTCACCATATCTTTAAAACCCAAGGCACACTTTAGAAAAGGAGAGGAGGAAAGCATTTATATGGCACCAACTATGTGCTGGGCACTGTGCTAAGTACCTTATAAATATTCTCTCATGTGATCCTCACAATAACCTTGTGAGGCGGGTGCTATTATTGCGCCCATTTTGTGGTTGAGAAAACTGAGAAAGACAGAAATTAAGCAACTTGCCCAGGGTTGCACAGCTAGGAAGTATCTGAGGCCAGATTTGGACTTGGGTTTTCCTGACTCCAGTCTCAGTGCTCTATCAATTACACCATGTACCTGTCTGTCCCATTAGTACAGAAGACCAATGGACAGGAGACAAGGATGAGAGTAAGAGATCTCTATATATCAATGACTTCTTCCAGAATGATATATCTATATTGATATGCATATAAATGTAGATAGAGATTTCTATGGTTGATTAGGATGCTGATGAGGTCCCAGTTGCAGAACCACAGAATGTCAAGGTTGAAAGGGAGTTCGGAGGCCATCTAATCTCACCTGTATGTGAATGAGAATTCTGTTTACATTCCAGTAGTTATCTAGCCTTTGTCTGAAGACCTACAGTGAAGAATTCACACCAACTTCCAAAGAAACAACTTTGGATAGCTCTCGCTGTTTGGAAGTCTGTTGTCATTCAGTTTTCCATTGTGGTTGACTCTTCATGACCCCATTTGGGGTTTTCTTGGCAAAGATACTGGAGTGGTTTGCCACTGAGACTGGATTTGAACTCAGGTCTTCCTGACTCCACATCAGGAAGAGTGCTAGTACTCCAGTACTATCTCTGGAGTCAGCAAGACTACTTCAAATCCACTATGTCACCTACCTGCCCAGTCAAAGTCCAGTTTAAAAAAAAAATGACAACAACAACCTGAAGCTACCTGAAGCAGAGTTCCTCATCACTGTAGGGGTTCAAGTGGAAGATGGATTACCAATCATTGGTGGGCTTGTAGAAGCAGAGAGAATTCAGAGCTTGACTAGAGTATCTCTGAGGTCCTTTCCTGCTCCGAGATTCTCAGATTCCCCTCCACACTGTACATCTGTTCCTTTGCTGCATATTTATGAATGTGTTTTTAATTGTGTTGAGGGAGGGAAACAGACATTTTCACATTTTCAAAAGAGTGTTTGATCGTCCGTGAAGGGAAAGCCCCAAAGGCTTCAATCTCACAACTGGCATGCTGCTCTGTCCAGGGATGCTCCAGTGCCTTAGAGTCCCACAGAGGCATATTATCAGCTGGGGGCAACAGCAGAGGTGGGATTCTTTAAGAGAATAAAGGAAATGTCTACAATTGGCATTATTGGTGGCATCTTCACCACACCCCTGGATACTTCAGAAACATTCAGCTTTCTGCCTTCATTTCGACTCGATGAAGATTTATGAATCACCCACAGTGAAAAAGTTACTATACTAAGCAAAAATGAAATCTTCCCTGCCCTCAGGGAGGTTACATTTTACTGTAATTTTACAGAGAGAAGTAAATACAGGATAATTTGAGAAGGAAAAGAGCACTAGGAATGGGAGAAGGAAATCAAACAAATCAAGAAGCATTTATTAAGTGTCCACTGTGTGTCAAGCACTTTGCTATATCATCAATCTAGAGACAGAGGGGACTAGAAAGGTCATCTAGTCCAACACTTTCATTTGACAGATGAGGGAAGGTTTCACCAGGGTTTCACCAGGAAAGTGAATGACTTTTCCAAGGTCAGACAGGTAGCAAACAGGATCCTGAAGGTAGAAGATACCTCGAAGGCCACCTAGTCTAAGCCTTTGTTTGACAAATAAGGAAACTGAGGCCCAGGGAAGTTAAATGACTTTCCCAATATCACCCAAGTAGTAAATATCAGAAACAGAATTTGTCATAAGGATAGAGCACCTGGCCTGAAGTCAGGAAGACTCCTCTTCCTGAGTTCAAATCTGGTCTCAGATACTTACCAGCTGTGTGACCTGGGCTTCATGAACCCCATGAAGCTTATATTCTATTAGGAAAAACAATATGTACATACGTGTGTGTATGCAAAATAAACACAAGGCATTTCTTGGGGGAGGGGAAGACATTAGAAGCTGGAGGAATCAGGGAGGGCTTGATGTAGGAGGAGATGCTTCAGCTGAGTTTTGAAAGAAATTAGGCAGAGGTGAGGAGGGAGTGTATTCTGGGCATGAGAAACACTGTTCAAAGGCAATGGAGATAGAGACAGAATGTTGTGCATTATTGTGTGTGTGTGTGGTGTGTGTGTGTGTGTGTGTGTGTGTGTGTGTGTATGTGTGTGTGAGCAAGTTGGCCAATTTGGCTAGAAAATAGGATGCAGGAAAGAGGGTAAACTCTGATAAGCTTGGAAAGGAATTTGGTAGGGATTTAAATGCCAACCAGAAGATTGTATTTCTAGAAGTAATAGGGAACCATGGTACCTTCTTGAGCAGGGGAGTGATATAATCACAGATTGAAATGATGAGTGAAATACAGACCCTTTCCATTAAACCAAACTTCTTCTCTAAACCTTTTGATAGCAAGGACTGTTTCATATTTCACTCCCCCCCCCCGGGCACATAGTAGGTGCTTAATAAATGTTAATAAAATGAGTAAAATTAAGTCAGTGAATGACCAAAACCAAGATCATAGTTGCTGTACACTTCAGAGGATGCTCCTATAACAGGAGAGGTTCTCCTTCCTTGACATTACTCCATCCCCTAATCTCAGTGAGTAAGGAACATGTAGACCATTTCTGAATCATTGTAAATCCTAAATTGGTGAGATTCTGTGGTCCCAGAAAAGCCAGAGGCCTGGTAAGGGTTTAATCTGGCCTTCGGGGCAGCCTCAGAGGGGATCTAGTGCCAACAACTACTATGGGGAAAACCTTCCTTAGAGTGGGGAGAGCAGAAGCTCAAGATTTGACTGAACTGGGCCTACCCCTCTGATATGGATCAGGCTATTATGGCAGGACACTGCCGGGTCACTGGATGAGTATCATATCTGGATCAGTCCTTCCTGCCATGGTCATAGGATCATAGATTAGAGCTGGAATGGATCAGAGAGGCCATTTCATTCAGCTCCCTCATTTATATATGTATATATATCTTTATATATATGTATAGATATATAGAAAGAGATGTGTATGTGTATATAGATATAGATATACGGGGAGAGAGAGAGAGAGAGAGAGAGAGAGAGAGAGAGAGAGGAAAATATCAAGGCCCTAAGAGATGAATTGACTTTCCTAGAGTCTTGTAGCCAGTATGTATTAGAAACAGGACTTGAACCCCAATCTTCTTGATTCAAGCCCAGCCCTTCATCTATTACACCCCAACTGTCTGTCTTGGTGATTTCAAATGACCATTGAATGAGCAAAAAAATGAGCCCAACTCTGAAAAGGTCAGTGCATTCAAACCTTTGACTGTGGTGTCTTGGCTGTTTCAGCTTTGAAAATTATGGGGCCTGATGGCCAGTGCTGGCTGACCCTGGGGCATTTATGACCAAAAAGAGGTATTATACCTCCTGAGATATGGCAGACAGGAGGGAAGCTGCCTCCCAGAACCCTAGAATGAGAAACTTTAGAAATCAGAAGTCATTTGATGCAGCCCTAGGGCACCCTATGAGACTACATCAGGGTCTCAAGAGCCATGCTCTCCCAGGCCTCCGGCCTCCCAAACCTTTTTATTTCAGATCTGCACCACAGCTGACAGAGCTTCACTATCAGAGGAAAGGACAATGTCACATTAATAAAGGAAAAACAGGTTGATATCCCCCTCCCCCTATCATTGTGTAGTGGGTTTGACGTTTAAAGGGTAGATAAAAACCACAGCTAAAGGTCCAACTATTTCCCTTCAGTTGTTTAATCAGATTCATTGTAGCACCATTTCACAAAGATGGGGAAATACTTCAATGGATAGACTTGGATGTAGAAAGTAGCAATTTTAGGTATAATTCCATGAGGCAGATTCCCTGTCTCTGTGTGTTTCTATCTGTGTGTATTTCTATCTGTGTGTATGTGTTTCTGTCTGTCTGTGTGTATGTGTCTCTGTCTGTGTGTGTCTCTCTCTCCATGCATGTCTCTGTCTCTGTATGGTGTTCTCTCTCTCTCTCTCTGTCTCTCTCTCTTTTTCTTTCTTTCTCTCTCTCTTTCTCTTTCTCTCTCTCTCTTTCTCTGTCTCTCTGTCTGTCTTTCTGTCTCTGTCTCTGTCTGTGTGTGTGTGTGGGTGTGTGTGTCTCCCTCCCTCCATTTCTCTCCCCCCCCTCCACTTCCCTCCATCCATCTCTCTTTCTCATGCACACACAGGCACATACTAACATTTCCTCTTCCCTTTTCTCATTCTCTATCTCTTCTCCTTTTTAATTTTCTCTTTCCTCATTCTCTCTCTGACTCTTACATTCTCTCCTATCTCTCCTTTCTCATTTTATATCTTCTCTCTCTTCCTGTCTTTTCTCTTTCCATATTCTCATTATCATTCCTTTCTCTTTCTCTCTTTGTCTTTTTTCCTGACTCTCCTGTTCTCTCTCTCCCATTCTCTGCCCCCCCCTCTCTCTCTCTGTCTCTCTGTCTCTGTCTCTCATATTCTCTCTGATCTCTCTCATTCTCCATTTCCTTTTCCTCTTACTTTCTCTTCTCTTTCCTCATTCTCATTCTTTCCCCTCTTTCTCTGTCTCTCTCTGTCTGTATCTTTGTCTCTGGCCCCATCTCCTCTCCACTTCCCCACTATTCCACCAATTTTCTTTTTGAGGATTCAGCACTCTTTGGGGGAGATAAAATGTATCAAATTTATGACCAGGATGTAGATAACGGGGATAATAAGAGACTATAGCCAACACCTCTCCACCAGCACTACCTGTAACCAGCCTCTCTCCTCTCCAACCCATCAGATTGATTTTCTGAAAGTGCACGTCTGGCCTTGCTCACCAAACTCCAGGCCTCTTGCCTCCAGGATCAAATATAAACTTCCTTACTTGGCCTCTAAAGCCCCTTATAGTCTGGCCCCTGTCCACATTTCTATCGTTATTACATATTACTTCCCTTCACATATCCTGCCTTCAAGACAAATTTGCTTACTTGCTGTTCCATACACACATCAATCCCATCTCCCCATGCTGTTGCAAGGATCTCCCCAATGCCTGTGGTGCATGCCTACTTCTTCTCTGCCTCTTAGGCTCCTATCTTCCTTTAATGCCCAGCTCAAATCGTCTCTTAAGTAAAACTTTTTTTCTGATTTTTTCTTGGTTCCTAGTGCCAAAATCACGTTGTATTGACCTTATATATTTATATGTGTATGTACCTGCTATCACTCCCAACAGAACATAAGCTCCTTTGTATTACCAAGAGCCTAGTACTGTACTTGGCATATAGGTGAGGAGTTTGGACTGGATGAGCCCTGAGGTTCCTTCCATCTCTAAATCTGTGGCCCGATGACTTCTCTGAGCTCTCTCACTTTACAGATGAAGACAATAAGGCTTAGAGGCAGCTGGTCAACTAGAATTTAAGTGTCCACTTTTTCCAGGCACTGTGCTAAGTTCTGAGGATACAATAAAATGGGGAGGGGGAACCAGTCCCTATCCTCATGGAGCTCCCAGGTTAATGGAGGAGACAGCATGCAAACACCTATGTAAAAACAAGGTATATATACATATACATATACATATACATATACATATACATATACATATACATATACATATACATATACATATACACACACATACACATAGATATGCATATATATGTATATACACACATATATACAGGATAAATTGGGTGGCACTCTTAGAGGGAAGGCACAAAGATCGAGAAGGACTGGGAAAGATAGCAGTAGAAGATAACAGCATGGATATAATCCAGGCAGCCACCCAACAGCCAGCATGCATTTCTTAAGCACTTACTTTATGCCTATTTTGATTCAATGATTCACCAGACATTTATTAAGCACCTACAATGTCCACAGTCCACGCATATGTACAGTAGAGCAGAACTGGTCTAACCCACTTTCCTAAAAGAACTGCTGTCCATGGTACCTTCTTCAAAATGTGAAGCCCCTAGTGGCTGCTTAGATCTAAGTTACAGGTACCCTTTTTCAGGGAAGATAAAGGATCCTGGGCAAGGCTCACTAGCAGTAGATGCCAAAGGACCAGTTAAAAACACACACATGGCACAGTCTCTTACCAACTGTCCCATTGAACTGAATCTTGAAAATAATACCCAAAATTTATATACTGATTCAAAGTTTTCAGAATACTTCACATTCAGGGTCACATTTGAGCCCCTCCCTCTTTCCATAAGGTCAGTACCAGATGTTAAATCCCCATTTTGAAGATACAAAGATTGAGACAAAGAGAAGTAAGATGCTTGTTCTTGGTCGCCTAGTAGTGTGAGAGGCAGGGTTGGAATGCAAGTATTATTGCTTCTAGGTCTAGCCCTAGACTCATTATGCCTAGGCATCTCTTAGTACAATATTAATAGTAAATTAGTTAAGGGGAATGCATATATGAGAGGACTGGTAAGGTGTATCAATATATCAAGTGTTAATACTTCCAGGTCTAGCCCTTGACCCATTTTATCTGGGCAGTACTCTCAATCAGTACTGATATTAATAGTAGATTAATTAAGAGGGTATGTGTGTAGAAGGAGTTGGAGAGGGTGGAGGCGGGGTGACTTGCCATTTGTCACTGCAAAGCTCTGTGAACAATCCACAGCCATCACTCAGCATCTCAGGCTCCTCCTCTGAGCCTACCTACCTCATGGAATTATGGGGAAGAAAGTGCTTCACAAAGAATTCTATGCTTCCAGTGGTAGGAGTCACTCTGCTGCTTCTCTGCTGTGTGACCTTGGACAGATCATATCACTTCTTGGAGCCCCACTTTCCTTATCTGTAAAATGATGAGGGGCATTGGAAGACCTCTGAGATCCCTTCCAGCTCTGAATCTATGACCCTATGACTTTTCTGTGGTCTGACCACTATCAGTGGCTGGATTAGATCAGTTTTTTCCTGAGTCCAGGTCATCTACCTCAGCATATCCCACATGTACTTACTTCCACCATATGTATAGTATGGCTCTCTAAAACACAGGGGCATCAAGAGATGTTTGTTGAAATGGTGAATATTGCTTCATGTATCAATGGGAAGCACAAGATTTGAAATGTTTCCAATGGGTCTCAAGAAAGACTTACATAGAAGGCGGCATTTGACCAGATCTTTGAAGGAAAGAAGGTATTCTAAGACTTGAGAGGAAAGGAAACATTCCAGGCATGAGGCACAGCCTGAGTAAAAGCACAGAGATTGTAAATAGAGGGCTGTCATGTCTGAAGAACAGTGAGACTCATTTGATTAGATTAGAGAATGCAAGAAGGGGAATAATTGTCACTAATCTGGGAAGGTAGATTGGGAAGGGTTTTAGATGTCAGATTCAGGAGTCTGTAAATATTTGATCTAAAGGCAATAGGAAGTAATTGGAGTTTCTTGAATAGGGGGATAACATGCTCAGCATCTGATGTCAGATCTGAGCTATATGAGTATTCTTTTGGCAATTACATGGAGGAAAAGCAGAGAAAAGAGTCAGCGATAAATGGAGTCAGGGGGAATAATTATTCCAGGTTCTTTTCACTACAGGGCAGACACAGGAGGGCTTAAAGCCAGAGAGAAAGAGGGTTAGAGGCACAAAGGCTCCAGAGCTTTCAGGTACCTGCCCTTCTAAAATATTTGTTTTTATGTGAAATTACAAATGCTTTCAAAACTGAGGGGTAGGCCACACAGACACAGGGAGACACACTATCCCTCAGAATGTGTTTGCTCATGTTCGGCATCTTCACCTGCCAAATTCACCTGCTGTCTCCAGAGCTGAATTCAGAGAAATCACCAGACTGTTGATAGTGAGATCAGGAATAGCCGTTGCTTAGGGGTGGGGAGAATATCGTGTGGGAATTAAGCTTGTCTTTGATGGGATTGGAAAATAATTATCCCCATCAATAATGACTCTCCATTGAAGAAAAGGGTTTTTCCTCATTTCTGCGGAGAGCCTATGGCTGTCTTCTGGCCAAACAGAGACTAATCCAGGAAATAGACTCCCATTGGTCTAACTCATGCCCACCCTTTCCTATCCCCTTAATCCTGCCTGGAGTTCTTTCTGAGCCCTTGGGAATATTGATGCTCAACTGTCCAGCTTCTTAAAGGATCAAGTCTTACAGACATGACATGGTCAGATCAAGGCTCAGGGGGTGGCAGTCGAGCCCTGAGCATTGTAGAGGTCAGCCAAGAGGAAAGAAGGATTGGGTCTGTAACTATGAGCAAGACACTTAATTCTACAAGTCTCAGCTTCCTTGTCTGTAAAATGGGATGGTAAGAAAACTAGACATAGGATCACAGTGTCAGATGGATCTTTTTTTTTTTATAAGAGATGACCCATTTAAAGGCTATGGAATACGTAGAAATGACTGTAGTCTCATTACTACACTATTACTGCTTCATTTCCCATCACACCAGAAACAGGGCCATCTATCTTGCCTGAGATCTGTACTGCCCTACTCCAGGAAAGCAGCATTATGGAATGGAGCTTAATATGCATAGAAAAACTGTGATTTTTAAAAAGAGGAAGGTGGTAGCAGTGTCTGAGCCCAGGAAGATGGAAGATAGGCACCAAGTATGATGAATGTGGGAGCTCCAGGAGCCGTCCCTGACAAGCCCCACTCACAGAAGCCCAGGAGCTCGCTGCTCCACTGTGTGTGATCAGAAGGTAATGAGGACAGTGCTCGTGAGTTCTGTCTGCCGTCAGGATTGAGGGCTTCGCTGTTCTCTTCCCTAGGAGGATTTGGGCAGATCACTGCATGATTGAGAGAAGGCTTTTCTGAACACCTGCTGACACTGGGAAGTTTGAGTTGGGAATTGGGAGGGGTCCAGGTGGGGTGGTGTCAGTTAGGCTGAGGGAGGGATGAGGTGGAGTGGGGGAGAGGTGGATTCAGGAGAGTAGCCTTGCTGTTGCATGTCTGTATAAGGGAGAAGGAGTGAGAAAGAGACACAAAGAGACAAAAAGAGACAGAGACTGAAGGAGAGGGAAAGAGGCAGAGAGAAACAAAGAGAGAGATGGAAAAGAAAGAGGGGGAGAGAGGAAAGAAAAGGGGAGGGAGAGAGAGATGGAGAAAAGGGAGAGAGAGAGAGAGACAGAGATGATCATCTCAATTTTCTTTGGTGTGATTCTGCATCCATCTGAAGGTGCAAACAGAGAGAGAGGAGAGAGGGAGAAAGATAAAGAGACAAGTAAACAGAGAAAGAAAGCTAAACAGAGACAGAGAAAAAGAAACATACAAAGGCAGAGAGAGACATAGAGACGGAAGGACATAGATATAAGAGAATAAGAAGAGATTTGAACTCAGGTCTCCTAGTTCCAAATTCTTAACAAGTGGTCATCCACTTGTTTTTTGATTCGTGACCCTCAAGGAGCAGGCTATGTCCTGAGATAGCCCATAAAAATGGAGTAGTGCATACCTGAGTCTGTGTCTACTCATGTCTCCAACCCGATTATACTCATTACTCTCCACACAAACTTTACCCTCCAGTCAAACTAATCTACTGGTTGTTTCCTGTACTAGACATTGTATCTCCCACCTACATGCCTTTGCACAGGCTGTTCCCTATGCCTGAAACGTTCTTCCTCTTCATCTACTTTCATTAGATTCCTATGTCCCTCCAAGGCTTAGCTCAAGGGTCACTTCCTTCAAAAGGTCTTTCCTGATTCTCCCAAGGGTTAATGTTTTCCTCAAATTGCTTTGTATTTAATTGTATCTATTTTTTATCCACTTATCTGTGAATGTCCTATCTGTCCACTAGACCATAAACTGAAGGCAGGGACTGTCTCCCTCTCATGTTTTATCTCTAATACCAGGTCTTGGCATCCAGTAGGTATCTAATAAGTTTGGGCTAATTGATTCATTAATTATCTGTTTGTATGAATGTTTATTTGAGACAGTGTGTTGTTGTTATGAGTGTGTACATGTTCTTTTGTGTGATTTTGTGTCCATCTGAAGGCTCAGTAGCAAATAGCAATAATAATGAGGAAATACACCTTTTAAAAAATCCATACCCTATTTTATCCTTTTGAAAACCCATCATTCACCATGTGTATGGTTGATAAGGTTCAGTGTCACAACAAGAAATCTCTAGATGGGTGGAGAGAGAGTTATTACACTCTTGAGCAGAGGAGGGAGAAAACAGAGGGAGGAAGGAAAGAGGAAATGGCCCATTTCTGAGTCTAAAGTGGTTATTCACACAAGAGATTGTGGAAACTTGGTGGCATAGCTACAAAAGAGCAGAATCAGTCTGCCTGTTTCTACCTTCCTGCTGTGTGTTAGCAACCACTGGGAGAGCATGTGTTCTCACTGATGAAAGTTTCCTAACATGGGGGATTTGATGGTCTGCTTTAGACAGATGCAGTTAAAAACACTACCCAGGATCCATTAGTTAGGAGGCCTAAGGAGAGATCTGGGAGTCTACTTTTCCCCAAGAAGGTCAAGAATGGCTGGTTTCTGTCTTTTCTGCCTCCATGCCTAGCTCAGTGGTGGGTAACCTGTGGCCTCAAAGCCACGTGTGGTGCTGTAGGTCTTCAAGTGTGGCTCTTTGACTGAAAAGGGCCACACTTGAGGACCTAGAGGGTCACATTTGGCCTCAAGCCTGCAGGCTCTGATGCCTGCCATATAAGAAGTGCTTTATAACTGACTGATAAATTGGTTTGAGAGGTATTGGGGTATCTGGGTAGCACCTCCCAGATGGGAAGCCATTGTTTTTTCTTTCATTCCATTTTGATGCCTCACTCTCCATCCATGACCAGTTTCTTGCCTCTCATCACTGAATCATAGAATCCCCAAGTTAGAGGATGCCTCAGAGATCTAACTCATACTCAAAGCATTAAGCCCTTCTGTCATAAATAGAGAGCCTTCGCTTGAAGACCTCCAGTCACCAAGAGCTCCTACCCCCTAAGGCAGCCCCGTTGCATTCCTGGGCTGCACTAATCATTATGAAATCTTTCCTCATATTAAATCCAAATCAGCCTCCCTCTCACTTCCTTCCACTGGTCCAAGTTCTATCCTCCGGGGGAAAACAGAACAAGGCTAATCCCTCTTCCATATGACAGCCTTTCAAATATTTGAAGACAGCAATCATGTTCCCACCCCCATGTCTATTCCTCTTGAGGCTACAATCCCCCTGTTCCTTCAACCAAGGATTAAGCAGGGGAGCATTTGGGGAGTAGCTTAAAGGGAAAAGCATTTGACCAAAAAATGTGATTTTGATTCTTTCTAAAACCTGAATGATTTCTATTATTCTTCTAAACCCCAAGGGATTATTCTATTGCTATATTGAGAAATACTTTCTCCCTAGCCAACACCCTTTTTTTCCCTTGATGCTACAAGGTTATCCCAAACATTTGGTCAAGGTCCGTCTGTGAGTGGTATTGTGTGAAGCAAAGTAAATAAGCGTGATGCCTGCCTGCAAGGTACAATTGTATGGACATAATCTGTTTGTATTTACATGTCCTTGATTTAGAGAAATGATATTAGGTGGCTAAAAATGGATTTGGAGTGAGAGGACCTGGGTCCTAATCTGGGCTTTGACACTTGCCAGCCTGTATGGCACTGGGCAAGACCCTTAGCCTTTTCGGGTCTCAGTTTCCTCAACCAAAAAATAAGAGGGCAGACTAGATAATTTCTCTGTGCCTCAGTTTCCTTATGGGTAAAATGGAGACAATAACACTTACCTCCCAGGATGGTGGGAATCAAAGGAGGTAACATATGTAAAATACTTCGTAAGCCTTAAAGTGCTATGCAAATGCTACACTTTCACATTTAAAAAATAATTTTAAATTTAAATTTTTTGATTTTAAAATAATTTATAAGTTTCAAATTTTAAAATCATGTTTTATTACTATCTCTGAGTGGAAAGTGAGAGGTGGACTCTAATTCAGGGCTCCCTTTTTCTAATTTTGGCAGCTGTTAGTTGGCTTTGTATGGCCTGAGGGCACGCCAGGGCAAAGTATGCAAGCTTTGTGTTCGGAACCAACGGGCAACATGGGCAAGTGCTGCCAGAAACACTTCCGATTTTCATTACAAATTTGATTTTGAATTAATTTTTGCTCATTGTGCACTCTGAAACCTTTTACCATTGCCCAGTTTTTTCACAACCCCTTATGGAGTCATGGAGTTTAAGAAACACTGGACTAAGATCTAGGCTCCTAATCTAGGGTCTTAATTCTACCTCTTTTCGGGCATCTGTGTGGTGAAGTGTCTCATCCCTAGAGTATTAGACCCAGAGTCAGAAAGAGCAGAAAGAGTCAAATCATCTTCAGACACTGACTAGTTAGCTGTGTGACCCTGGGCAAGTCACTTTACTTCTGCCTCAGTTTCCTGATCTGTAGCACCTACCTCACAGGATTGTTGTGATGATCCAATAAGATAACATTTGTGAACCACTTTGAAAACCCTAGAGTGTTAAGTAAATGTTAGATATTATCATTCCTGTGTCATTTTTGTTCTTGAGGTGGACCAATAACATCATGAGGGTGATATCTTGACTGGTGAGTGAATTGAATTGAAGTGAGGCAGGACCGCACAAAGTTGTCAGCCCATACACTCCTTCTAAATAGCCATCTGATATACTATGAACACATTCCATACTATCCTGCTATATAGTAGAATGATCGCTGGCTTGGAATCATAAGAGCTAGCTTCAAATCCTACCACGGACATTTAATATTTATATGATTTGGAACAAGTCCCTTTTTCTGAGTCTCAGTTTCCTTAAGCATAAAAGTAGGGCGTCACACCTTCCATCCCTTGCTAGAAAGAAGATAGACCAGAGGAATGGGACCAGATCTACATTCTCAGACACGGCCAATTTGTTGATTTGTTCTGCCCAACTCCACCTATTTGCTATAAGGGGATGTTTCTACTGGAGAAAGAGGGGAGGTTTAGCTGTCACTTACATGGATAAAAAGAGATGATGCTTTATGCTTTGAAATTAATTCATTTAACCACAAAGAAACATTAAATATGTTTAGATGGTTGTAGTAATAAATGCTTGTTGACTAGCTAACTGATGATCAAGCAGGTCATCTACTGAATCTGGGGCCATTGACAGTTGTCTTGACTTTTGTCTTGCCATGGCACTTTGAGGACTCTGGAAGAGAGAGTGAGGCTGATGACTTTGCAAAGCTGCCATTTAAATCTAATTCACATGCAAGTCAAGAGATGGCCCTCAGTGAAGCCCGGGACTTCCACTCGTGCATGAGGCCAGTGGAGCCCGAGATGAGACCCCGAGGCTGAATTCCGGATCAGACAAGATGGCCAGGCTGCCCTGCAGGATTATTAAGGAAACCCAGCGTTTGCTGGCAGAACCAGTTCCTGGTATAAAAGCAGAACCAGATGAAAGCAACGCACGTTATTTTCATGTGGTCATTGCAGGCCCACAGGATTCCCCCTTTGAGGGAGGGACTTTTAAACTTGAACTATTTCTTCCAGAAGAATACCCAATGGCAGCTCCTAAAGTACGTTTCATGACCAAAATTTATCACCCTAATGTGGACAAGTTGGGAAGAATATATTTAGATATTTTGAGAGATAAATGGTCTCCAGCGTTGCAGATCTGTACAGTGCTGCTCTCAATCCAAGCTTTGTTAAGTGCTTCCAATCCAGACGATCCGTTAGCAAATGATGTAGCCGAGCTGTGGAAGACCAATGAAGCCCAAGCCATAGAAGCAGCCAGAGCATGGACTAGGCTATATGCCATGAGTAATATTTACATTCGATCTCAACATCAAGTGTGCATCACTTCTCCTGTTCTGCAAAGACCTCTTCCTTTTTTGTTTGCATTTAATGGACACAGTCTTAGAAATATCACAGAATAAAAACCCAGACCACCTTCAGTCCTTTGGCGATTAAATGCACATTAGCAGATCTCTGACTCGTCCTATTGCAATGCATGAGCAGAGGCTAGAAGTATCATCTGGATTGTTGTGAAACTGTTTAAAAGCAGTGGCCCAGCTCTGCTTTTATTCATTTCTCCCATCATGCTTTAAGTATCAGCACTATGAATGAAAGCAGTCGTCCACTGGTTAGCTGCAGGGGTGTGTCTTTTTCCTTCTAGTTTTGTGGGCTCCTTTTCCCTTTTTATGGTGATGCTAATTGCATTGGTTAAAGCAGCTAACCAGTTGTACTTTAGAATATGCCCTCTAGCCAAATCTAACTCCTTAGACGCTGTAGATGGACAAGCTTGCCTGTTTGAACGAAAATGGGAACATTAAACATCACAGCCCTCACTAATGGTTCTGCTGTCAAGTGTAGAAATCTCCCTTCAAGAAAAGCTTGTGACCATTTTGTATGGCTTGTCTGGAAACTTCTGTAAATCTTATGTTTTAGTAAAATATTTTTTGTTATTCAAAAAAAAGATGACCCTCATGATGTCACTGGTCCTGAAGGCTAAATACAACAATAAAGTATTTTAGATGTAGTTTGAACTACAAAGTCAAAGAGGACAGAGAGGAAATGCATTTATCTGAAGAATGACAAAGATTAGAACAAAAGCTCCTTGAGGGGAGGGGAAGGTCGATTTTGGTTTTTGTCTTTGTAAGTCCCATTGCCTTGACTGAAGACCTAGAAAAGATAAGACTCTTGACAGATATTTGTGTAATCAAATTGCCGAAAAGTTAATTCCCTTTGGCTCTACTTTGTTCACATGCTAAGGGATTATGCAAGATTTCATTCCTTATCTTGCATATTTATTTGATTATTTGACCATTTCGCTGATGACTATTAACTTTACAGTAAAATCATTTTTAAAAAGATAAAAAGATCAAATGAAGAGATTAGACAAGATGCCCTTAGAGGTTCCTTCTGGCTCTAAATCCATGATGCATTGAATTGACTTTTGCTCCCAACACTGAAATAGCTCTGTCTTTACCACATGCAATTTTCCCTATCATTCAAAGTTTAAATGCCTCTTCCTCCTTCCCCCCTCCCACCATGAAACTGTGCCTAAGTGCCCTCTGCTGGAAATGTTTGGTTGTACTTCTCCTAGGTACCTAATTTTGAAAGGCAGACAACCAACTTTTATTAAGAGTTTACATGCCACACACTTAGTCCTGAGTGCCCCAAGAAAGCTATCTCTTGCCCTCAAAGAACTTATCATCTTACCTTCTCTTCTCTTTTGCATTGTAGTTATTTGTGCTCATGAATGCCAATGTGGAAAATGACTTGGAACCAGGAGTCCTGAGTTCAAATCCCAGTGTGAATCATTTAGCCTCTTTGAGAATCATTTTTCACAGCAGTAAAATGGGGTTACAAAGCTTGCATGGAAGCTGCTATAGGGAAAGTTCTTTGTAAAGTGAAAATCCCTCTAGTTATAGCTGTCTTCTCTCTCCAACTAGATAGTAAGCTCCTTGAGGGCAGAAACTTTGTCTTATTTATCTTTGTCTTTTTCCCTAGCACCAAGCATTTTACTTTGCAAATATTGGGTGCTCAACAAATGATGTTTGCACGAAAGAGGGAATTATAGAGGTATAAAGTTGTCTCTTACGAAGATGTAAGAACTTACTGGTGCCCATGAATAGCTCTACCCCCAAGAGACCTTCCACCTATGTCTCTAGTTGGACCACAGAATGAATTTTCTCACTGAAATTAAATGACAGGAAATGGTTAGTTGTGGTTAAAACTGTACCATTAGGAATAATCACAGAATTATGGAATTTTAGACCTCAAAGGAGTGTTAGGGGCTATCTAATACAAATTATACCTGAACAGAAATCCTCTCTATAATAGACCTGACAAGTGGCCAGCCAGCCTTAGGTCAGAGACATCTAGTGAATGGCCATCCACTGTCTTTGAAGCAGGAAGGAAGGCAATAAGCATTTATTAAGAGTCTGCTATGTGCCAGGCCCTGTGCTAAGTGTTGCAGATGTAAACAGAAGCACGTAGAAAGACATCTTCCGCCCCAAAGAGCTTACCTTCTATTGAGGGAAGACAACACACAAAAGATAAGGAGGAGGAAGGGGTTGGTTCACCCTCAAGGCAAAGTCCAGAGAACTAAGGATGGCTGGCCTGGGCCCTTCTACAAAGTGGAGGCTCTGAAAGGAATTCAAGAAAGGCAGAAGGGGGCCAGAGCGGAAGGATTTTCCAGGGTGAGAAAAAGCAGCCCATTTTACTGCGGGAGAGCTAACCTTGCCCCTTTATAACATCTACTCATTGCTCTGAATTCTGCCCTCCACGGCTAAACAACACAAGCGTAACCCTTCTTTCACATGGCAACTTTCCATGTACTTGAAGACAGCTGTTGTTACCCCCTGGCTTCATGGATTCTCTTCTCCAAATTAAATTGTCCTAGGCCTTTCAGCTAATCTTCCTGTGCCATGGATTAAAGACTCTTCGCCCTCTGGGTGACCTCTTCTGGATGTCAATGACTTTGATCCAACTTCTGCTCTTTGGGGCCAAGCAAAGCAAGTCTACTCTCTCTCCGACGTGCCAATTCTTCAAATACTTGAAGTCAATTCTGTACGTCTCTCCTGAGCTGTCCCTTCTCTTAGGTTTGTTGTTGTTCTATCACTTTTTCAGTCGTGTCCAATTTTCTGTGACCCCATTTGGAGTTTTCTTGGCAAAGATGTTGGAGTGGTTTGCCATTTCCTTCTCTAGATCATTTTACAGATGAGGAAACAGAGGTGAACAGAGTTAAGTGACTTGCCCAGAGTCACACAGCTAGGAAGTGTCTGAGGCCAGATTTGGACTCAGGAACATGAATCTTCCTGACTCCAGGCTAGCTCTCTACCCACTGTGGTGATAGCTTGCTGCCCCTTCTTCTCTCAGCTGATCAACCCCAAGTTTTTCAACTAATCCTTAGATGGCATAGCCTCCATCTCCTTCTGAGCCTCCTGCTCTGGTTGCTCTCCAACTCCCAGAGTTGAACGTAACCCTCCAGATGTGATCCGAGGACAGCAGGACTATCACTACCATCCCCCCGTAGCTGGACAGCACTTTATTTAATGTGCCATGCATCGCAGGTAAATGGTGGCTCATACTGTCTTGTGTAGGCTAACCTTAGAATGTAAATACCACAAAGAAAAACAATTTACATTTGCATGATGTTTCAGGGTTGGCAAAGCATTTGCCTCATGACTAAATTGTAAGATGGGTAAGACAAGTATGATTATACCCATTTCAATGATGAGGTAACAGTCACTTAGGAAGATGAAATAATTTGTTCATAGTCATATGGTTAATAAGTGGCAAAGCTCAGATCTCTTAATTTATTATCTTGTTCTTTCCAACACACTTAGCATCTGATCATGGGAAAATCTATTCTAGGTTCCCAGTTACTGCCTTACAAATTGTGTTCTGAAGGGCAACCCAACCCTGAGCTAGGGACTTCCTGTATTTCAGACACCTTAACAACACAATCAAACAGCCAGTGGGCAGTTTGATTCACGGCTGGGCAGTGGACCATAATGCTTGGGGTGGGAGGAGTAAAGTGGGGAATGAAAGGGCAAGTTTGGACTTGATTAGAGGGCATGGTATAGACCTGGCTTCCTGGCTGAAATGTGTAAAAAATACCAAATTGATTTTTCTTCCACTTGGATCCCTTGACCTGACTTAGGTATGTAGTGATTCTTCAGACTCATATTGCCTCTCTCAAATGGTCTCATTTTTTTCTTTACTTTTTCTTTTCCTGTTTTTTCTTTTTTTCCATCATTCCTTCCTTCCTTCCCTCTCTTCTTTTTTTTCCTCCCTCCCTCCCTTCCTTCCTTGGCTCCTTCCTTCCTTCTTTTCTCTCTCTTACTCTTTCCCTTCCTTTCTTTATTCATTTTCTCTCCATCTCCTTCTTCTCTTCCTTTCTCTTTTGCCTTCCTACTTTTCTTCCCTTCTTTCTTCACTTTTTTGTATATACAACTAGCGATCTATGATAACAATAACTACTTATATTTATATGGAATTTTATCCTCTACAAACACTTTCCTAACAATACCCCACCCCCCAGTAGAATGTAAATTCATGGAGAATAGGAATTGCTCTTTCTTTCTGTCTATCTTTCTTTCTTCTCTCCTTCCTTCTTTCCTCCTTCTTTTTCTTTCTTCCTTCCTCCCTCTCTTTCTTCCTTTCTTTTCTACTTCCTTCCTTTCTTTCTCTCCTTTCCTTTTCTTTCTTTCCTCTCTCCCTCTTCTTTCTTTCTTTCTTTTTTCTTTCCTTCACCTTTGTATCTTCAATCCCTTCAAAATATTACTAGTAAGGAATTTCAAAGAACCAAGATAAAGGATATCAGAACAATGTATTAGAACATTAGATTGAAAAAGAAAATGGTTGAGTTACATAGCAAGAACAAGGAATGACAGGTGGACAAGGCCGACTGCTCCTTAGTATCCTTGAGATACCAGGAGGAAGAGAGCAGGCCTACAACATGGTGAGCAGACCACCTGTGGTGAACTTACAGGAGAATATGGGTAAGAGTCACAAAGGATGGACAGGCTTGGATAGGTCTGCTATCTGCATCCTTGAAGAGATCTTCTCAATCTATGAGATCACAGATTCATTGGGGTATTCCAGTACTTTGGTATCCTCCAGGGCCCAGCTCAGTTCTTTCCACACAGAGGGCACTTATTAACAGCTTTTTGTATTGGATTAATTGGACACATTCTGTGAAGTGATAGAGTAGGTTATCCCCATCTTGCAGATGAGGAAACTAAGGTTCTGAGTGACTTGCTTGGAACTACACATTTTTGCCAGGTGAGCCAAATGACTGCCATCACTTCAAACAACACCCTTCAGATCATGATGGAGACAGCCCAAGAGAGCCAGGAGTAGCAGAATCCCAAAGACTACAGGCCCTACTTATAGCCCAACCCCCCCAGCTATCCTCTAGAGGAAATGCAACCTGTCAAGTGACTCTGCAGGTACTCTAGCCCCTGCCTCTGTAGCACTATAGGTTCTGAAGACTCCCAAAAGTCCTGTCAAATGATTTAACATCAGAAAACAATATGTTTTATCAGTGGAAATGTCATTTAAAAAGATGCATCATCTTCCTCTTTTAACCCTACCTCACTTAACCCTGTTTGCCTCAGTTTCCTTATCTGTAAAATGAACTGGAGAAGGAAATGGTAGACTGATTCAGTATCTCTGTCAAGAAAATACCAAATGGTAACATGAAGGGTCAGATATGACCGAAAAGACTCAACAACAACCACAACATACAATATACAGAAAGAATGAAAATCTGAGAAACACTGATTCCCAAGGCAGGGGTGGTAAGCACTGCATATATTAGGCCCCAACTAAAATCTCACCTCCTCCAGGCAGCCTTCCCTAATGCCTCTTCATCTCAGTGCCTTCCTTCTGGTAATTATTTCATTTTTATCCTGCACATAGCTTGATTTGCATGTATTTGTTTCCATATTGATTAGATCATAAGCTCCTTCAGGGCAGGGACTATCTTTTGCCACCCTGGTGCTGAGCACTTTCAAGGCAGCACTTGGTAGGTGCTCAATTAATGTTTATTGACCAACAGATTAGGTGCTTAATAACTGTGAAGGTAGTTAGTGAATTGGAGAACAAATGAATGAAGGAATGATTGAATGAATGAATGAATAAGTGAGTGAATGAATGGATGAAGTAGAGGGTGTGGCAAGTTCAGCAGTGCCTGAGTTTGGAGATGGGATTATGGAACATTGGAACTGGAAGAAACCTGAGAGATTATCCAGTCCATCCCTTTCATGTTACATTGGAGGGGGAAAAAAAAAAAAAAAAAACTTTGCTCAGGGTCACAGAGTGAGTTTCTGACCATGGCCCATCATTCACTTACTGCCATATTTAATTACTACTGTGCTAGCCAATGTGGAAAGATGGCTAAAACTCAATTTTTTTTTTCAAGAATCCTGGTGTTATGAGGGGAATGTGAATGGCAAAAGGATTCTAATTGACTTCATGTCTATTTGAGCATTCTGTGGGGCATTGGGCAGTTTCCTCGAGGACACTTGGATGCTTCAACCCATTGGGAAGCAATTCTCAGAACATAGTAACATCTTGAGTTCTCTCTCCATTTTACTATTTTTGAAGTGCTGAAGGAAGGGGGCCTGAGCATAGAATACTGGGCCCAGGATCAGGAAGGCCTAGGTTCAGATCCACTTAACTTACTGTACGATCTTGGGAGAAGATGATAGAATATTTGTAAAACACTTTACAAATCTTAAAGTGTTATATAAATGCGAATAATTATTATTATGATTATTATAGCTAAAATGCTAGAATCATAAAATGGCAGAGCTGAAGGAGACCTTAGAACATTGACTGTCAGAGGGAATGTCAAAGGTGGGAGGGACAGAGAGAACATAGAACATTAGAGCTGGGAAGGACCTTAGAACACAGAATGTAAGAACTAAGAGGGCCCTTAGAACAGGGAATGTCAGGGCTGGGAGGAGCCTGAGAATAGGGAATGCCAGGGCTGGGAGGGGCCTTAGAACAGGAAATGTCAGGGCTGGGAGCGGCTTTGGCAACAAAGAAATACATGGAACATTATTCCTGAAAAACAATGAATTTAGTTCCTAAATCTACAAACCAGTACAGAGAGAGCAGATGGGCCACCCTAGATCTCAATCTTCTCTTTTGTCCACACAGTACATACAGTTGGTAGATAGAAAGTTCTGTCCTCAACCTTTCTTGTATCATTTTGACTTGTCCTTGGAAGACATCTTTTAGACAAAGAGCCTTTGAGAGTGTGTTTGGCTCTCCAGGATCGTATGTGTGTGTGTGTGTGTGTGTGTGTGTGTGTGTGTGTGGGTGTGTGTGGGTGTGGGTGTGGGTGTGGGTGTGGGAGAGGTGTGGGTGTGGGTGTGGGAGAGGTGTGGGTGTGGGTGTCTGTCTGTCTGTCTGTCTGATGTCACTTGAGCACTGACAACGATAAACTCAGTGAGATCTCACATGATCTCAGAGATCAGTCAGCTGTCTGATGGTGAAGATTTAGTCTGATATTTGCAGATTGTTTTAAAAAGCCTACCTATTCCCCCTCTCAGTTTCCAGGAAGGTTTCCTGGAAACAGAAGCAGATTTCTCTCAGGGAGATTTGGTTTGCTGAATTTGAATTTCAAAGAGATGAGGAAGCAGGAATAACTGATGTCTTCTCAGTCACCTTTTAAAAATACATGGCTGGCATCCACATTCTCTTTTATTTTTTTTTTAAATCTTCTTCCTCAATAGAATATAATCCCCTTGAGAACAAGAATCATTTCTTTTTCTTTTTTTCTTTTTTGTTTTCATTTTCCCGGTGTCTTACACATAATAGGGATTTGTTGTCATTGTTGTCCAGTCATGTCCAACTCTTCACCACCCCATTTGGGGTTTTCTTGGCAAAGATACTGGAGTGGTTTGCTATTTTCTTTCTCCAGCTCATTTTACAGATGAGGAACTGAGGCCAACGGGGTGAAGTGATTTGTCCAGGGTCACACACCTAGCAAGTGTCTGAGGCTGGATTCGAACTCAACTCTTCCTAACTCCAGGCTTGGCTCTCTATCCACTGTACCTTTAGTGACTCATGTTAGAGAGAAGAACTTTATAAAGGTTTGTTGGTTGTTGAATTTCTCCAGTACAGAAGCTGGTGTGAATAGACAGGTTAAGGCTAGATCTACCTCCAGACTTAATTGGTTATGAAACCTCATGTCACTTTACACTTACAGTACTGAAAACCTAGAGCTGAAAGGGTCCTCAGAGGCCACTGAATCCAACCCCCTCAAGTTACAGAGGAAGCTACAAAAGCTCAAAGTCACATAGATAACAAATGGCAAAGACTTGAACGTAGATCCTCTGGCTCTCTTACCTGGAATCTCATTCCACTATACTAAGATGCCTCTGTTCTAAGGATTCCAAGTTCATCCATAGAAGGCGAGAGAATTTTAGACTAGGAGCCAGGAGGGTGGAGTTCCAGTCTTGTCTTTGGGCCTCAGTATCCCTAACTATGAGATGAAGCAGAGAAAGGGGAGAGGAGAAAGTGTGGTGGGGATCAGTGTCTGTGGTTATCTGTGTATTGAGAGATAGCACAGCACAGTAGAAAATCATGGATTTGGAGTCTGAAGGTCTAGGTCAGGATTCCAGTTCAGAGTGACTTTAGTAGGAAAGTCACATCACTTTTTTGTACCTCAATTTCCCCATTTGTAGATTGAAAGGCTTGGACTTAGTGACCACAAAGAAAGCACCCCTCCAGCTCTAAATTCATGGTCCTATACGTGTCTTTAGTGGCTACAGGATGAGCTCGATGGCTGGACACATATCTGGCTGCCTGGGAAGGAGGAAGATAACCAAGGGAAAACGTATTTCTAGACCAATTGAAAGACCAACAACAACAAAGAAAAATGAATGCTATATAATCATAATGATCAAATTTGACACTAGAGAGGAGAAGAGAAAACGTGGCTCCTTCTCTTTTGAGCCAAGATGGTGGCCTATGGGTATGGAACACTGCACATACTGTCAGGTTCACTCAATGCATTGGTTAGTTTTCCTGGACTGCTTTATTTTTTGAAAGAAAAATCTTTTGACATAAGGGGATGACTCAATCTATAGGAGAATGAGAGATATATACATAAATGGAGATGACATCAAAACAAACTATCAGTAAGAATTCAAAATTTTAAAACAAACAAAATACTATATTATAATGTTACAGGATGGAAGGAAGGAAGGAAGGAAGGACGGAAGGAAGGAAGGTAAGGAGAGAGAAGAAAGGAAGAAAAAAGAAAGAAGGGGAGGGAGGAAAGAAGGAAGGCAAAAAGAAGGAAGGAAATGAGAGACAGAAGGAAGAAAAGAAAAAGAAAGAAGGGGAGGGAGGGAGGAAGGAAGGAAGGAAAAAACAGAAAGAAACAAAGAAAAAAAATTGAATGTTGTATAATCTTAATGATGAAACTTCACCCCAGAGAAGAGATGAGAAAATAACAGCTCCCTCCCTTCAGTGCAGAAGTGGCTGACTATGGGTGCTGAATATTACATACACTATCAGTCAATGTTGACCAGTTTTGCTTTGTTTTGTTTTGTTTTTCCTGAAGTGCTGCCCTCCACCCCCTTTCTTTTTAATTTCTATTATAAGAGACAGATCATTTAGTAGGGAATGGAGCAGGAATATTTGAAAATGAATGATATAAAAACAAAACAGTAGGTACCCAAAAAAATCAGATTTCTGAAAAAGAATGTATTACAAGCCACACAGAAGCCTTTGATTTCTAAAGAAGCTTTCTCCTATCTCCACCAACACCCAATGCTCCCCGCTCCCAACACACACACACACACACACACACACACGCACACAAACACACCCCTATATCTAAAGAAAGGGACTATTTCCTAGTAGATTCAATTAATCAGAAGAAAGGAAATGCACCAGAAAGGGGTAAAAATGAACAGGGAGGGGAAGAGAGTAAGGAAGAGAAGAGAAGAGGAAGAAGAAGAAAAGAGAAAGGCAGAGAGAGTTGAGCTCTTGTCTTGTTCACTGAACCACACCGTGGGAAAAAAAAACAGTGGAGCTCAGTTTTCTAACCTACTGAGCTGATGGCCCCTGGGATGAAGCAGCTGTTGAAGCAGGCTGAGCTTGCCCGAACACCCTGCCCTGCTCCAAGATCTGGCTCTGCTGACACCATCTGCCTTCCTGGCCCCAGAGCATCCCTGGCCCCCACCTCCCAAGCCCACCAGCCAGAAGTCCCCATCACTTTGCTGAAGGAACAAATACTTCAATCTGTCAATTCTTTGATCTCATGGAAATGGAAAAACTGTCTCACACCTTCCACTTCCCAGATTGAGGGAAAGGTGATTCTTTCCCTTGCGGGAAGGCCCGGGGGTGTTATGGAATGGAATAGAAAGACATTTATTAAACACTGCCTAATGGCCAGGGATGAAAAGTCCTTGACCTCTAAGAGGTCACATTCAAGTGAACGGAAAATACACATAGCAGCAACAGTAATAGCTAGCTATCGCTATATATTCACATCGCTCTTTAAGGTTTATAAAGCATTTTCCATATGTTACCTCGTTTAATGATCACAACAACCCTGGGAAGTAGGTGCTGTTATTAACCCTATGTTACAAATGAGGAAACTGACTCTGAAAAGGGCTATATGCCTTGCCCAGCGTCTCATTGATACAGGGGACAGGAAAGATCTAATGGTCCTTAGGGATCAGTGGTAGGGTGGATGACAAGACTCAGAGTTCATTGATGGGAAAGAAGAGTCATGGTGGCACTCGGGAGAGTAGGGTATGGGGTAGGGAAGTTTGGAATCCCACCTGACCTTGACCAAATGGGCACTGCCCTTTGGCACAAAGTGGTTATGAAAAGAGCCCTGTTTGTCTTAAGACATACAATCAAGTCCTAGTCACCTGCTCCGTGACCGTGGAGAAATTGTTTAGCCTGTGAGAGTCTCAGTTTTCCCATCTGTCATATGGGAATAACAATTACTGGCACATCTCTACAGTACATTACATACCTTATGTCACTTAAGCCTCTCAATAATAAAGTGAGGTAGCTATTATCCTTACTTGACAGATGAGGTGAAGTGTCTTGCCCATAGCCATATAGCTAGAATGTGTCAAGTAAGGGGAAATCAAACATTCAGGCTACTTTGTACTTACTCATCTCCCAACTGTACATGTCAAATTTCTCCAGCAGAATATAAAAATAGAAATCTCTTTAGGTCCAGGTCTATTTCGTGTGTGTGTGTGTGTGTGTGTGTGTGTGTGTGTGTGTGTGTGTCTTTGTGTACAGTTTGTATACAGGGTCTGACACATAGTAGGCACTTAATTCCTTATAGCTCAATTTGATTCAATTAGAATTTCTAAAGTGCTCACTACATGCCAAGCACTATGTAGGTGGCAGAGATACAAAGACCAAAAAATAATAAAAAAGAAATAATGTTTTACCCTGGAGATGCTTCAATTCCATAAGGAGAGATTGGGCTTTGGAGAATGGGAAATCCAATAATGAGAAGAGGCAAGGGATGCTCTACATGACACGAAGCTGCATGAATAAAAAAAAAAAGAATAAATAGGTAGCATTTATATACCACCTTATGGTTTGTAAAACATTATACAAATATTGTCCCATTTTATCCTGGCAACAATGCTGAGAGGTAGACATTTGATCCCCATTTTAAAGTTGAGGTATCTAGGGATTAAGGGATTTACCCAGGGTCACAAAGATAACAAATGCCTAAGGCTGGATTTGAATTTAGTTCTTCCTGACTTGAAGCTCAGTATTCCATCCACTGTGCCACCTGGGTGTGAGAGGATTTGAACTCAGGTTTTTTTTTTGAGACCAGCACCCCATATTATTACATCATACTGACTCTCCTGTGAACTTTAAAGCATTTTAGAAATAAGAGCTGAGAAACACAAAATTGGAGATTTTCAAGTGAATTCAGCAGCCACTTAGCCCATGAACAAACATTTGTCTTATGTTGTTATTCAATCACTTCAGTCATGTCCAATTCTTCATGGCCCCTTTGGGGATTTTCTTGGCAAAGATACTAGAGTGGTTTGCCATTTCTTTCCATATGAAGAAACTGAGGCAAACAGGGTGAAGTGACTTGTCCAAGATCACTCAGCATGAAAGTATCTGAGGCTGGATTTGAACTCAGGAAGATGAGTCTTCCTGACTCCATGCCTGGCTCTATCCACTGCACCACCTAGCTGCCATTCGTAGGTGCTTAATAAATGCTTACTGACTGACTGATGATGATAAGAAAGATATATGTTATATATAATAAGAGAACAGAACTGGGTAAAGTAAAAGGTTTGGGGACTGGTGGGCAGCGGGATAGGTAGAGTGTGTCTACATCATTACAGTCTTTTGCTAAAAGAATCAGAGCTTGGTCTTTATAGCCCATAAACCTTGGGGAACCACTTCTGTTTCTGCTCCTCTCTTCCAATCTATTCCAAGCTGGATGTGGGTCTCTTCCCCATCAACTGCTGGCTGGAAAAGAAAAAGAAAGAAAGAAGGAAAGAAAGAAAGAAAGAAAGAAAGAAAGAAAGAAAGAAAGAAAGAAAGAAAGAAAGAAAGAAAGAAAGAAAGAAAGAAAGAAAGAAAGAAAGGAAGGAAGGAAGGAAGGAAGAAAGAAAGAAAGAAAGAAAGAAAACAAAAGAAAGAAAGAACTGAAGGAACGACTGAAGGAAGGAAGGAAAAAAGAAAGAGAGAGGGGGAGGGAGGGAAAGGGGGAAAGAAAGAAAGAAGAAAAGAAAGGAAGGAAGGAAGAAATTAATAAAGAGAGAAAAGAACGAAGGAAGGAAGAAAAAGAAAGAAAGAAAATTTGCATCATTCAGTAAATGGTGAGGAGCTTCTTTGAATTACACCTAATTACCCAGCTCAAGAGCTGATGCCCTAAGATTTTATCAGCAGGCAAATACACAGCAACTGTCTCTGCCTGTTCGATCTAAACAGTCGGTATATTAAAGGATGCATTTTGCTCATTCTCATTATCCAAGTGATCTGGACCCGTGCCCCACCCCCTGTTGGTATGCTTGGGGGATTGATGGCTCGGCCCTGCGTTCCATTACGGCCCCTGCCAGCCTCAGAATCATCCCGAACTGCCGTCCCTTTCATCAGTATGCCATCCATCTAGGCTGGTGACAGCCTGGCCAGATATCACCGGTGGGGACCTTCCCTCGTTTAATTAGCACATCGTACTTCATACAACCCAACATTGCCTTTCTTACTTCCGAGAAACTGGCCAAACAAACACTCCAGAAAACCACGGCATCAGCATATTCAGCTAAACGCAGTTTAATTAACCGGATTAACCTTGAGGAGGAATTGGAGCACCAGGACCAGCGGGTCAGAACATCAATACGGGTGCCATCGCCCGCCCCAAGAGCCGCCGACACAAATTAGCCGCAATCCATCTTGTTTCTGTCCATGGCCAGGCGGCCATGGCCTCACTGCCTGTGAGAAGAAACGTTTGGTTGCTAAGGGCAGCTAGGAAGCCTTGGATTCTCCCTTTTGTTTTCTGCTGAGGCAGACAGAGGAGCTGAACACGACCTAGCCAGGGAGGCCAGGAACAAATTCTCATAGCCAAAGGGAGATTCTAATAATTGATTGTCAAGAGACCCAAGTCCTCTTCTAAACTTGGACACTGGTTGACCATGTGACCTTGGGCAAATCACTTAAAATAAATCTATGATTCTGTGAACCCCGGGTCTCAGTTTCTCTATCTATAGCAGGAAAGATTTAGACTAGATAGATGTCCTCGGCTGATGAGAGAGGGGAAAGGCAGGTGAGAAAACAGGACCACGAGAAGTTCTATCTATTTGCCAGGACATTCCTGGACGCAGAGTAACTGCTCCTCACCCAAGCCAAGACCTGGGTATGCCCCAAATACTGACTCAGAGCCAAGGAGTAGGCAGAGCCCCCTAAAAAGCTTCCTACCTCTCCTCCAGAGTCACCATTTCAAATCTCTTCTCTCCAGGATGTTTGACGTTACTGTCACCATTCAGATTTCAGACCTCCCTCCCTGATCAGTCAAACGCCTGTCAAGGATCAAAGTCAGATAAAGAATATGGTGTGAAATGTTATTGTTGTTATCTATGTTTCTGAAGTGCTTTAAGATTTTCAGAACAACATATATTTATTATTTTGTTGTTATTGAGTTGTTTCTAATTTTTTGTGACCCCATTTGGGGTTTTATTGGCAAAGATACTGGAGTGATTTGCCATTTCCTTCTCCAGCTCATTTTACAGATGAGGAAACTGAGGCAAACCCAGTTAATTGACTGGCCCAGGGTCACACAGCTTAAGTGCCAGATGTGAACTTAAAACCATGAGTCTTCTTGACTCTGGGACCAGCATGACGCCACCTAGCTGCTCATTATCTCATTAGCTGTAATGGATACAGGCAGCCCTGCAGTCCCGAAGACCTGAGTTCAAGTGATGCCTCTGACATATACTAGCTGTGTGAACCTAGGAAAGTCACCCTCTCAATGCACCATCTTCTCTCTAAGGCAAAGATTCATGAACTTAATTTAGATAAATAGAAAGATAGATATAGACAGAAATATAGATCGATAGATAGAAGCTGTATTTCAATATAAATTGGTTTCCTTTATAATCCTTCTTTATTTAATGTATTTAAAAACATTCTGAACAAGGTTCCATAAGCTTTACCAGCCTGCCCAATGGATCTAGGACACAAAAAGGTTAAGAACCTCTTCCTTAAGCCTATATAAGTTGTGGAACAATTGGCAATCTGCATTGAAAGAAGATGTTTCCACAGAGGAAACTCAGGGTCTCCTTGGAGTCTGAGATTTAACCCAGCCACTAAAACTGTCTGTACACACTTGGTGGAGAAGAATGCAGAGCTGGAGAAGGACCACTGGAGTGTCTCAGAGAGGGCACTGGCCTGGGACACAGGCTCCCTTTGCCCTTCTAGCTGTATATATGCCCTTAGTCAAGTCACCTCCTTGATTTAGGTCAGTGTCTTCATCAACAGGTTAACACGTGATTCCTGAGGATCCTCCCAACCATGATGTTTTATGTTTTAAGGTCCCTCTGAGCTCCTATAAGTGTGGGAGTTCCATACCACAGTGACATCACAGTAGTAGTTTCCATCTTCATCTCTGTTTAATCTGGAGAGGCACATGGTGTAGCAATGAATAGGAGGCTTGGAGTCAGGAAGCCCTGGATTCAGTCCTGCTTTGGACACATTAGCAGTATGGCCCTGGGCAAGTCACTTGCCCACTCAATACCTCCAGCAACTCTCTAAGCCTTTAAGTTGGGAAGTAAATGGCTGTCTGTGGTGATAAAGGGAGTTTGCTCACCTGCCTCACCAGACAGTAGCTAGACAGATGAAATCATAGGTCAGCAGGAAGGAAGGAAGGAAGGAAGAAAGAGGAAGGAAAGGAGGAAGGAAGGAAGGAAGGAAGGAGGGAAGGAAGGAAGGAAGGAAGGAAGGAAGGAAGGAAGGAAGGAAGGAAGGAAGGAAGGAAGGAAGGAAGGAAGGAAGGAAGGAAGTTGGAGACAGTAACTAAGGAGAAGAGGGGAAGGGCTGAAGAGATGGGGCAGCTATTCCAGGTGTGTCATTGATGAGAAAAGAACAGGAACGAGCTCAATGGGCTGAGCTCTAGTGGGATACGGATTCATGCAGACTTGACCTTGGGGAGACTGGAGTTTCCCTCTCGAAGCTGGGCTCCCGGATCTGGGGGGCCCTGGTTTGGGTAAGAGGGGCGGTGGCAGAAAAGGGGGAGCGAGGCTTCTTGGAGGGTTCTCTGAAAGTTCAGCCCAGCTCTTATCAGAGGCGAATCAGCTGGTTGCCATGACAACAGAGTATTGCATCCAGCGCTCCCGGTCCCTGATTAGGAGGAGGCAGTGAGGGGGAGAAACACTCAGGAATTCATCACTCGTCTCCTTCTTCCCTCTTTACCCCCTCCACAGCTGGAAGTTGAGTGTATTGGCCCTTGACTCTTATTTTGCCTCTCCACTGAAGGCTGGCTTCTTTTAAGGTGGCTCCCCAGCTGTCTGGGGGCTGGCAGAAATGAGAAACTAAGGGGAAACTCAGGGTCTCCTTGGAGTCTGAGATTTAACCCAGCCACTAAAACTGTCTGTACACACTTGGTGGAGAAGAATGCAGAGCTGGAGAAGGACCACTGGAGTGTCTCAGAGAGGGCGCTGGCCTGGGACACAGGCTCCCTTTGCCCTTCTAGCTGTATATATGCCCTTAGTCAAGTCACCTCCTTGATTTAGGTCAGTGTCCTCATCGACAGGTTAACACATGATTCCTGAGGATCCTCCCAACCATGATGTTTTATGTTTTAAGGTCCCTCTGAGCTCCTATAACACCTCCCACTCTGACATTCTCTGTTCTAAGGCCCCTCCCAGCTCTGACATACCCTGTTCTAAGGCCACCTTCCAGCTCTGACATTCCCTGTTCTGAGGTTCCTTCCAGCTCTGACATTCCCTGTTCTGAGGCTCTGACATTCTCTCTTCTAAGACTCCTTCTTAATCTGTTCTTCTATGTTCTAAGGTCTTTCTCAGTTTCAAGGTTCTGGTTCTAAGAGTTACAGAAACAGGAATACTCTTTTGGAAAGAAGGTTGAATGCTCTATCAAAGGAGCATGGAGATTCTTGCTTGAAGCCTCCATCAGAATGGGAGAGTAATGAAAGCAGAACAGGAAAAGAATAATATACCATAGTGGATAGAGACAGTTGGACTTAGAGACAGAAGAATGTGGATTTAAATCTAGCTTCTCCCCCTTCTGAGTTATATAACCTAATAGCAGGTCACAACCTCTATGAGCTTCCGCTTCAGTATACATGTTGCTCTCCCCACCCCTACCCGAGCAGAAGGTAAGCCACCTGAGGATGGGAGCAGAATTTTCTCTTTTTGTCTTTCCATCCCCAGTAGCCAGCCCAGTGCCTACCACCTAATAGTTACTAAATATGTTTGTTGAATTGAAGTAACTTGAACAAGTCAGATCAACCAAAGCAGTAAGGTACAGTCACTGGGGCTTGGCCCAAGCAAGGGCATTGACATCCTGGAAGTTGGGATGAGGGGAGGTGGTGTAGACAGTCCCATCTCCTTCCCTGCAGTAACTACTACTGCCTCTGCATTTCTCCTCAAGGTCTTCTCCCTCTCCCAGCACTCATTCTCATGGGACACAGCCACCTGAAGGGTCCTGTCATCATGTTTTCTCCTTGCCTGACCGACTCCCTTCTCTCCCTTAAGAGCCCACTAGTATTAAGACATTCTCCTCTCTTCACTGAAATATATGCATGCTCTTGGTTTCTACCATGACCTTGCTGTGTGACCTTGATTAGACAATTCACTTAGGGTCTCCTAACCTCTATAAGGAGTAGCTAGGTGGCACAGTAGATAGAGTGCCACACCTGGAGTCAGGAATATTCATCTTCCAGAGTTCAAATCCAATCTCAGACACTTACTTGTGACCTTAGGCAAGTCACTTAACTCTATTTGCTTCAGTTTCCCCGTCTGTAAAACGAGCTGGAGAAGGAAACGGCAAACCACAGCAGTGTCTTTGCCAAAAAAAACTCCAAATGGGGTCACAAAGAGTGAGACTTGACTGAACAATAACATAAACCTTGACAAAATAGAGGGTTATACCAGGTGACTTATAAAGTGCCTTCTTTTTTCAATATTCCGTGGTCTATGACTCCAAAGATCATTCTATGCTATGACATTCTGGGCTCTAAGAGCCCTGCCTACATTGACATCTTATATTCTAAGTTGGGACCACTCACAATTAAATAGCAGCTAATTGCAACTCTCAAAGCTAGCTCCTTTTTTAGGGACTATGAAATTGTCCCCACCAATTAAATGAAATGGAAATTTTTTATAGCATCTTAGGGTTAGAAAGGACAGAGGTTTAACCTTCTGCCTTCTACCTTAACCCATTACATCTCAAATATTTCTCCCATGTGGAGAAGGTCATGCAATAACCTCCCAACATAATTTATCACTGGCTCTCACAGCTCTTGAATGTAGGCTTTTCTGATTCCTGACTCACTTTCATCTTGATAACAGAGCTACCCTATCCATGAAGTAAAAAAATAAAAAAGAACTTAGAATTGGAGTCAGAGGTTCCAATCCATCCTCTGACTTGCTATTTTATTACTTGTATAACCTTGGACCAGCCACCCCCGTTAGACTGTAAGCTCCTATAGGGCAGGGACTATTTTTTGTCTCGTTTTGTAGCCATAAAGCTTAACCCAGTGCCTGGCACATAGTATACGCTTAGTAAATGAATTTAATTGAAATTCATTTCTCTGGGTTTCAAAGTACTCCTTTATAAAAGGAGAAGATGGACTTGGTGCCCTCTCAAATTCTCTTCCACATAGAAATGTGATCTTGCTTCCCCAGTATGTGGATGGCTCCAGCAGGTCACTGGCGAGCAAATCCCATGGTGGGATTTCAGACACTGGAGCAGACTATTTAAGCTCATATGTTCTTGTGCCATCCTTGAAGGGGATGGAAATTAACTGGTAACCATTCTCCATAGATTATCACTAGAGTTTATAGTGTCAATTGTGTGCCAAGGTGTGAGGTACTGTGAAAGGCTAAAATCAATTCAACACACATTTAGATGTCAAATACATTCAAGGTACTCTGCTGCACTCTGGAGATATAAAGACGAAAGCAAACCATTCTCTGTCCTCAGAAAGCTTACACTCTAATGGAGAGATACAACATGTACACATATATACAAATATAAGTTATATACAAAATGCTACCAAGGAATTTCAAGAAGAAGGTATTGTTCCCAATAATGAGGTCCCTCTCCTCCCTGTTTTTCCCTGCTGCTCGATGGTCCCTGAGGTACCCTTCATTCTCTTGCTCACCTGAGAAAACAATCTTCCTTTTCACCAACCCTATAGCTATGGCTGTTTCTGCTGTCTTTTCCCAAGAGGATATGCTTACAATGCTTACTTTCCCTACAGAAAAGTGTAGACATAGAGATACTATGGCCTCACTACTTTGTTCTAGAGGACAAAGCTGTGAAGACCGAGGGGGAGAAAGCTGCGGTCTACTTTAGAATCAGGGACACCATCATGGTGGCTGCTGTGCAAAGTGGTCTAGAGATGGAGTCAGAGCCTTGCGATCCACTTTAAATCCTGATTCTTCTATTTATTTGCTGAGGGATCTTGGTGAACTCACCTTCCCTCTCTAGGTTTCACTCTGTTCCTCTGTAAAAGGGGAAGAAAGCTGGACCAGCCAGCTTCTAGGGTCCTTTCCAGCTCAAAGTCTATGGCCCTATGTATAGTAATCATGTAACCTTGGTCAAGACACTGAAACTCTCTGTGTCTCAGTTTCCTCATCTATAAGATGAAAGGGATACACAAGATGATCTTCTAGGTCTTTGCCAGTTCTAAATCCTGCTGGCATTGCTCACCATTAATATAACACTTATCAGAAATGATGAAAGGGCAGTTTCAGAGAAACATGGAAAGATTTGTATATGAATTGATGCAGAATGAAATAAGTGGAATCAGAAGTACCATTTCTACCATGACAACAATCTTGCAAAGACATACAACTTTGAAAAATTCAAGAACCTTGATCAATGCAATGGTCAATCACAGGATTACTGACAAAACATGCTACCTACCTCCTGCGGGAAAGGACCAAGAAGATGCTGAATCACCAAGACAATATTCACAATGGTTGCTATTGTTATGCAGATTAAGACATGCATATATATTTTCAGCCATGTCCCACTCTTTGTGACCCCATTTAGAGTTTTCTTGGCAAAGATACTGGAAAGGTTTGCCATTTCCTTTTCCAGCTCATTTTACAGATGAGGAAACTGAGGCAAAAGGGGTTAAATGACTTGCCCGGGGTCACACAGCTAGAAAGTGTCTGAGGCTGGATTTGAACTCAGGAAGACATCTTCCTGACTCTAGGCTTGTCACTGTATCCACTGTGTCACCTAGCTGTAGTGTGTATACATACATATATAATGCATGTATCATATATAAATGTGTGTATATATGTATGTATAGAAAGAAGGGTATAACTGATATGCCTATATCACATAATATATGTATATATATATTCATATACAGAAATATATATACATACATATATTCAAACATATGTATATATACATAAACATACCTATATATCACATATATGTGGTATATTATAGTCTATATACAAAGGGGTACAGACAAGAATAGAGAGAAACATATGTGTATACATGTGTATAAGTGTGTGCATACATTTCTATACATGTCTCAATATATAGTATCTATTGGACATGGATAATGCAGGAATTTCTCTCCATCAATTATCACATTTCTTAGAAACATTTTCCTTTTCTTTTTCAATGGGAGAGGGAGGTAAAGAGGGAGAAAATGCAGATTTGGGATAATTGAAAAAAACAAAATTGAATTAAAAACATTTATGCAGCACTTTATGCTTCCATAGGGCCCTCCACCTATTCCATCATGTGCTTAGCTCTTAGCATAATGCCTCCCATACAGCAGGCTCCTAATAAGTGCTTGTTGATTCTCATGGAGCTAGAAGGGACCATGGAGATCATTGGCTTATGGGATCCTGCATCTAGAGCTGGGAGGGACAGAGAGATAATCTGCTCCAGGAGGAGAAAGAGGAGGAATAGGGGAGGAAGAGGAGGGGAGGAGGAGGAAGAGGAAGAGGGGAAGAAGAGGAAGAAGAGTTGGAGGAAGAGGGGAGGAGGAGGAAGAGGAGAAAGAAATGACTCAGCCTCCTGTTTCCTAGTCTTATGCTTTCCAAATAACAAAAAGAGTCCTGATTCAGAATCAAAGGACTGGGTTCAGATCTCAGCTTTTCTACTTCCTAGATATGTGACCTCGGGTAAGTCTCTTCTCCTCCTGGGGTCTCATTTTCCTCATCTGCACGGCGAGGAGGCTATACTGGATGACCTCTGAAATCTCCTTCCAGTCTAAATCTATGATTGCACGGATAACTATCATATGTATTTCTTTGGACAGCTCACTCCATTTCCTTGGGCCTCTGTTACCCTATCTGTAAAATGGGAGGGTTGGGCCAAATGAATTCTAGGATTTTTTACCAGCTTTCTCCCCATTGTACTACACTGCCTTCTCTCTGAATGCTGGGGATCCCTGATGGAGCATCATTAGGCCACGGCCGTAATTCTGTTTGCTGAGGCTGAGACTATTTGGCTTCCAGTCATCTTCTTTGCCCTCAATGGGGATGCCAAGCCTGAGGAAAAAAAATGCAATAATGCTAAATAAAAACCAAATACTGTGGTTGTTATCTTTTTATGGAACCCTCATCTTTTACTAAGCACTCCAGCTGGTGCACACAGGCACTCTTGTCTCTCTGTAATGACTTTGTCTTTTCCCTCTAGCACCGAAACTCAGAACTATGTGGCATGTCCAGCTGAGGAGGGGCCCCCCAAAAAGCTGAGAGAGCATGCAACTCAGGAGGCCTCCATTGCCAATGGCTGGGAGCAGGGAAAGGCTAGCCAGGAGCTCACTCCCACCAGGACACACAGGTGAGTCCCTTTCCTTGCCCCTCCCCAGAGATTACCCCCCTAGGGTGGGGTAATCAGGACTTGTTCCCAGGTGCATTGGTAACTAAGGTGAGACCAATGAAGGGAGGTCTGATTATATCTTCACTCCCAAGTAGGCCCCAAACCCCTAGCTACTAGGTGCTAAGCCCATGTGGGTATGAAACCCCCAGGGTCCTAGGGGGAGGTGCTAAGACCAGAGCCAAAAGTAAGAGCTTAAGTTCTGGTGGCTCAGATGACATTTGATGCCCGCTAAAGAGTGCATAAAAAGAGAAGACAGAGCTATTTGCTTAGTTCTCACTCTTGGTGGTATACTGATATGGAGACTCTGGGCAGCTGTAGTCAAGAGCCTTCCAGCTTGTAAACCCAGATGTTGGGACTGTTAAACCCTGGTAACTAGGCATTGAGATTTGAATCAGGCATGGTCTGTCTGTCGATGTTTGTAATTTGTTTGTGTTTGCTCTGAAGCTCAGGGTGCTGGCTTTTTCCCCTGAACTAAGTCAATGATATTCGTATGTTGGATTAAAGTAAGATCGTTAACCCCTTAACATTGCTTTCCTTAGTAAAGCAGATCAAAAGAATCTGGGCTTGCAGCGTTCCTGTTGTTGGGCTCGTGTTGGTTTTTCACCCCCACATGGTGAAGGTACTGCTTAACGTTGGGCAGTGGTTCAGTGACGAGAGCACTTGATTTGAAGTCACAGGACTTAGATTCCCATCGTGGCTCTCACCATGTACTGACAATCTGAGCCTGTTCCCTCATTTGTAGATGAGATGATTGGCCTGGAGTGCTGGATTTGGAATAAGGTGGCATAAGTCTGGATGCCAGCTTTGCCACTTTCTATGTGTGGACAAAGCGCTGGCTCACTCTGGGCCTTGTTCTCTTCTTGGTAGATAAATGCAGGTTAGATTCAGTGACCTGAAGGATCCCCTTCCAGATTCTGTCAATGTACAGTCTCAGATACCATCTTGCCAAGGACAGCTTTTAACTGTAGCTTTAAATTCATGTACACAGCTTGCCTTCTGCCAGGCTCTCTGTCAAGTGGTTAATGATCTGTAAACACTGAGATTTCCTAAAGGAGGGACCGAAGGAACCCAACATTCTCCCTATATAAAGGGGAGAATCCTTTCATGGAGGGGAATAAATCTCTCCTCTAATGTATGAGTTTTGTAAATTAAATGTTTCCCATGAGAAACTTTCCTTTTCCCCAGCACCAATGTTTGCCAGGGGTTTTTCATCATAGATCCAAGCCAAGAAAGTCATCCCGGCCACCCAATCTGGAGGTTTGCCGGAGCTCCCGGGGGAAGGGTGCCCTAGAACTGTCCTGCCTCTCAGAGGAACTAGATCCACACTCTAAAGGCCTCCTGAGTCTCATTCCCTCAGGACAGCAGGGGAATCCTCTTTCGGACCCTGTCTAATTCCATCACCAGAAGTTATGACATCATGCTCAGAGAAGCTTGGCCATGCCCTTGAATCAGACAGCCCAATCCCAAATCCCCAGTGCTCCTTAAGAAGGAGAGAGGGAAATGAAAGGGCACAGAAAGACGAGGTGACTGCTTTCCTCTTTTCCCTATGAGTCTATGACAGAGTCTCTCATTCATTGGGGTGGCCCTAACCCTCCAAGGATCGTGAAACATAGAGCCAGATGGAACCTTCGAAGTCATCAAATATGACTCCTTAAACCCAAAGAAATTAAGTGACTTGTCTAGAGTTACCCAGCTAGCTATAGCAGCAGAACTAGTTTACCAACCCAGATCAGGACATGGCAGCTTTGGAGCTAGCAGAGACCTCATTACCTCATTGGCCATCTAGTCCATCTTCCTCAGTTTTACATATGAGGAAACTGAGGCCCATGGAGACAAAAGAGGAATGGGTACCCAGGTCCTCTGAGAGTCTCAGTTCTTTGCACTAAGCTACACTATATCCCAAGAGGATGAGATAAAGGCCTCTTGGGAAGGGGAAATTAAAATCAACAACAAAGGTGAACAAAGTTTTATGAGCAAGACCCCCAAGCTCAGCCTGTTCTCCTATCCACAAGCAGTCATTTCTTGGCTCTGCTTTATGAGAATGGCCACAAGACCGGAGGAAGGATGCTCCACACTGTCATATCTGCAGCCTGCTCACCTGCCAGGCCCAACATCCCCTTGGTGGGGCTTTAATTAGACTTTGATTATAATCGGGCAGAAACAATTAAATCCTATCAGCCCGTAAGAGTCCAGGCCTGGCTTCAAAGGCAGAGGAAGTTATCTTCATGAGGCAGAAAGGGGATTTCTGCTCAAGGCAGACTGGCACTGAGAGAAGAGGGCAGGGGGGGAAGAGGGGAGGTTAGAAACCTTTAATGATTATCCAGGGAGCAAGGCAGAGGGGAGCTGGGAGCTCATGGCCTGGCTTTGAGGAGTAATGTACAAAATCACTGAACATTAGAGGAAGGGCCCTGAGAATGTTCAAGGTCAGAGCTGGAAAGGGCCTTAGAGCAGGGAATGTCAGGGCTGGGAGGGGTCTGAGAACAGGGGATGGCAGGGCTGGGAGGGGTCTGAGAACAGGGGATGGCAGGGCTAGGAGGCACTATTATTGGATGCTATTATCCTCCTTTTACACAAGAGGAAACGTGAATTGTTTAGGGTCGCACAGCTAGTAAATATCCAACATGGGATTCAGACTCAGGTCTTTCTCTCTCCATGTCTAGCACCCTCTCCACTACTCTAGGCCAACCTCTCCCTAGGTGGTGAAGTGGCTAGAGCTCCAGGCCTAGAGTCAAGAAGACCTGAGTTCAAATCCAGCCTCAGACACTTATTAGCTGTGTAACTTTAGTCAAGCCACTTAAACTCTGTTTACCTCAGTTTCCCTATCTATAAAAGTGAGGACAATAAAAGTACCTATCTCCCAAGGTTGTTGTGAGGACCAATTGGGATAATAATTATAAAGTGCTTAGTACAGTGCCTGGTACATAGTAGCACTGTATAAATATTATTATTAAGTAATTAATATCACAAATGCTATTATTATTATATGACCAGCCCATATCCATTTCTAGTCAAACATGTCCTCTGTGAATTATTTGCATAGGATCATAGCTCTAAGGCTCAAAGGCATCTCAGAGGCCACCAAGTCTACCCACTTCATTTTACAAATGGGTCAACTAAAGCCCAGAACTTGCCCAAGGTCACAGAGTTAGTACATGGAAGAGCCAGGATTTGAACTCAGGTCTTCTGACTCAAGTCAGTCTTTCTACACAACGTACGCCAGTCATCATCAGTAATGTGCTCTGATTTTCCATGAAAAATGGAGATACACTTGTCTGTTTTCATGTCCTCTCCAATACAAATGGGATCTGAGATCCCATGAGTTTGGGATCCCAGCAATGTGGATTACAACCCATCTCCCATCTCTGCCTGGCCAGCCTATGTGACTTCCCACCAACTTGACCCAAAAGGTCTATCCATTATGGTGGAGGCCTTGTCTGATTCCTCCCGAAACTGCCAAGGTACCCATGGAGCATTCTGGCCATTCATCAGTCACCCCCCACCTTCTATGTGTACCTGTCCCACCTTCTCTTCCTATCACCTGCTTCTTCCTTCAAGTTCTTTGTTAGTGATCCATTGCAGCTTGCCCACATCCACCATGCATCTCTCCATTGTGTTAGGAAGACCTGGGTTTCCATTCCTGCCTCTTTTTAAAATTCTTTGGAGACAGTGATGTTCCAAGACTCATCATCACACAGTAACAGAATTAAAATGTGAACATTGAAATGGTGGGACTTGGCTTTCATGGAAATCTTGGCATCCATACTTCCTAAAAGTAATCCAGACTGCCCTCTTCCCATTCAACTCAAGGTGATATAGTTGACAGAAAGCTGGCCTTTAAGCCAGAAAGACCCAGGTCATCAATCCAGAGGTAAGAGGTAAGGCTTGAATTCAGATCTTCCTGGCTGAGGTTAGCTATCTACCTCAACACACAGTAGGTGCTTAACAAGGTTTGAGGTCAGCTCTCAACCTCAACACACAGTAAGTGCTTAATGAGGTTTGAGGTCAGCTTTCAACCTCTACACACATAGTAGGTGCTTAAATAATATTTAACAAATCAACTCCATAATCACGTTTATTTTTCCCATTCCTGCTGGCCAGACTTTTCAAGGTCATCTTGGCCTTCCCCTAGTTAGGGTAAATTATCGAGGTTAGCCCACATTTGCATCTACTGAATGCCAAGTGACTCTTCATCCCAAATCATCCCTTTTTACTCCTGAAATGGTGTGTTTAACAGCCCTCAATCCAGTCCCATTATCCAGGAGGTAACTTGAGTTCATTTACCTACTACCTCCTGTGCATTTTAATTTAATTGAGTTGGAACCTGCTTTGCATGGGGAAAAATGCTTATTCCTAAGGATGGAGCCTTTTTAAGGTAGGGGGAGAAAGTACTGGTGACAGCTCTCCTTCCATTACACCTTGGCAAATATGCTTTTAATAATCAGCTGTTATTTAACATATATTACATCCTTATTAAGTTGCAGTCAGAATAGTAGAGGCAGTCGTGACTCCTTGGGGCCTAAATGCCAATTAATTATTTAAAAAGTTATTTATTTACCAAGGTGAAGCATTTGAACGTGCAATAATAAATCTATTACCAAGCCGTTAACCTCCATAAATACATTGAATATAATCAATTGCCTCTTGAGTAACATACCACTCGTCTCATTAGATCTACATTAACTCCTTATTTGAGATACTTAATTTGAAGTGTGACCAAATTAGGCATGGAATGTTAATTAAGCATTGGCCCTGCTTATTGAATAGTCTGGGAATCAAGATCCCTGGGGACTGGCAATAGTTCCCAGGAACCCAATGGTGGGATCAATAAGACCAGGGTTGTAGCTAGCCATGTTTGCACCCTAGGCATGAGATGTACCTCAGATTTTGGGGGATAGACTAGGGCAAGGGGTCAAGTTGGACTATAGACAGAGATCCGTGGAAATTGCAAGGCTGATCCTGGGGCAGCCAGGCCAGAGGGAAAGTTATCTGGGGTGTTATCCCCAAGTGAAGAAACATGGCAGACATTTGGGAGTAAGGAGAGACGATGTAGAGTACTGGTTAGAGCATCTTCCTTAGGGTCAGGATCCAAGGCTTACATTTACCACCCTGGGCAAGCTGTTTCACTCCTCAGCATCCAGGCACATCTAAGCTTCAAAAAGGAGCTGATCTGCACCGGCAGAGGGACTTTCTTCATCTGGAGTTCCCAACCTGGGTGAAATCACAGGTCTGGTAGAAAAACAAAAGCAAATGAAAAAAGGACCAATTTAAAAGTATTTATGGAAGACTCCCTAAATGTCAGACTCTGTGCCTGGCATTGGAGATGCCAAGAAAAAGGATGAGATGATCTCTACTCACAACATGCTTACATTTAAATGGGGGGAGACAAAGTAATATAAAAATATGCTGTGTAAATATGAAATGAATCGATACAAGGTAGTTTGTAGGTAGCACAGCAGATAGAGGGCTGGGCTGAGTTCAAATTCAACCTCAGACACTTCCTAGTTGCCTAGTGACCCTGGGCAAGTCATTTGACCCTGTTTGCCTCAGTTTCCTCATCTGTAAAATAAGCTGGAAAAGAAAATGGCAAACCACTCCAGTATCTTTACAAAGAAAACCCAAATGGGGTCATGGAGAGTCACTGGACATGACCTCAATGGTCAAACAACAAGTTTGTAAGAAAGGAATCTAACAGTTATTTCACACTGAGAATGGTGTTTGAGCTGGTTGTTAATCAACATTTATTAAGCCCTTAATATGTGTCAGGCACTAGGCTAAGCATTAGAGGAAGAAAGGTGCCCTGTGAGGGGGGGTTTAAGGAGACTGCATTCTAGGCATATGGGATGGCCAATGCAAAGGCATGATATGTTGTAGGAAGAGAGAGAGAAGGTCAAATGAGTAATTATTCCCCCATTCAAATGTAAGTATGTTGTGAGGAGGGATTATCTCATTCCTTTTTCTTTGCATCTCCAATGCAGAGGCCTAGTAGTGGATAGTAGTGGATAGGCCTTGGGGTCAGAATGACCTTGCTTCAAAACCTGACATGTTGACTCTTGGAAATTCTGTTAACCCCTCAGTACCCCAGGCAACTTTAAATCAGTCCATGTAAGCTGAAGAAAAGTTGCCAGGTTTCCCAGGCTCAATGCAAACCTGAGCAGCAAATTTCTAAGGTTTTTAAAACATTTTCATTTCTACGCCACCAAGGTACTGCCAGCAGCAGCTCCATTCTGGTTCAGGGGCCCTACTGCTCCACCTTAGTTACAGCTCCCTTAATGCTCATCTTATGTATCTCTACAGTGCTTTCCGGGACAAGGACTTCACACCACCACCTTCCTCCAGGGGCAAGAAGAAAAAGAAGAAATCAGCCCGGAAGAAGCGAAGAAGGTGAGGTCTTCCTGGTTTGGAGGAAGAACCAAAGGCAGACAAGACCAAGCAGGGAACCCCTTTTAGTTCTTATGTGTGGCACCATGCTAGAATAGCCACCTACTGAGGTCAAGTAGGAGAAAGACATCTAGAGGCTGGGATCTGAGAACTGACTGTGAACTTGCTATGTGACCCAAGGACAAATCATTTCTTCTCTCTCTGAACCTCAGTTTCTTCATCTGTAAGATGAGGAAAAAGCCTCCCACATATGATGGGAACTTAATAAATGCTTGGATTTAACTCAATTGAGAGAATCATGCTGGATTGTAATATGGGGTAGAGTGTTGACCAAGAGGAGCTTTGGTCAATAGAGGCCCTCAACCACTTGCTGAAATGACATGTGTTTCTTCGTACAGAGCCTACAACAGCACACGTGTAGCTCCATGGGATGTCTCAGGTCCGTGGCCTAGAGCTGGAAAGGGCCTTAGAAGTCATCTAGTCCAGGGCAGTCAAACTCAAAAGGGCTCAAGCCACACCTAAAGATCCCTGCTGGCTGCATATTGACTTGGTTGTCATTCAGCAGTTTCAATCATGTCTGGCTTTTCATGACCCCATTAAGGAAAATACTGGAGTACTTTGCTATTTCTTTCTCCAGTTCATTTTACAGATGAGGAAACTGAGGCAAACAGGGTTAAATGACTTGCCCAGGGTCATACAGCTAGAAAATTTCTGAGGCTGTATTTGAACTCAGATCTTCCTGACTCCAGGTCTGGAGCTTTATACACTGCTCTACCTGACTGCCCTTTGCATATTGACTTAGAAAACACAAATGACCATTATCTATGTTTTATCATTTTTTTTATTTATTTTGTTAAACATTTCTCAATTATATTTTAATCTGGGGCTGGCTGCACTGGAGAGTATTGCCATGTGATAACAAAGACCACCTCATTTTACAGATGGGCAAGCTGAGGCATTGGAGATGGGAAGAGATGCACCTGACATCTCACATGGGTAGCAATGGCAGACCCCGGGGCTAAGCCCAGGCTTCCACCTTCAAATGCAACATTCTTTCTATTTATCCTTCTGTCTTCTTTATCCACAAGATCCTAGCATAATGGCCAGCCCACAGTAGGCACTTAATAAATGCTTTTAATTGATATCTAGAGCTATAAATGGTCCTTGGAGACCATTTAGTCCAACTCTTCTCTCTTATTTTAGAGATAAAGCAACTGAGGCCTAGGGAGGTGTTGTGTTATGTTCAAGGACATTTAGGTAGGATTTGAACCCAGACCCTCCAATTATAACTCCAAGTATAATGTTCTTTCCACTATACCAGGCTCTTTCAAATTCTTCATCAACTCAACTCCCAAATCTGATTTCATGTAATCTTGGCATCGCCAAGCTAAAGTTAGAAGGGACCTCGAAAGCTGATTAGTCTAAACCTCTCATTTAATAGATGAGGAACCTTAGTCATAGAGGCTAAGTGATTTGTCCAAGGTAACAAAAGTAGTGATATGGGATTTGAACCCAGGTCCTCTGCTTTTTGCCCCCTGACTCTAGTGGTCTTTTCTAGCTTTGCCATTCCAAGATGAAGTTGGGGTCCCATCAGAGGTTATTAAGGGAAGCTGGGGATGCATTGATTATGTCTCTAATTGTTGAGGAAGGCATTTGATCCAACCTACAAACCTTCATTTAGCTCCTATTATGTGGATAGAAGTCCCCAAGAATACAATGAGAATGGCATAGAGTTCTCAAGGAGCTTAAGGTCCACTGGGATTTGAGATAGGGTTGAAAAGGTAGGCTGGACCCAGATTCTGGAGGGCTTCAAGAACATTAGGGAAGGTCTCCATCTTGATACCCCAAACAGGAGAGAGCATGGGGCTGATGGGACATCTAAACAACCCTGAAGGGATTCTAAGTGTGAGCCAATGAATCGATCAATAAGTTTTTTTTTATTATTATTAAGAACCTACTATGTGCCAAGCCCTATTCTAAAGACTGGGAATAGAAAGATAAAAGTGGGAAAAAAAATCCTGATCCCCAAAGACCTTATAGCCTAATGGGAGATACAACATATAAACAGATGATCAACAAACAGGCATTTATTAAGCACCTCACACTGCCAGGGTTTGGGCTAGGGTCTGAGGAAGCCTTGTTCCCTTGTCTCAACTTTGTCAAGAAACCTTCCCAATCCTTCTTAATCTAATGACTTTCTTCTGAGATTGCCTCAATTTATCAGAGATACAGAGACAGAGACGGACACTGACACAGAAAGACAATCAGAGAAAGAGACAAAGACAGACATAGAAAGATTTACACACACACACATATATATATATATATATATATGGAGAGAGTAAATTAGCAAATAGATGTAAGTAAATATATATTAACAAACATATAGATAGATATAATTCATTAGTAAATATACATATGGAAACAAATATGTCTATAGATAGATATAGTAAGTTAGTAAATATAGATAGATATAGTAAATTAGTAAAGAGATATAAATAAATATATATCAGCAAACATAGATATTTATAGATTAGATAGCTATAATAGATTGGTAAATATACATATGGAAACAAATATAGCTACAGATAGCTGTAGCAAATTAGTAAATACAGATAGACATAGTAAATTAGTAAATAGGTATATATCTAGATAGATAACTCTAGTAGATTTATATATATATATATATATATATATATATATATATATGTAGAAAGAGAGAGGCAGAGAGGGACAGAGAGAGAGATCTTGTTTGTACATGGGTGTCTGCATGTTGTCTCTCCCATTAGACTATAAGCTCCCTAAGGGCAGGAATTGTTTTTGGCCTTCTTTGGTATCCTCGTTCAAAGCACTTAGCATAGTGCCTGACACATAGAAGAAACTTAATAAAGATACAAAGATAGACGTGAACAGTTTCTGTCCTCAAGGAATGTTCAGTCTTTGGTTAGGGACCTTCAATGCCAGGCTCTTGCTAATAAAATGAGTATGCAAAGAAGGAAACATCCCTATTCGAAAGGAGACTCTTTACATTACAGAGGATATAGTCATATCCAGAGCAGAGTGGGGTAGAGAGTTAGGACAATATGGTTCCAGAACCAGAGCCCTTAAAAGATGAGGCAAAGATGTCCTGTGACCCTCCAGAGGAAAAAGATGCCTTAGCTCCTAATGTGAGGGTACCCAAGGGCAGTGCTCATAGAAGCCTGCAGGCGGCAGCAGAGAGCAACCCCAGAACGTGTTCCCTGCTCCACATTGCCATGTATTTTCAGCTGGAGGTGAACTTCCCTAACAACCTGGTTCGTGGGCCTCTCTCTAGCAATGACCCCCTCCCCCCCACCTTACACCCAAAGAGTAGGTGGCACGGAAAGGTTGGAGATAGGGCAGGCTTGCCACAATTCAAAGCAGCAGAAGGTAGGAAGTCTGTGCACAGGTCAGCCTTGGGCTCCCATTAACAATGGATCTCTATAGTCAAAGAGGGGACTAGCCAATAGACAAGCTCATCTCCCACCTCCATGCCATTGTACAGAATTCCCCTCATGCCTAGAAGGCATTCTCTCCTTACCTTTGCCTCTTACAATTCTATGTATGTGTGTTTGTGTGTGTGTGTGTGTGTGTGTGTGTGTGTGTGTTGTCATTGTTGCTGTTGAACAGTGGTTCAAACCTAAGTCTTTCGATGCTAAGAGTAATATTCTTTTCAATTCCCTGGGTGTTAAGCTGACTTCCAAGTCCTGAGGCATGCTGGGATGCCAGCTTCTGAACAATTTTTAGAAAGAGTTTAATCACCAAGGGGAGAAAAAAAACCTCATATAAACAAACACCTGGGCTCTTGGAGGGACCTGTTGTTGCCAGAAAGACCCCAGGATGTTAGAGTAAATATGGAGAAGAATGATCTTTGTAATTTTGCCTTTGGTCAGCCCTGTGAAATAGATCTAATCTAAATTTTTAGAGGTTGGGATTGTAAAAGAGAATGCCAGACCAGACAAACCAAAGGAGGCCTATATACACACCCCCAGTTTAGGGCCACCTGGTGGCCTGGTGGTTGATTAGGAGGGGCTTCAGATATGGCCCAAAAGGGTACATAGGTTGGGACCAATGGACAGGGGTGGATGGCCAGCTTGCTGTGGTATTTGCTTTGGTATATGCTGTGGATTTGTCTTTTCATTTTGTCTTTTTATCACCAGCACAAGCACACGATGTTTTCTGAATGCTTATTAATTGGATCGAGTGGAGCCCTGGGCTATAGGCTTCAAACTCTGTGGGGCATCCTTAGGAGAGCCCCAGGGTGACTAGGCCCATTGGGCCATGGCCAGCACATCCTGGGGGTCAGTGATCATTCACAGTGGGGTTGATGAGCTGTGTAGCAGTGACTGTGAAGGGCCTTGAATATATTCTGAGAATATAAGCACCTGGAGGGCAGGGACTGTTTTACCTCCCTCTTGTCTCTCCTAAGCACCCGGTACAGGATCTAGCAGAGTCCGCATATAATATATATTTGTTGAATGTGGGCAGGAACAGGAGTTTTGCCAGATGAGCCTGCTTGGGGTGGGCAAGTGGCCTGGTGCTCCCCACTGAGGCCTATTGGGAAGGTACCATATCATCTGTCTATTAGCAACTTTGGCCATATTGATGAAACTCCTAGACATGAGGACATAACCTGGTGTGGTTACTACCTGAATAAGTCACTTCTCCTCCGTACCTCAGTTTGGATAGAATCAACTCTAAGGTCCCATCTCCAACCCACCACCCCAAATCCCACCGACATCCCCTATTCTAAGGCCCCTCCCAGCTCTGACATTCTCTGTTCTAAGGCCCCTCCCAGCTGTGCCATTCCCTGTTCTGAGGCCCCTCCCAGCTCTGACATCCCCTGTTCTAAGGCCCCTCCCAGCTCTGACATCCTCTGTTCTAAGGCCCCTCCCAGCTCTGACATTCTCTGTTCTAAGGCCCCTCCAAGCTCTGACATCCCCTGTTCTAAGGCCCCTCCCAGCTCTGACATCCCCTGTTCTAAGGCCCCTCCCAGCTCTGACATTCTCTGTTCTAAGGCCTCTCCCAGCTGTGCCATCCCCTGTTCTGAGGCCCCTCCCAGCTCTGACATCATCCCCTGTTCTAAGGCCCCTCCCAGCTCTGACATTCTCTGTTCTAAGGCCCCTCCAAGCTCTGACATCCTCTGTTCTAAGGCTTTCCCAGGTCCCATGTAGTATCAACCCACCCCTCCACCCTCCTGATCTTGTAGGAGTCGGGGCCCCCAGGTGCCCGATCTTCTCCCACATTTTCATGAGCTGACTAGAGGCAGGCAAAGATGAGACATTTAGAAGCGTGGGCTTCGGGGTGTCGTCGAGATGTAAGCAGTGTAGACGAAGTCAGCCCCCTTAGGACCACGTTAAGTTAAGGAGCGATCTTAGAACATTCCCACGGCTTGAGGACGACAGAAAAGTGATCCTCCGGTGTTCAACACTTTCAACTGAACATCGGCGAGAGCAGCGAACGGAGCCGGGCTCCAAGGGAGGACGAGTGGAGGGGCCCGCCCTCCCTGCCCGTTACCCGCCCAACTGCTGCTACTGCTCCACCGTCCTCACCCGCAATAGTCCCATCATTATCTCCCAGGATCCCTTAGCGAGACGTCACTTCTTCTTCCCCTCCCATCTCATCAGTCCCACCTGGGCTAGAGGCAGGAGGCTCTACCAAGCTGCGGTCCTTGAATCTGCCCCCCACCCCCAGCCTCTTTCAGTACTGGGACTCTGCCTCAAATGTGTCCCCAGCATCCAACCTCTAAGACAGGAAAAGGTCTGCACTTGGAGTTAGAATCCTGAAGTTCAGGTCGCAGGGATGAAATTTCCACGGGGGGAGGAGCAGACTGCAGTTAAGTCACCTCATCTCCCTGTGCCTTGGTTTCCTCATCTGTAAGATGGGATAATACTATTTGCTCTGTTCCTTTCAGAGTAGGGAGCCGTGCATGGAATGTTGCCCACCCTGTCAGACTATGCTGCTGTGCAGCTTAATTTAACTGGGTTGCTTTTTCTCTTATCTCTTATTTAAATTTTTGTTTTGTTTTGTTCTGAAAGGCAATTACAGTTAAGTGACTTGCCCAGGGTCACACAGCTAGTAAGTGTCTGAGATCACATTTGAACTCGGGTCTTCTTGATTCTAGGACAGGTGCTCTATCCACTGCACACATTTTTTTTAACATTCATTTTTAAATTTTGAATTCCAAATTGTCTCCCTCCTTCCAACCCCTTCCCCATCCGTTGAAAAGCCAAATAATGTGATACCCATTATACAGGTGAAGAACTGCTCCTTTTTTTTTAATTCTTTGTTATAGTAAATGCTTCTCTGGGGGAAGGGTAAGAAAGATATTTGGAAATGCACAGAAAGACAAAACAAAATATATCATTTGTTTTAATTTAAAAAACTATGTTACCATCTACCTTACAGGGTTGTTGGAAAAGCAGTTTGTACACTGTGGAGCATTAGACCTAATATGAGCTGCTCATTTTCATTTTTTGAGTCCCTCCCCCCACACATCCATTTCTAAGCTGTATTCTTTTCCCTTGGCAGATCCCCTTCCTATAGTCCATCTCCAGTAAAAAAGAAGAAGAAGAAAAGTTCTAAGAAGCACAAGAGAAACAGGTATTCTCCGTCATTCCTGGAAGCATAAGTTTGAATGGCTGAAAGAGAAGAGAATTTGAGACCAGGGGTCATCTTGGCCATCCCTCGGCAAATAGTACAATTCTATACGCTTCTATATTTCATATACATATACAGTATATTATATATACAATTTATTATATATATGTATACACACACAATTCTGTACACAACCCATTCTTCCTGATGGGGACCACTTTCAATTCATGGAGCATTTTGGGGGTGCCTACCAGGTGTCATGGAGCCAGACACTGTGCTAGGTTCACAAGAGACCCTTCAGGAGGTCATATTCCGCAGAGGGGAAGGAGAGGAATGTGCTACTGTATCAATCAAGCAAATAAGAAGCATTAATTAAGCAAGCATCCTTTAGTATTAGACACTAAGAATTTTTTTGTTAAAGTCTACTGTGAGCTAGGCCCTGGTAATACAGGAACGCAAGTGAAACAGTATCTGTCCTGAAAGAGGTAACACTTTATTGATGGGGAAAGTATATACAAAATATTCCTACAAAGTAATTGTAAGAGAGAGTGTGAATTGATACATGGGAGGATCAGGGAAGACCTTGGGTTGGAGATAGCCCCTGAGCTATGCTTTAGAAGACGTTGGCATCCAAAAAGATGTATGTAAGACTTGATGGAATCCCAGAGTCTCAGGCATCCATCCAGTGGTCTCTGGATTCCCCTGGCTCAGAATGCTGACCCTCGAAGGTCTGCCTCTCAGGTCTGGGGATCTGCTGAAATTCTAATTCCTGACCAGTTTTCCAAAACCATTTCCCCACCTGGAAAAATTCAACCTCAAGGAGTCATCATGAAAACACCTGGGATTGGGAGTGGGAGAAGGAGGGAGTTGGTTCCAGAAATAAAAACTGCTGTTTTGGTCAAAAGCAGTCTGAAAGATGAAGGGCGGGGAAGGAACTGATTTAGGCAGAAAGATTAAAGAAGGAAAATAAACACGTCTCAGCTAAGTGACAACTGAGGAAAAAGAAGATAACGAGCAAAGCAAATATTTAAAAGGTGGAACCTGGCAGGGAGGGAAAGAGGTTTATTTAGTCTGGAAAAGATCAAAGGGATGTAATTAAGAAAAGGAAAGGCAGGGACTTGACCGTGGGTTATCCTTCCTTCCCAGGAGGTCAGGGGAGTGGGAACTGCCTCCCCTCTTGGTAAACTTAGCTTCCAGTGGATTAGAACGTGGTGTTGACAAGAGCAAGGTCAGGATCTGGCCCATTTGTGCTTGTCGATTTCATTCCATGGCTCCAGGTCCTACCCTTGATCCTGCCCTGCCATCTCAGAAATGTGTACCCCAGGACACCAGGAGTAGAGCAGGGAGCCATCAACCCACCCCTGCTACTGCAGGCAGCTAGATGGCACAACGGATAGAGCGCTGGACTTGGAAATGAGGAAACTGGTTCAATCCTCCCTTTGGCACTGCCCAGCTACAGGATCCTGAGGAAGTGAAAACTTCTCTGGTTGTGAACCTCAGCTTTCTACTCTACAAAACGAGAACGATAATTACAGATACCTCCCAGGGTTGTCGTGAGGACCAAGGGAGATAATGTGTGTAAAATGCTTTGTAAACCTTAAAGCACCAGGTTATTATTGTCACTGGTAACACAGCCCCGGTGATACTAATAATCTATGTTTGAATTAGATGGGCAGAGAATTGTGGGATGGTCCTTTCCCAGGTCTTTGAGGGTAGATGAAGAGATTGACAAAAGGGTCTCTACTTTCCATGATCAAGGTCATGCCTGGATCTTGAGCAAATAACGTGGCTGAGTGTCAAACAACAGCTCCAGGTCCAGCATAGCACTGAGGGGAATGGGAGAAAGAGCAGTGAACTGGGGGGTTTGGAAACTGAGAGGCGACATGGGGTAGAGAAATCACTAGGTGTGGAGTCAGCAAGTACTGAGTTCAGATTCTGCCACAGACGTTTACCAGCGGTGTGACCTTGGGCAAGTCCTCTGTTTGCCTTAGTTTCTCACCTGTAAAACAAGGGAGTTGGACCTGATGGTCTCTGAGAGGTTCCTGCCAGTTCAAAACGTTGAATCCATGTGATCCTGCTAAGGGAGCAGCTGCAGATGACCTTGTCTGAGCCTTTCCATTCTGCCCTTCCTGCAGCCTACCAAACACATAAAGCCCCCAGGGGTCCCAGGATACCCACCAGTAATTTCACTTAAGTCTGATTAGAGTGACCCAGGCACTGCTTTCCCCCTCAATTATCACCTCCTGAGCATGGGAGGCTTCTGGGCCTGGATTTTCCAAGTGCCTGAAGTAATGGATTTATTTGTTGAGTTTATATGACATTTAAAGGTCAGAATAGTTATAAAGGACAGGGGTTGTTTTTTGTTCATTTGTTTTTAATTTCTGTCTGATAAGTAAAGTTTCATTAAAGAGTCTGAAAAATGGTAGAGTCGTGAGTCAAAAATATCATCTTTCCTGTGATAGTGGAGAGTTCTAGAACTGGAGTCAGGAAGACCTAAGTTCAAATCTGGCCTCTAACACATTTTAGCTATGAGACCCTGGGCAAGATGCCCTACCTCAGTTTGCTCATCTGTAAAAATGGGGATAATAATAGCACCTACCTCCTAGGGTTGTTGTCAGGATCAAATGAGATATCTGTATCTGGCCTCAGACACTTACTAGCTGTGTGACCCTGGCAAGTCACTTAACCCTGTATGCCTCAATTTTCTTACCTGTAAAATGACTGAGAGAAAGAAATTGCAAACTGCTCTAGTATCTTTGCCAAGAAAACCCAAAATGTGATCACAGGAAGTTGGACATGACTGAAATGACTCAACAACAACACAGCATAGTATCTTTGCCAAGAAAACTCCAAATAGGGTCACCAAGAATTGGGCACGACTGAGAAATGACTCATCAATAACAAAGGTGCCAGTGGCCACCTTCTCTAAAAAGTTTATGTCTAGAGTCTCCCAAAAACAGAAGTAGAAAGGAGCTCAATTCACAACATGAGTCAGGTATGGGACAGCTATTTGTTTTCTACCCACAAAAGAAATTCTAAAAGACAAAAAAAACTCACACCCACATAAATAAGAGCTAAACAATCAATAACTCAAAATTTATAATTACTATTGCAATATGCCAGGTAGTTGAATCAACATATCAGAACATAAAAAGGTCTATGGGACTCCCAAACAGGATTCTACATTTCACCTCAACTCTGCACTGACCTTCTCATAGCCTATGTATTCTCACAAGCTGGGCCAGGAGTTGAGTTTATCGTCCTGCCAGTGTTGACCTTGTCTCAAATGAGATGATGTTTGTAAAGTACTTGACATAGTACTGGGCATATAGTAGGTACTATCTAAATACTCATTCCCTTCCCTTCCACTTTGTTGGAGATTCTTCTCCTGGCTGCTAATAAGATCCAACTAATTAACCCAAGAGTCTGAACTTGTCAAACGAATGAGGTAAGCCTCAGATTTTATAGCCAAGCTTGCCATTTGGGCATCTATATTAATGAAAGATCAAACACAAAAGAGGTTTCCCCATACCCAGGATCAAGCTCACCTAGGAAAGGCATGGGCTTTAGTTACCATGTTCTCATGGACACATGGAAGCCAGGGTGGGCAGGTAGAGTGAGCTGACCTCCCCCTACCCCCACTCCCATAGAAAATGGCTTGAAATGGTCCTGTTACAGCCAAAAGCCAGGAAGAGAAAAGAGTGAGGGGCAAGGTCATTCTCATTTTCAAGGTTGACCCAGTCAACCTTGAGTTCTTTCTGCTCAGTGTACAGTAAGTGGGTGCTTCCTCATCTCAGGAGTTTTTCAGTGCTGAGTCACAAGTATGATTGGTCAGAAGAATCCAAGTTCTGGGTCACGCATGGTTTGGAAAACAGGAGAGATGGTTTTGTGAATTCCCTGTTCACCATTCCCTTGTTTCTCCACTGACTACCTATATGTGTGACCTAGGGCAGGTCACATCCCTCTGAGCTGGTTTCCTCCTCTGTAATGACCTTCCAGTACCCTTCTAGCTCTAAGCCTTTGTGATTTCATGTCTTTAGGAGCCCAGAAGAGAGTGATCATATAGGTGTCCATACCCAGCCATCCCATAAGTAGATCACAAATTTTAAAGTAAAAGTAGACTTTTGAACCATCGAATCTAATCCCCTCATTTAACAATAGAAGAAACTGACCCCAACAAGGAGCAATACCTTCCCAAGGTCAATATGGGTCATTGCTTGCAGTGGGTCTAAATCTGCCTAATCACAAACTCCACCTGTTGGTGCTGCTCCAGTCTGCTGGGGACAAGCAGAACAAAGCTAATCCCTCTTTCACATGAAAACCCTTAAGACACTTGAAGACAGTAAACTTATGTTTACTAGGTCTTCTCTTCTCCAGGATAATTCCTGGTTCTTTCCATTGACAATCCCACAACTGCATCTTAAGGCCTTTCATTGCTGTGGTCCTCTCCTCTGGATATTCTCCAGCCTGTCATCACCTTCCCTGTGATCCAAACACAGCATATCAGATAGGGTCTGACCAAGGCAGAATACAATGGAACAATCAATTGATCTATCAACAATCAAACATTGTCAAAGCAACTACCGTGTGCCAGGCACTGTTAGATGCTCGAGCACACATACAAAAAAAAAAAAAAAGCTAATCCTGCTCCCAAGGAATTTGCATTCCCTTCCTTATCCTGCATTCTATGCCACTCTTAATGTAGCTTATCTAAGGTTGTGTTAGCTTTTGAGGGGCTAACATACTGAGGATTTATTCTATGGAAACTCCCAGATCCTGAGAGAGCATCTAGTCTCTACTGTCTTGCACTTGTGAAATTGATTTTTTGAACTTGGCTAGAAAACTTTACATTTGTCCCTATTTTATTTCATCTTACTAGTTTCACCCTAATGTACTGTCTAGTGAGATCTTTTCTTCCCCCATCCTGACTCTACATCCAGTTTGTGAGACAGTCCTCTCAATTTCATGTCATCTGCTAGTTTGATAAACATGTCATCTGAGCCTTTATCCAAATCATTGATAAAGATATTCAACACCGCAAGACTAGATCCCTGGAGCACTGCATTGGAGCCCTTCCTCCAAGCTGACATCAAATCATCAGTGACTACATTGGGGGTCCAGTCACTGAGCCAGTTACAAATCCATCTATCATTTAACCCACACCTCTCCATCTTATCCCCAAGAACACCATGAGGTCAAGTGGTTCATTAAAATGTAGGTAAACTATATCTACACAGTTTCCTTTATCTTATAGTTTCACAACTTTATCAAGAAAGCCAATGAAGTTAGTTTGTCCTGAACGGGTGGAGGGCAGAGGTTTTCTTCACAAAAATGGAGAAGCGGAAGGGACGTTGTCAGTCATTCAGCCCAACCCATGCACGAAAGGAATCACCACTATCACATACCCAATAAGTCATCATCCACCCTATGCTTGAAGACCCTCAAGGAAGAGAAACCAAGTACCTCCCGGGCATGTGATCCCAATTTGGGACAGCCCTAATTGATTGACAGTTTTTTCCTGACATCCAGTCTATTTTGGATTTTTGTAACTGGTTTTGCTCCCACCTCCTCCACATGACACTTCTTTCAATAATTCCATATAAATAGCCCTAAGTCTTCTCTTCCCTAGGCTGAACATTCCCAGTTTCTCAAACCTCATAGCGCATAGACCCTATGGACCCTAAGGCTCTTCACCATCCTGGGTCACCTCCTCTAGACACTCTTCTTAATAGAGAGTCCAAGAATGGCACTTAGAACCCTTAGAAACCAACCAACAGGTGATTTTGGGACCCCATCCAAGAGCTACATAGTCTAATGCAGAGCTGCCCCAGGACTTAGTCACAATCATGTTAAAGATAGAGCTGTCCTTGTCTTAAGGCCTTTCATTGCTGTGGTCCTCCAAAGATGTTCCTGTTTGGGCTTTAGTCAGCTCTCCTCTTTTGTTTTGATTTTTTGTTTGCTTGTAAGTTGGTTGTTTTTGTTTTGTTTTTTAATGAATGGATGCCTGATGGTAGAATTTCAGGCACTGTGAAATGAGGCATAGAGATATTGTGTAGCATATCCAGAGATGGGAGTGGTCAGGAGGAGAGAGGAAAAGTAGGATGAACCTTTAATGGCCAGCATGTTTATCATCACATTCCCTCTCTTTAAATTCAATTCCTGGGCATTTATTGAGCCTTCTAATGAGTGTATAAAAGATACACTAATGAGTGTATCTCAACTGAGACAATAATTGTGAAGCCCTTTGCAAATGTTAGTGTACTCTATGCTTGGGAGCTAATCCATGTTACTGATGGCCAAGATAATAGGAAAACAAATCTAGATCCAGAATGGGATCTCGGGGAGATCTAGTTCTATGACCCCATTTTAAAGATGAAGAGACTGAGGCTCATCGAGGTACAGTAGCTTGCCCAAGGTCACACAGGCAGCAAGAGACAGAGGCAGGATTTGAAGCTGGATCCTTGGATGCTGAAGTCAATGCTCTTTCTACTGTACAAAGCTGCCTCTCTCATCTCTCACCCCATAGCATTGCAATATTTAGAGCCAGGAGAAATCCTGGAGGTCATCGAGTCAAAGACCCCCATTCTTCAGATAAGGAAACTGAGGCCCAGAAAAGGGTAGTGATTTGCCGAAGGTCACACAGATCAGAGCAGAGTTTGGGCTTATTCATGATCTTTCCAAAATGTTCCCTCAACTCACCTACCCATCCACCACTGCACATATAAAATGTGCTCCAATGTGCATCACTAGTGCAGAACTGAAGCTAATAGCTATTTTAGATTTCTTGGTATTTAGCAATGAATGATGAAAAGAGACCAGGAGATAAGAGAAACCTGGGTTCAAATTGTGCCTATGGCACTGGCAAGCCTTGTGAGCCTCAGTTTTCCTTTTGGTAATTTGGGGTGTCATAATCCCAGTAGTACCTAAATAACTAGGTTGTGAGAGTGGGGGGAGAGAGGGAGGGAGGCAGGGAGGAAGAGGGAGAGAGACAGATAGAGACAGAAACAAAGAGAAAGAGAGGCAGATAGAGACAGAAAGAGAAAGGGAGAGGGAAGGAGAGAGAAATAGGAAGTGGAGACACACAGACAGAGGCAGAGAAAGACAGAGAGACAGAGACTGATAGAGATAGAGACAGAAACACAGAGAGACAGACAGACAGAGGGAGAGAATGTATGCAAAATGTCTTGAAAACCTTTAAGAGATGTAGAAATTTCAAATATTGCTAACCTTATTTCCAGCCAGGACAAAGCTAACCCAGCTGCTAGCAACGATCTATATCCTGATGGTTATGGAGTTTAGGTGAACTGCCAAGTTCAGCCTGGGGTTTTTCATTAAATTGTATGGTGTCTTAAAGCATCCTTTGACCTACAGGAACCTGGGCAGGGAATAGGGAACAGGAAAGAGAGGGAGAAGGGTAGAAGTTCCCTAAGATCCTGTGAGATATTGGAAATATGTGTATGCTTCCCTCTCAAGGAACGGAGGACCAGATCCCATTGTGGTTTTTGTTTGTTTTCCACAGGTCTTTCTCCAAGAAGAGAAGACATAGGTAAGAATCTGGTTAAGTTCTTGCTTCACCTTTAATGCTTGAAGCCTAATGGCTTCACTAATGGCTCCTCTGGGGCCCAGAATAGCTGTGGGGTGAAATTCAACTGCACGAACTTGGGTAAATCATTTTGTGCCACACTTTTTCACCTGTAAAGTGAGCAGGTTGGAGGGGAAATCGTTGGAATTGATGATCTCATGGTCCCTTCCACCTCTGACATTCTGTGATTCTATCAGGCAGCTTGGTAGGGTAGCCAGGGCATGTGACTCAGGATTTGTTTCCTGTCTCTGCTACTTACTGCTCAAATGATTTCAGGCAAGATGCTTTCTCTCTCTAGACCTCAGTTTCCCCACCTGTAATGGCTGACCTCTTAGCTCCCTTGCAGTTCCAGAGATTACATTGCATAATGGCTAGGGCACTGGACTAGGAGTCAGGAAGACCTTGTTTTCACTCCTACCTCTGACACGTGCCAGGTGTGTGACACCGAACAAGCCTCCAACTTTCCAGGCCTCAGTTTCCTTATCTGGAAAATGAGGCTTTGGGCTCGATGGCCTCTATCAGCTCATAATCCACACTTTTCTGATTCTGACTGGAAGGTGAGCCAAGGACTGCCTCTCTCTGCCTCTTCCCACATTCCAAATGTTCAGTATCGCTCAGACACAGCCTCTGCCCAATGCCTCTCCTTGGAAACCTTGCGTCATCAGTCTGTTTGTTTTTCCACTTGATAAACCTTGGCCTGGGCACCACAAGGTTCCCAGCAGATTGCCAGGCCCTCCCATATGAAGCTAGGGCACTGATAATCAGACTCGATTTGTTACAGCCCCACCTGAAGGGCATCCTCTCCTCCTTTAGAATCCAAGATGTACTCCTAATAGGAGAGAAAATCTGAAGACAGATTCCTGAATCACAGACATTCTGCTCCCCTTGGAGTTCAAGTCTAGGAGGACCAAGCTGGCCCCCTTCCGCTCTACCCCTCCTGGCAGGGCTGGGCTGGGCTGGGCTTTACAGCCTGTGGCAGAGTTGGAGCTGAAACAAGCTTGTCTGATGACAGATGAGAAGCATCTGGGACAAGTGGGATTCTCAGCTGGCTGGCACCTGAAACTCATGGGCTGGTGATCACCAGATATCCCCCACCCCAGCAGGCAGACACTTGCAAGCATTCAAGTAAATGGGATGAAATGAGTTCTAATTGAGGAGAGTTATTTTTGCTTCTCAGGGCCCAAGGTCTATGAAAGACCGTCCTCCTTTCCTTCTGAGGCAAGCCTGGTTTGAGACACCAAGACAAACTCCACCTGCTGCAACCAGACAGGACAGAGAGAGAGAGAGGGAGAGAGAGAGAGAGAGAGACCTTACCTCCCTAAGCATGTTCCAAACACTTCCCTGGGCTGTAATGGCAAATAGGGTTTTCTTTGTGGGTCAACTTGGATACTAGACTGGGTTCAAATACTGGCTTTCCAACTTAATACCTTGGTGACTTTGAGCAAGTCATTTAACTTTATTAGGATTCTGCTTCCTCAACTCTAAAATGAGGAAAGTTGGACAAGATGGCCTCACAGGTCCTTTCCATGTCTTAATCTAAGAACTCATGATTTCTTTAAGTTCCATGGGCCCAATGGTTCACTGTTGCCTTTTCCTTCCATCAATCCATCTCTTATCAATTAAACAAGAATTTAGATGAAGTTTCACTCAGTTAAGCAAACATTTATAAAGTACCTACTGTGTGCCAAATACTTTAATAGGCACTGGAGATAAAATGTCCAAAAAAAAATTAGCTGGTGCCTTCCCTCAAGGACCTTGCATCCTCCTGGGGGGCTTACATTCCTCCCTCCACCATGATGAAAAAGAGGTCAGATGAGGACTCACCTAGCGTGATCCATGGCTTCTTATCCAGGAAGCCAGGCCCACTAAGGATTTATCAGGCATCATTGTGGCTGGGGTCTGCATGAGCCCATTTTCCTCTCTCTTCATCATTCTCAGTACTAAGCATAGGTACCCTAGCTTAGTGGAAAGAGCACACTGTTCTTGGAATAAGGAGACGGTTGGGTTCAAATTCCAGATCTATTTGCTATGTGGTCTTGGGCAAATCACTTCTCAGAGCTCTAAAATGGGAGTGATAATAACTCACTTACAGTGTTGTTGTGACTCAGTCAAAAAGCATTTGTTAAGCACCTACTGTTTGCCAAGCATGGAACTAAGCATTGGGAACACAAAAAACGGCAAAAAATGGTCCCTGCCCTCAAGGAGTTCACAGTCCACTGTGGGGAGAGGTAGGGGATGGACATGTCAACAATTATATACATAAAAGATATATACAATGTAAGTGAAATTCAATTCAGAGGGAAGGAATGAGGGTTGAGGGAAGAGATCCAAGAAAGGTCTCTATAATAAGGTAGGATTTGATCTGAGTCTTAAAGGAAGCCAGGGAAGCTAAGAGGTGGGGTGAGGAGTGAGAGTATTCGAGGCATGAGGGAAAACCACTGTGCAAAGACATGGAGGTGGGAGACAATGGGTTGTGTTCTAGGGACAGCAAGGAGGCCAGTGTTGCTAGATAATAGAATAATTGGAGGGAAGGAAGGTATAAGGAGATTTGCAAAGATAGGAAGGGGCCAAATTAGGAAGGGCTAAAAGTGGCAAACAGAGAATTTTACATTTGATCCTGGAAGCAATAGGGGCCTATGGGTGTCTTTAAGTGGGGTAAGGGGAAGAGTGGGTGACATAGTCAGATCTGGAGTTTTAGAAGATCCCCTTGGTGGCTGAGTGGAAGATAGGCTAGAATGAGGAGATGCTGAAGGCAGGGACATCTACCAGCAGTGGTTACAATAGTCCAGGAGGGAGGTGATAAGGGCCCATATCAGGGTGGGAGCAATGTCAAAGGAGAGAAGACACGTAACCCTTGAGGATATGAACTGGATTTCTGATGTCATTGGTAGAACTAACCCTCTAGAGTAGGAAATTCCTTCAGCACATTCTCACCACTTATAGTCAGAGAACTTCCTAGAACGTTGAGAAGTTATGACTTCCCCAGAGTCACAAAGCCAATGGGTTAGAGGCAAGACTTGAATGGTCCCAAGGCCAGCTATTGGCAAGGCCACAATGCCTCTCCATGACTAAGGTGCTATAGAAATGTGAGTCATCATCATCATGATTAGTCAGTAAGAGATGTCAAAGGGCAGCTAGGTGGTGCCATAGTGCATAAAGCACCGGGCCTAGATTTAGGAAGACTCATCTTCCTGAGTCTGACTTCAGACACTTACCAACTGTGCGACCCTGGGCAAGTCACTTCACCCTATTTGCCTCAGTTTCCTCATCTGTAAAATGAGCTGGAGAAGGAAATGGCAAACCACTCCAATGTCTTTGCCAATAAGGCCCCAAATAGGATCACCAAGAGTTGGACAAAACCGAAAAACAACTTAACAACAATGACAAGATGTCTATTCTTTCCATTGTGAATTCTCCACCTTCCCCATTCTCCATCCTTCTTCTCTATCACCCCAAGGACCAGCCAGCCCCGTATGAGTGAGCCATCTTCTTATTTTGAGAGACCTTGAATAAAGGGACACATAAGAGTGGACATCCTTATAACTGCTCCTCAGTGTTCCAATTTCACTCCTGTCTCCTTGGTTATTCCAGGAGGAAAATATCCCAAGAGTCAGGAGTCTCTGGGAAGATTCCCAGATGATGTAAGAGAACATGGGACAATCATTCAATTTAGTGTAAGAGTGCAGTCCCTCCCTCATCAGTGTTTCTTACAGAAATTTAAAATTACTCAGAGGTTAACAGGGTGGAAAAAAAAATCAGAAAATTCTCAGCTTAAACTCAGCTCTTTTGTGAGCCTGGTTGTCCAGGGAGCTGTGAGACAGGGAATGCTTAGGGCTCAAGGGAGGAGATCTCCATGCCCATGGCTTCTGACCCACTGATCAGGGCATTTGGGAGTCCCTCCTCAGGGTCAAGATGGATTTCATTCCCTCCCTTCCTACTTTCCTCAAGATTAATCTGCCCAAATGTTCCCTTTCACTCCAGTTGCTATCCTACCCCACATCCCATTCAAAAATGGATTCTAGCTGCTATTTGTGGATGAAAAGGGGTCAGAATTTTATAATGTCAGGGCTGGGAGGGGCCTTAGAACAGAGAATTCGGAGCAGGAGAGGCTTGAAACATGGATTGTCAGAACAGGGAGAGTTCTTAGGGACTATGTAGTCTGCCTTCTCTGGTGGTCTGTGACCCAGGTTATTGATTCCCCAGGTAGTGGTTGGCTGTGGTTGGTTTTTCCCTCCCCATTTCCCCTTTGTGGATGATCGTTACAGAGCTGCTGGCAGCCTGGCCCCTATAACCCTGACACCCTTAAACTCAGACTTTCCTGCAGAGATTTCCCCTGGGATCCCATTGCATTTCCCCTCACCTCCTGTGCCACCATCTGCCTCCACCCACAGCAACTCTGTGCTAGTCCCTACTCTTATGTGCAGTGATGCTTAAAATAGCTTGGCCTTTGTTAAAGTGGTTTTGGTTTGATTTTGCTTTTTTCCTTCTACTACTCTTCCTATGTCCCCAGATCCTTCAGCCACCCCACATGCACCCCCTTCATTACCCTCAAGCTGGGGACTTGATGTCATGGGGCGGGAGTTCAAATCCCACCTCCTCCACTTAATCCCTGTGTGAACTTGGTCAAGTGACTTAACTTGTCCCTGGCTCAGTTTCCTTAACTGTAAGATGAGGAGGTCAGACTAGAGCGTGTCTAACCTGCCTTCCAGCTCTAGGCCCATAATCTATGATCTGAGCCCTGCAGGGCAGAGAGGACAGAACCAAAAGACAGAGAGCCCCGTTCTTTCCCTCAGACCCTTAAGGTAACAACAACAACAGTAATGGTAACAACAACTCCAAAATCCATGGAGGATGCTTTTTCTGGATTTGTCAAGAAGCAGAGTAGCATCATCGAATAAGCATTAGATTGAGAGTCCAAGACTTGAGTTCCAATTCTGGCTCTGCTTCGAACTCTCTGGGGGCTTTCCCTCTCTTGCCTCAGTTTCCCAGTCTGCAGAATGAAGGAAATGGATTGGGCCACCTCAAAGATTTCTCCCAACTCCAAATCCTATCATCTTCTGGTACTCCAGAGCAAAAGGAAGAGAGAAAGCAAGGGTCTTCCTCTAGAAGGGAAATGGGGACAGATGTCTCAGATCAATTCTGTTCCCAGACAGCCCTGGTCTAACATCCTCCATCAGTTCTGTGATCACAGGGATTTCGAGGAAAGGAGGTGAGTTTTTTAGGTACATAATCAATAGGTGATGGGATAGACATTGTTGGAGTGAGTGGGCCTTTCTTAGTCTTGTGTTAAGGTTTGCTTGTAGTGTATTCTCGATCATTTTGTGAGACAACTTTGGCGAGGCTGCCTCTCGAGGTAGAGAGGGTACTATAGGGCTGGTATTTAACAAAGGGGGAAGCTAGATAGTGCAGTGGATAGAGCACAGGGCCTGGAGTCAGGAAGACCTGAGTTCAAATCCAGCTGGAGACACTGGCTGTGCGACCCTGGGCAAGTCACTTCACCCTGTTTGTCTCAGTTTCCTCATCTGTAAATTGACCTGGAGAAGGAAATGGCAAACCAATCCACGTATCTTTGCCAAGAAAACCCTGAGTCAGACATGACTGAATGACAACAATAATTTGACAAAGTCTTCCATGCTATCCTTATAAGAAAGGGGAAAAGATGTGGGGTAGATGATAGAGTGGGTTAGGTAGATTTAGACCTTTTAAATGGCTTAACCTGAGAAATCGCCATTGATGGTTCTTCATTAACTTGGAAAGAGGTCTACAGTGAAGTGCTCCAGGATCCAGGTAGTTTAACATTTTTATCAGTTACTCAGAAAAGGATGTAATCAGTATCCTTGTCACATTTGCAGATGACAAACAGCTGGATGGAATGGCTAACACAATGGATGATAGAATTAGGGTTCAAAAAGATCTTGACAGGCTAGAATGTTTGGTGAAATCTAATAAAATGAAAATTGAATTGTCAGTAACATAAACTTCTAATTGGGTTTTTAAAAGTCAGCATCAAAAGGGCAAGATGGAGGGAGCCATTCCTAGGAAATGTGGTGGGAGTTGTTGTTTTTAAAGATCTGGGCAAAGGGTGGTTAGTGGTTTTGTGGGATCATTATGGATCAGTAGTGTAAAATGTCAGCCAAGAAAGCGAATTAGTTTAGTCTACACTGAGAGACAGTATCCAGCACTAGGGTGGTGACAAGCCCTCTGTACTCTGCCATGATCAGATCCCACCTGGAGTACTGCATTTAGTTCTAGGGACTTGTCACATTTGGGGAAGGATGCTGACAAGTCATGGAATGTGCAGAGGAGGATGCCCAAGATGGAGGAGTTCTCCAAGTTTCTGCCCTATGAAGGAAATGGAGGAAGAGAAGAGAGATGTTAGGGGAAACCATATAATTTTCACCAAGCAAGTGCAATGTGAAATAGGGCTTGTTCTTCTTGACTTGCTTGGCCCCAAGGACCAGAACCATGAGAAATGGGGGGGGGCAGTTGGGAGTAGGTAAATTTATCTGTGTGCCAAGGAATAGCTAAAGCTATTTATTGAAAAATGGAGTGGGCTACTTCCAGAGACAAAGGCTTTTTCCACATTCTAGACCTTAAGGAAAAACCCAGTTAAAGACTTGCCGTAAGATGCTATAGTAGGTATTGCAGTTGAGTGTGTCATTAGACTCAGTAGATTCTCAGGTCTCTTCTAACTTGAAGATTCTATGTTTCAACATTTCCAGTTGTTTCTCCTCACCAGAGATTTGATTGTCATTTATCAGTAAGGTTTTAGAGATTTCCATTAATCCATGAGTTGAACTAGAGGGTGCCTGAGGTCCCAAAGCTCTGAGGATTCTCTAAACTGGGGGCAGAGGGGTTGCCTGTACATATAGGTTAGCCAAGCCATTCAGATAGCAAACCTTTCCAATGGAAGGCCTTTGGGATCTCCTCAAACCAGGAGACATCACTGTCTAGTATATACACTAGGATCAGAAGACCTGCATGTAAATTCCAGCTTAGCCACTTATTAGCTATGCGATCTTGAACAAAACAGTTCCCTCCTCTCGTCCACTATCTGTAAGATGAGGAAAGTGGACTCAATGATCTCTAAGATCCTGGGATTGCATCTCCAGTGTCCTTGGGTTGCCATCTCAGGCTGAACGCTGTGGTAGACCTGAGGTGTGGAACAACAGGCTTTTGACAAAAACAGAATCACAGAATCTCTGATTTGGAAGAGATGACAGAGGTCATGGGATCCAACCCATTCCTGAACAGGAATCCCTTCTACTGTCCCTTCTTGGTCTTAGGCCATGACTGGTTTTTAATTCTGTTCAACAAATCTACATTAAATGTTTATATATAAGCCCCGACAATGGTGACAAAGCTGCCAATCTTGGGTAACGTGTCAGACCATGGGCTCCTCCACCCAGACATCCTTAAGCATTTTGATGTTTTGAGATTCTATTATTTTGTAAGCATGCAACATCTTCCGATTAACTAGCTATTTCTTGTTTAGTTCCTCAAGCCCCAAAAGCAAAAGAAAGAAAGAAAGAAAACACCAGAAACAGTAAGTAAAACTGAATGAAACCATCCAGGTTGTGGGTAGAGCTCTTGTGGAGATGAGGTCCTTTTGAGTCTCCAGATAAATGTGTGTGTGTGTGTGTGTGTGTGTGTGTGTGTGTGTGTGTGTGGTTTGTGTATATGAATATATGAGAGGGAGAGAGAAGAAGAGGAGGATGAAGAAGGAGAGAAGAAATAAACAGAGGGTGAGGGAAAAGAGAAAGAGGAGATAAAGGAGAGGAATTGAGGAAGAAAAGAAGGAAAACAAAGACAGAAAGAGGGAAGGGCAAGACAGATGGAGAGAGAGAG
>CM053622.1:18475547-18561460 GCA_028646595.1 Phalanger gymnotis | reverse complement strand
AGAACCCCCTCCCCACCCCACACACACAAATGGCTCTGTCCTCCCTTCTTATAGGGCTTCAGGTGTCATCAAACGTCATCTGAATGACCAGAACTTAGGCTGCTATGATTGGTTCTTGAGTTAGCCCCTCCCCTTAGGACCCTGGATGGTTCACATCCACATAGGTTAGGTTAACACCTAATAGGGCATGGCTCTGGAGTTACCGCCTCCCCTTAGCCAGCCCCACCTTGGGCCCCACCTCAGTCACCAATCCACACCCATATAGGTTCCACACCTAATAGGGCCTTGGGCCTGGGGCTTAGCACCTAATAAGGCTCAATGAAATACACTCAGTTACTCAAAGCAAACAAAAGCCAAACTCTTCAAGGGCACTAAGTGCTAAGGAGCCCATTTTGCTTACCAACACACAGCTGTATGAATAAATGAGAGATGGATGGATGGATGGATTATAGATAGATAGATAGACAGACAGACATAGATAGGTGGATAGATAGAGAAAGATGACTAGATAGATAGATGATAGATGGATGGATGGATGGATGGATGAAAGATAGAGTTAAGGAATAGATAGATTAGGATAGGATAAATAGGCAACTTTAATAGAGATAAAGGGGAATGAGTAGAGAGATAAATAATTGGATGATAGATGAGTAGAGAGAGAAATGGATGGAGATAAGGATGGCTGAAGGGATAGAAAGATAATTAGATGAAAGAGCAAAGGATGCATAGAGAAACATTAGGAGGGATGAATGATAGATAAATGGATGGATGGATAGAAGAATGGATGGATAGAGATAAGGAAAAATGAATGGATAGATAGGTAATTAGATGATAGAGAAGAAGATGGATAGAAATAAGGAGAAGTTGAGTAGTTAGATAGGTAATTAGATGGAAGATAGATAGAGGAATGCATGGATAAAGATGGTTGAATGGATTCAGAGCTGGGAAACCTGTGGCCTTGAGGCCTCATGTGGCCCTCTAGGTCCTCAAGTGTGGTCCCTTTAACTGAATCTAAACTTCACAGAACAAATGCCCTTAATAAAAAGATTTGTTCTGTGAAGCCTGGATTCAGTCAGATGTGTGAATGAATGATAGACTTGAATACACCAGACATGAGGTAGAGAAAAGAGGACAAAAGTAAGAGATAGAGAATCACTTCAGTCATCTACACTTTCCCCTGTCCTCCAACCTCACAATTTTGGAAAACAAGAAGGTTAGAGAATAGGGGGTTACCTGGGCTGTCACCTTGGCTAAGTCAATTGGCCTTGAGCCTGAAATGTCTTGAAAGGACAGGCAGACACTGGTCCCAGGACAGTGTGGTGAAGGAAAAGTCATCTATCACATGATGCCCTTTTCTTTGGATGGGAGAGCAACTTATTTTTCCAAGGTGGTAGTGGGAGATGCTGGAGATACAAAGAAAGGCAAAAACATAACCTTTGCCCTCAGGAAGTAAACATTCTAATGAGGAAGACAATGTATAAATAATTAGGTCTGCACAAGATGTATACAGAGTAGATGAAGGTAATTTCAGAGGTGGAGGCATTAGCAGAAAGTAAGATTTGAGGTGAGCCTTGAAGAAAGCTAAGAAACTAAAAGATGGAGGTGAGAAGGGAGGAGAGTATCCTAGAAATGAGGGACAGCAATGGGAAATGGAGTGTCATGTTAGAAGATCCAAGAGTGCATAGAGGGGTAAGATTTCTGGGAAGGCAAATACAGATTCATCTGTGCTGTCCTTTTTTTGGTCAATTTCCCAAAGATCCCGAAGCCGACCTCGAAAATCTCACCGCCATCGTCACCGCCGCTGTCACTCTCGGTCACCCAGCTCTGAGTCACGCTCCTCCAGCTGTGAGAGCAGGTAAGCCCCCGGCTTCCCCAGGACTGCCACACTTAGAGCTGCCTTGAGCGAAACCCATGGAGCAATCTTCAGTTTAGTCTCCCACTGTGGATGCCACAATCTCTTGTCAACCCAGCTTCTTCCTGCTGGGAAACAACTCATGTGTATCATTTCATTGACTTGTTCTGATTCTTTGCAAAGCAAGGAAATGGGAGGAGGGAGGAGGAAGGATATTTACTGCTTTTCTTTCTTCAAGGACTATTTGAAGCGATGGAAGGCTAAAGGTGTACTTGTGATCACAAGATACAGGAGCAATTCCCTGCTTTTGACCTACCACCCTTCACTAGCTGTGAGACCTTGGGCAAGTCCCTAACCCTTTCTAGGCCCCAGATTTCTCCTCTAGACAATGAAGGGATTGGACTAGCTTGACTTCTAAGGGCCCTTCCACCTCTGACATCAATCTGTTCTAAGGCTTCTTCCAGCCTTGACATCCCCTGTTCTAGGACCCCCACACTCCAAGCTCTGACGTCCCTCCCAGCCCTGACATTTCCTGTTCTAAGACCCCACACTCCAAGCTCTGATATTCCCTGTTCTAAACCCCACCCCCAACTATCACATTCTCTCTTCTAAGGTCCCTAACAGCTCTGAGTCCAATGACCCTCTGGAATGTTTACCAAAAATGCTCCCTCCATCTTTATATTGGGCATTTTATTTTGAGATAGTGAATGGCTAAAGCTCTGCTTTTAGTCTTTGGGACAGCTGGGTGAGTCAGTGAATAGAGTTCTGGGCCTGAAGTCAGGAAAACCTGAGTTCAAATCTAGCCTTGGAGACTGACTAGCTGCATGATCTTGACCTTGGGCAAGTCACTTAACCTCTGTTTGCCTCAGTTTCCTGTTTACCTCAGTAAAATGGAGAAAAATAACACCTGCCTCCCAGGACTGTTATGAGGATCAAATGAGATAATAATTGTAAAGCACTTTGCACAGTGCCTGGCACACAGTAGGTGCTCTGTAAACGTTACTCATGTATTATCATCATCACCAGTTATCAGCATTCTGTTGGTGTCAATCGCCATGACAGACAAGGTCCCCACTCCTGCCCTCTGCTCTCTAGCTGGTCACCTAGACCCCCAAATCAGACCATTCCCTGTTCTCTTTCTACCATTGGCAGGCACAGGGCCAAGTCCCCCGAAGAAGGGCCCAAGTCCAGGCGGAGGCGTCCAAGGCCCTGCTCTAAGGCTATCCAAAAGGGAACTGTGAGCAGCGGTGAGACCCGGTCTGGCCACGCCCCCAGCCAGTCCCTCCAGGTCTACAGCTTCCTCTCCTCCAATGAAGTCGTAAGTAACCTCCACTGCCTGTTCTCTTTGTGCTGGCCCATGCCACTCAGGGTTGGAGTTGCGGGTGGAGGGAGATGCGAAAGCAGAACGAGGTTTGAAATATGAACTCCATTACGGAGATGTGAGCTCGAGATATTTTAAAACCCCTATTACTCAAGAAAGACCCTACTGTGTCTGGAGTCATTCTCTCCAATAACACTTGGTCACTAGGAGTGGGGCGAGAGGAGCTAAATTATAGGCACTTTTATACAGGAATGGTTAATAAAATAGTTACGTCCCAGCAGAAGCGTTCTGTGGTGATGCCTTTATGAGCTTCTCTAGTTCAAAGTCTGTTCAAGGGAGGGCAGGGGGAAGAGAGAGTTCTTTGTCCTAGTTGGAACAGAGCAAACCATCCACCAGGCATCCTGTGTCAGAGGGAATCAAGTGCATAAAAGACCCCGCCAACGTTTCATAACTAGGTCACGGTTGGTCGGTGACATTGGTTGGCAGCCAGACTTCGATTCCAAATGAGAAACACAAGCTTGGACTCTCTAGGAGGCTTTTCCTCCCAGGGGCTCCCCTAGCACTAACTTGACTTCCACTGTCTTGCTCAACCTCCCCATGTCTGGGTGAATACTGGAGAGTTGATTCAAACAGCCCCTGTTACACAGATGAGGGAAACAAGGCATGCAGAGTGGGTTAGGCAGCTTGCTCCTGACCATTAGGCAAAGCAATGGCAGAACCCAGGCTAGGATCTGGTTCTGCCATCTTTCCCGTCCAGTGGTCATAGCAGGAATGGAAAACCCAATTCTACTTTAACTGATACCCTTTCTTTCTTTTTCATTAAGGTAGGGATTCTTAACCTGGTGTATATGACTTTTTTTAATTGATAAGTATTTCAATGTGATTGGTTTCCTTTATAATCCCTTATATTTTGTTTTATAAATTCAAAGCCATTCTAAAAAGGAGTCTATAGGCTTCATGGGGTTGTCAAAGGGGTCCAGAACACATCAAAAAAAGCAAAGGACCCCTGCCTTATCAGAATCCCAACCCTCTAGGTTCATACCTGCCCCATGTGTCTGTGATTCACTATGAATTATGGGAGAAGAAGCCCCTGGGTCCATGTGATCTGTGTGATCAGGGAGAGACCCTTCAACCTTCATTCTTAGAAAATACATTGTAGAAGGCAAGAAATGACTACAATGGAGGCTAGAGGTGGGGAGGGTGTTATGGTGGAATACTCGCTCGGGAAGGCTTTCTGCTGTGTAGCCATCAAGGCATTCATTCTGGGAAAGGTTGATCCATCATCACGGAAGGTTTAAAATCATCATCATACCTCACTGACCAGCTATGTTTATGTATAAACATCAATGTGGCCCTCTATTAGTATCTAGCTAAAAGATTCAGTTAAATTTCAATTCATTATCTGTTCTTTGACTTTGTATCTCCACTGCCAGACAGAGTCCAGCCTGTAGGAGGAGCTTAATTTATTCTCAATGAGTGTTGTTTGGATGAATTTGGTTTAATTCAACAAACATTTATTAAGTGCCAGCTGTTATTCTAGATACTGGGAATATAAAGACAAAAAGGACAAAGGACTTCAAGGCACTTATGGGAATTGAGTTCTAATCCTGCCTTGGCTGTTGTGTGACCTTGGTCAAGTCACTCTTCTTTGAAAGTTTCATCTTTAAAAAAATTGGAGTAGGGAGTAGATTATTTCCATAGTCTCTTCCAGCTTTGATAAAGGACTCTGACTATAAGCAGAGAGAGACCCTCTAGGTCTGAACCTTCCCAATAGTGAAGGGGAACTCTATCCTTACCATATTTCAATCTGGTAGCAGGCAGAAAATTCGAGTCACTCAAGTGATTTTGACCTCTTTTGTCATGACTCCATGGCATGTAAAGAGGAGGAATGCCGTGTAATGCCATGACCCCAAGGCATGTAAACAGTGTCTACAGATGATAGAGTCAAATTTCAAAAGAACCTTAGTAGGCCATCGTGTAGGGATAGATCTGGCAAGCCATTATTCCTTAGGGATAAATGGGAAAAGTCCTACACAGGCTCAAAAAAAATCAACCTCGCAAATAGAATATGGAGGAGGTGGGATAGATGGTAATTTGTCTGAAAAAGATTTGGGGGTAATAGTGAGCCACAAGCTCAACTTGGAGCAGTGGTGTGATTATGGCCTCCAACAAATCTAATACAATATTGGACTATATTAAGAGAGTCTCAAAGCATCCAGGACTAGAGAAGTGACAATCTTGCTGTGTGCTGACCTGGTCAAAAACACACCTGGAGTACCGTGTTCAGTTCTTGGTGCCATATTTTAGAAAGGATTTTGATAAGCCAGAGGGCATCCAGAGGGGAGCAACTAGGATTGTGAAGGGCCTCAAGTGAGGGTATTTAACCTATATAAATGGGAATACTCATGCAAGATTTGGTGAGGGGGATAGGGAAAGAAGCAATATTTGAAAGGCTATCTCACTGAAAAGGGATTCAAGTTGTTCCCCTTGGCTCCAAAGGGCAAAACTAGTAACAACGAAAGGGATGTTGGGAAGAAATAAAGTGAAGTCTGATATAAGAAAAAGCTTCCTAACATTTAAAGCTATCTAAACGTTTAATAGGCTGTCTTAGGAGGTAATGAGCTCCACATGATTAGAGAGCCTCAAGCAAAGGCTGGATGGCCACTTGTTGAGGATGTCGTAAGGGAATTTTTGTTTAGGTTGGGATGAGACTAGATGATCTCTGAGGACTCTTTCAGCTCTGAAACTCTGGATTCTGTGACCATCTTTGCCCCTGCCCTTACCTTGAGCAGAACACATAGATAGATGGATAGATGGATGGATAGAATAGATGATAGAGACAGAGGCAGAGATAGATGGATGGATGGATAGATAGTATAGATCAGAGCTTCTTAAACTTTTTCGACTTGTGACTCCTTCAGCACTTCTGAAGCACTAGATGAGACAGAGGCAGATAAGGACAGATAGATAGATAGATGGATAAATAGACAGACAGACAGACAGACAAAGATGATAGAGACAGAGGCAGATAGTAGATGAATGGATGGATAGATACATAGGATGGGATAGGTGGATAGATGTTCCATTACTATTTATCTATGAAGATACCTATAGATAGATATAGACATATCTATCTATCTATCTATCTATCTATCTATCTATCTATCTATCTAGTTAAGCATTGTCCAGCTCCAAACTTCTTCTACCAGCCCCGTCATCCCTAGAATCTCTAAAAGAAACTGCTATAGTATATTTTGTCATCTGAGGCCCTGGTTTTCTACCAAGACTCTGGGACTGATGCTTGTGGAAATGTGACAGGAAATTCCTCCTCTCTTCTCCCCTGTAGTTTATGGCACCGACTGATCGATTGCTGAATAGAGATCCTCTGTGAGGATAGGCAAAATGATTCTTTGGCTTGTCAAGTGGTCAGGCTCCTGTGTCAGGGAATTTTTAAAAATTACAAATCGAAGTGGAGAAGGAATTAAAAATGCTTCAAGTCCAGGAATTCAGGCTCAGTAGGTAATGAGGTGCTTCCATCCCTCTGTCTCGGCCACCCTCCCCTCTGCAGAACTGTAAGGATGATGGAAGCGTTCCAGAAAAACTGCTCCTCCATCATCTCCTTTGCCACCTGTGTGTGCCTTAGACTATGGTTTCTTCCAAGGCTGCCTGATTCAGCACATGCCCCATAATTCTTTGCAGAGCCTAAATTATGCAGATCAGAGGGAGGTCTAAATTTCCCCAATTCACAAATTACGATTCTACTCTCCATCCACGTTTCAGTAGTTGGTGTAAAGGAGTTTGCAAGTAGCGAATTGGATTCAGTCAGAAGTCCTGGGTTCAAATCCCAACTCTTCCACTTACTACCTACCTATTGAGTAAATTACTTCCTCTCTTGAGGGAACATTTTCTATGAGACAAGGTTGAACTAGAGGGCTCCATCCAGATCAAAATCTATAATCCTATAATTCCTATGTGGGATATGGGCTTAGAGGACTTGGTTTCTAATCCTAACCCGGCCACTATATACCTGTGCGAACCTTGGGATAGGCACTTAATCTTTGTGCCTCAGTTTCCTTATCTGAAAAATGAAGGGACTAGATTGAGGAACCTCTGAGGTCCCTTCTGACCATAAACCTGTGAGCAATGAACCTAGCCTGAAATGTAATGGAAAGGCCATTGGGTCTGACATCAAAGAATCTGGGTTCAAATCCCTACTCTTACTCTTGCTACCTGTATCACCTTATATAGGTCATTTCTCTTTGTGCCCTAGTTTCCTCATCCATAAAAATGGCTGGACTCCATGGCCTGCTGGGGATCTTTCAGCTCTAAATCTATGATCACTTCTTGACTGTCATTTTTGTAAGGAGCCTGAAAGGTTTCCTTTGTGACTGGATGTGACTTTTATTGAAAGGATGTCCCTATAGAATGGTGTATGCTTTCCCACTGGAGTAGGTGCTTAGGTTTAATTATGTCCCTTTGTTATAAGGGAGGATTAAATTTAGGGTGTGGAGGAGACATGATAAGGAAGAGTTGTGATATAAGAAACAAAAGGGCATCAACAAAACATATTTAAGAAAGGAAAAAAAGAATCAGAAAGAATTGACATCTAGTTTTGACGTCTCTCCAACTCCGCTTTTCCCATGACTGCTTGCTTCCTTTTCTCATGGCTAGTCTCCTAATACTTGCTTCTACTCCTCTGGAGCATTTAATAACCAAAATCCTGATTTAAAATGTATGAGAATGTGATGCAGAATGGGAGCTGTTTCTTGGGCACCGCAAAGCTGGCACCCTCCCCAGCTAAGGTTTTTAAATACGTGCCTAACTCAACCCTCTTAACCCTCAATCAAAGCAAAAGACTATCTCCCACCCCAGAATCTCCCATCTTGGAGCTTGGGCTAGCAATAGGGAGGGAAGAGACATCATAACTGCCAACAGTCTTGGACAGTGTGGCATCTGATGAAGACCCTCAGTCCTCTCCTCTGTAAAGTCAGGACACTGGATGAGGTGCCATCTAGCCGACCAAACACTCATTAAACATTTGTTAAGGGCTTTGTACGTGCCAGACATTGTTCTAGGCACTGGAGTTACAAAGACAAATATGAAACAGTACCCACCCTCAGGAAATTTACATTCCAAGCTTTCTTCTAGAGTTAATCTATTATATATACACATATATATATATACACATATATATAAACATATATACATATATACACACACACATATACGTATGTGTATGCATATTTGCACATATATCTTTTTGTTCAGCATGTAGATACATTATGTGTGTATGTATATATGTGTATATACATACATACACACAGATAGATATAGATATAGATATATGTGTATGTGTTCTTAACCAGGGGTCTATAATTTTTTTTATATCTTAATAATTAGTTCCCTTTGCTATTCAATGTATTTTACTTTATACATTTAAAAGCATGATTCTGAGAAGGAGCCCACAGACTTCCTTTGACTGCCAAAAGGGCACACATCACAAAAAATAAAATACAAATAAAAAGGTTAAAAGCCCTGTGCTATGAGTGAAAACTAGAAGAGTCCACACAGGGCACCAAGTCCAGCCTCCCATTTAAAAGAAAATAAGGTTTATTGATAATTTTAATTTTTATATCATAACAATTTCTAGCAATAACACCTCCCCCCTCTTTCCCAGTATTGAACCTATCCTCATAACAATGGGGAGAGGGGAGGGTCAATCAAATCTACCCAATGTGGGACCTTTTCCTATTAATGGAGACATTCTGCTTAGCAGTGCCTGACTTCTCTGAGAAGAGCCAATCCTGTGTTAATGTTTTTTGTAGAGAATCATAGAACTTAGAAGTGGATGGGACTCCAGAGATAATTTATTTAAAATTTCCCTCATTTTACAAATGAGGGAACTGAGGTTTAGATTGGTGAAGGAATATGGCCAAGGTCACACCTGGAGTATAAGGAAGAAGCTCGATTCAAACTCATTTTGTGACTCCCCAAATCTGTGAAACCTTCTCCCCCATGCCATGGGCAAATGGTCTTCCCAAGGTCACGATAGCTGGTCAGCAGCAGAACTGGAGCTGGAACCCGTGGCCAGGGTGCTCTGCACACTGGGCTACATCACTGCAAATTTATTTCAATGACTGACACTTGCTAATGACTACTGGTGAAGGCAAGGATGGGGGTAGTTCCCAAGATAGAAGAGGAGGGATGAGACAGCACCACAGTGATTGTACCCAAGCAGTTGCCTCCAGTCCTCCCTACTGAGCTGGTATTTTCCAATCTGTCATTTTTAAATGGCAAAATCAGACTCCTTCAACACCCTGCTGCAGCAGTAAGAGATGCACAGCCCTTAAAAAATCAAGGACGGGACCACTAAATCAAGTGGGGGTTCGTTTGCATATATGAATATGCAAACCCAGGCTTGTGTCTTATTTAAATACTAGGCAGGGAGTCAAGGTAACTTGAGGCTAGCTCTAGGTCTAGGGTGAAATCCAAGTGATATGGACAGGGCATGATCAGGCAGGACAGCAGGATACTGGGAAACCAAAAGAGCCTGGGAGGGTGGAGTGGGAAGGGGGAGGGAATGATTTGGAAGATGGAAAATGAAAGACAGGGTTCCCAAGGCTAGCTGTAGATAGACAGGATAGAAGGATAGATAGATAGATAGATAGATAGACAGACAGACAGGCAGGATACATAGATAGACAGGATAGATAGACAGGATAGATAGATAGATAGATAGATAGATAGATAGATAGATAGATAGATAGATAGATAAATAGATAGAGGTATAGGCATATGCACGTATGTATGTATATGTATATACACATATATGTATATGTAAATATATGTGTCTATACATATATGTATGTGCATATATTTGTGAATGCATATATATACATATATGTGTACATACATATATGAATTTATATAATATATCTCTCCCTGTGCTCCCCCGACTTGCCTAGGCCATAAGCCATTCTTTTTCCCTCACTGATATCAGCCCTAAACACCTACTATCTGTAATGCCCCCATGCTAGGAGATGAAGGGGATACAATAATAACTGTAAATAATAATAATCATAGACAATATTTATATGGCACTTGAAGGTTTCTGAAGTGCTGAACATATATCATCTCTTTTGATCTTCTCTATGGCCTTGGGAGGGAGAAAGGTGCTCCATTTCACAGACAAGGAAACTGAGACTCAGAGAGATTTATTGACTTTTCCAGGTTACATGGTTAGTGAATGTCAGAGATAGACTTGAACTTGGGTCTCCCTGACTCTATAACCATCTCTATATCCACCATAGTAGAGCTGACAAACTTGTAGCCCTCCCTGCCCAGACTAAAATGTGATTGGGTAGTGCTTAACAAAATAAATAAAAATACAACATAGATGATATTAATTTTCTAAGATAATATGTAGCCTGTTTCTAGTTGAGTTTGACACCACTGCACTATTCAATCCAGTTCAATTCAACAAACATTTATTAAATCTCTACCATGTGCCAGGCACTGTGCTACTCACTGTGCTAACGTTTATTATATAGCTAGCATTTCTGTAGCCCTTTAAGATTTGCCAAGGATTCTCCATATGTTATCTGATGTGATTCTTACAACCGCCCTGCCCACCTCACCCCTCTGCCTCCTTGGCAGCCACAGCAACTACAGTCCTGGAAAGAAAGTTCTCCCAACCAAAGTCTTTGGCACTGTCAAATGAGCCATTGTTCAAAACCAATATGGATTCCTCCTCAAGGAAATTCGCAAAGATTGCTCCTACGGAACACTGAGCCTCCGCATCTCCTCCGCAGCTGAAGCCTCTTCTTTTCACCTTAGAATACGAGCTCCCTGAGAGTCAGGATTGTTCTGTTGGGGCTTTTTCTATTTGTATCCCCAGGGCTTGGCATATAGTAGACACTTAATAAATGTTCGTTGGTATTATAATTATGCCTGGCACTATATCGGATGTTGCAGATATGCAGACAAAAATGAAACTGTCCCTGCCCTCAAGAAGTTTGGATTTTATCCAGGGAGTATTTCTTTCCCCATCCCTGACTTAACTCAGACCTGCATTTATTGGTTCCATTAATAGACTTCGAGCTTGAGTGTTCTGAGGGCAAATTACTGGTGAAGTCTGCACCGAGTTCCGCTGATATGCCTTACTGTCATCCCACAGGCTTTCTCTTTCCTCCCCTGACTCTTCTCTCCCCTCCCGGTGATCTTCACAGTCTCCTTCCCACATCAGCCCTCCAGTGAACACTGGATTTTGTACAGGGGTCAGTGACATCAAGTCCTCATTGGTCTTCAGTATTATCCTACAAGGGGAGATGAAAAGCGGCAAAGAGAATAAACCTAATGTCCCTTAGAAATGAGAGCTCACGAAAGATGTGAGAGCAATCCTTCCAGCTAAAAAGCCAAACCACACAGCTCTGCTCACAAGAGAATGTTCTATTCCCCATATGGGGGGGGGGGCGGAATTTATAGCCATATCTCTCCAAGGGGCCATTTGAAGCCCAGTAAATGGCCTTGTTCAATTTAATTGGAATTCTCTTCCTGATTGTATTTTTGTAACCTATTAGGTCTGGCTGCCTCTCGATCTTGGGATTGAGTTAAAATTAAATTTTGAAGTGTAAGTGAGAGGTTGCCTTTTTTCTCCCATTCTTGATTAAATAATGATTTGAAACAAAAACAATAAATAACCACACAGGCTTTCCCCGAGGGCTCAGGGAGACTCCCAGTGAAAACTGAGGGAACCGGAGTTCATAGCGGGTATTTAATTACTTATTAAAAAACGCTCTGTGTTAACAGCGGAGCATTAAGGACAGAAGAGATGAGGCAGACGCTGAGAAAGGAAAAAAAGTCTAACATGAGATAGAATGCTTAATGGGTGTGGGAATGGCGGGGAGGGACATGGGCAAATCCCTTCACTTTTGTGAGCCTCAGTTTCTTCATCTGTGAAATAAGGTTGTATATAATTCAGCTCAACAAACATTTATTAAGCACCTCATCCTTGCCAGTTCCTGTGTGGAATGTCAAAGGTACCAGGTCATCAATGGATGATCAATGAAATGGCCCCTGCCTTTGGGGAGCTTACATTCTACTAGGTTAGAGGTAAGGAAAAAGCATATTCTCATAGAAGTTAATGAAAAATAAATACACTATAACTGCAAAACATATACACAGTCTAACATAGTCTATGTAGACATAATATCAATATAACACATATACCACAAATCATACAGATTATAACATAGTATACATAGTATATAACATACATACATTTTAACTGTAGAACATACATATTATGACATAGCATACATAATATACACATAACACACATACTGCAAAACATACAGATCATGATACAGTATACATGTGTACATATACATTATAACTGCAGAATATACATATTATGACAGTATATATAATATGCATATAATGCATACACATTTTAAATACAAAACATACATATTATGACATAGTACATATACACATTAAAACTTTAAAACATATATACTATGACCTTATATACCTATATAGTGTACATATAGCATGTATACATTATACCTGCAAAACATACATGTACCTATACATAATATATATATAACTGTAAAACATGCATGTAACAGTATACCTATACACAGCATACATATACACATTATAACTGTAAAACATGCACATAGCATAATATTGTATACATATGTTTGATATGCATATAACATATACATTTTATAACTGCAATACATATGCATAATGTACATGTACACGAAATACATCTAACCTATATGCACTATAACTGCAAAATCATTTCAAGGGGCAGGGCTAATGATTGGATGATTATAAAAGACTTCCCCAAGGAAGCTGGTCATACCTGAGATGAACCTTGGATAGAGGGAGGGATTCCAGGGGCATAGAAGCTCAGAAGGGGGACCATTGCAGGGAATGGGCACAACCTGGGCAAAGCCACACCAGTGGCAAATAGAATGTTGTCTGTGGGGATTATATAAGCACCTCCCCAGCAGGGTCATTATGAGAATTAAATGAAATAAAACAGGTGGAGTACTTTGCAAAACTTAATATGTTTTTCAGAGTAGTAATGGTGTTTCTGCTAAAAGGCGGTGGCAATTAGACTCTTTATTTGTATAGGAAAGGTTTACAAAAGCTTCCCAGTGTCTGGTTTCCTCTTCAAATTCATTAACTCCTTAAGCACTTTCTTTGGTCAGAGCCAATGAGGAAAAACTACAGAAAAAATACAGGGGATTAGATAGTTCTATGGTGTCTATTTCTAGGTATACAGTTATATTTAAGAGTTTCAATTTAGTAAAAGTATCTGTTTCTAAAAGACAGTGCTTCTAGAGTTCAGGAAATCATATGTAATGGCATTAGTTCACTTTGTCACCATCCAGGTTTTGTAGCATGACCCATTTCTGTACATCTCCACAGCATGCTCATGGGATAATGGGAATACGGATTTAGAGCTAGGAAGCACCCAGAGACTATCTAATCCAAGATGAGGCAGCAGGTTTGCTCAGGTAGGCAAATCACAAGAGCAGGATTTGAACCCAAGTCCACCGACTCAGAATTCGGTGTTCTTTCCACTATATAACAGATTTAGGGCTGAATGATTATCTCATCCAACCCCCTCATTTTAGGGAGGAGGAGGAGACCGAGCTCCAGAGAAGACATAGGGTTCAAACTTAGAGCTTAGAAGAGCCCCCGAAACTCATCTAGACCACTCTCATTTTTACAGAGGAGAAAACTGAATCCCAGTGCGGACAAATGACTTGCCCAAGGTTCTGTCTCTAGTAAGTAGATTTGGGATTCAACCCAGGGCTTCTGAAGCTAAATTAAGTTATTTTCCCCCACCATACCACACAGCCTCCTATGCAGATGTATACCTTGGTGGGGGCTCTAATTAAAGTATAAGTGCTAATATAAAAGAAGAGAAGGAAAAAAAGTGAAATCATTGGGCAGTTATGGAGCTGGGTCAGAGACGGGGCCAAAGCCCCATGGGTATGCCCTCATTGATCATGGCTTGTTCAGAAGTCAGCATCTCCCTGAGATGGTCTCATTTGTCTTCTACATCATTCTGCGGCTGACCTGGTCATTGACCTCAAGAGTTTACACAGCCTAGAGAAGGTATGAGGGTAAAGGTGGAGAGTAGTTAACGTGTTAAAAAAAAAAGGAGAATTCACAAGGAAAAGGCAGAATCAAGGAACTCTAGCATGAATTCTGAACAGCCAAAGTTTTTCTGAGTGGAGTCTGGGAGCAGTGTAGTGGGGGAGACTTCAACAGCTAATGGATGGGAAGCAGTCCATGGCTTACATCTTAACCACCAGCTCTACGATGCTGCCACAGTCTACACCTGGAGAGTGAGATGCAGAGAGAGAAAGGAGGGCTTAGACAGAGCCTTCCTGGGATGTTTGGTGGGACAGGAGTGGGGGGAGGGTTTGTTGGAAATTCTAGAAAACAACCCATTCTCATATCTGCAAACAACACATCCAGATGTCTGTGGAGTTTTCTATTAATAATGACTACATCTCCCGTCTGCCTGTTCTGACTTTATTTCATCTCTAGTACTTGGATTCCTTACTCTTGACGAGAGAATGGTAATAGTGGAGGAGTGAGACTTTTGTCATCCCCCCTCCCCCCAAGGAAAAGGTTCAGTCAATCTGGCCTCTTCCGGTAGGTCCAAATCTGTTAGTGAAAGCTCAGTTCAAGTACCACATGAGGTCTTTCTTGACACCTGCCTCTCCCCAAATGTTAGTCATTTCCCCCTTACCTGCTATGCAGCATCTTGACATCACAGCATGCCACTTGAAGCTGGAAGAGTTGCCCTCTCATCCAACACCCTTATAGATCAGGGTCACACAGTTAATAAGGGTCAAGTAAAGATTCGAAATCAGGTCTTCCTGATTCCAAGTCCAGCACTATATCAACCATGTGGCACATCCTCTATTTTATTTTGTATTTATTTTGTGTGGTTTTATATGGACTTGGTGATACCTCCTGTAGAACATGAGCTCCTTGAGGGCATGTTTCATTTTTGTTTTTGTCTTTGTATCTCTAGCACCTAGCCCAGTGTCTGACACATAGAAGGTTCTTAATAAATGCTTCTTGGTTAATTGATTGATCCCTGCTGCCAGAAACTCAAGGTCACTGAATAAAAGGCAAAAGGACAGAGGGAGACAGGTTTCAGGGTTAATGGAGAGAGGAAATATGTAGCATTGCAGCCAAGAAAGAAAATGAGCTAATGAATGAATGAAAATCATTTCTTAAGTACTCGTTATGTGCCAAGCACCATTCTAAGCACTGGGGATACAAAAAGAAAAGCAGAAATAGTCCCTGCTCCAAAGGAACCTGAATTCCACTGAGGGGGAGATAACAGGGAGAGAAAACTTCATCTGAAAGTCAGATCAGAAAGTTCCCTTGGTTCTTAGGGCACAGCAGCAAAGCAAATGGTAATGCTTCATTCTTTAATGAAATTTCCTTGGATAGAACCCCATCGGTTTCTATCTTTGAAGCATTTGACAATTCCAAAGACTTAGAATTTTCTTTTGTGGGTAATGCAGTAATAGATTTCTTCTTGAAGAGAGTTGTAGTGATGAGGGTGTAAGGAAACAGATAGACCCTGTCTATTCTGCCTGGGTCAGGCCATTCTGGAGTATCATGTTCACATTCGATAGAAGATATTGATAAACTGGAGACTACCCAGAGGGTGATGATGATAGTGAAAGATCTCAAGATCTTGCCATGTGAGAACTGGTTAAAGAAACTTGGGGCGCTTAGCCTGGAGAAGAGAAGACTCAAGGTAAATATCACTGTCTCCTTCAAGTATCTGAAGAGCTGTTGGGTAAAGAGGATCAGGTGTATTCTACTTGATGCCAGGGGCCAGAATAGGCAGAATGGGAAGAAGTTACAATAGGAAGAAAATGCGAGCAACACCAAAGCACTGAGCGCTTCCTTGGGAGGTAAGGATTTTGTCCTTTTTAGAGATCTTTAAGCAGAGGCTGGACGGCCACTTGTGTGTGTCATGGAGAAGACTCTTGCTCAGGAAAGTTGGACTAGGTGGCTCCCTAAATTTACAAGACTTGTTTTACTTGTCCCTGGAGGGTATAAGTAGGAGCACTGGTTGAGTGTTGCAAAGAAACAGATTTAGGCTTAATGTAAGAAACAATTTTCTAACTAGAGATGTCCCAAAGGGGAATGGACTGCCTTGGAAGATAAATAGATAAATAGATGAATAGTAGATAGATAGAAAGATAGATAGATAGATAGATAGATAGATAGATAGATAGATAGATAGATGATAGAGATGATATATAGATACATGATGGATGAATAGAGAGACTATATATAAATATATGTAAATATATACATATAAAGAGATAGGATAAATAGGTAAAAGAATATTGTGGAGATGGATAGAGATAGATGGATAATAGATAATAGAAAGATAGATGATAGAGATAATGGGTAGATAGATACATGATAGATGGGTGAATAGAAAGATGGTAGATAGATAAGTATATAGGTAAAAGAATATTGTGGAGATGGATAGAAATAGATGGATAATAGATAATAGAAAGATAGATGATAGAGATAATGGGTAGATAGATACATGATAGATGGGGGAATAGAAAGATGGTAGAGAGATAAGTAAATAGGTAAATGTATGTAGATAGATGGACATAGAGATCATATATGTATATATACAGATAGAGAGAGAGGTGATAGATGATATTAGATGATGGATAGATAGATAAATAGGTGGCTATATAAATATAGAAAGAGCATTTATTAAGTACTTACTGTATGCCAGGCACTGGGCTAAGCTAAAGTATGCTCCAAACAAGGGTTGGGTGACCCCTTTGGGATTTTTGGAGAACAGATTCTTATTCAAGTCAAAATGGACCAGATGACCTATGGGATTACTCCTAACTCAAAGATTCTATAATTCTTTTTTTTTTTTTATTTTTCTTTTGGCAAGGCAATCAGGGTTAAGTGACATGCCCAGGGTCACACAGCTAGTAAATGTCAAGTGCCTGAGGTCACATTTGAACTCAGGTCCTCCTGACTAAGGCTGGTGCTCTATCCACTGTGCCACCTAGCTGCCCCGATTCTGTAATTCTTTAAGCTGACATGGAGTTTTTGTCTTCTTTACTCTCCCATCCTAAATCTGTCCGCTGGCAGTGGAAGCATCCCCAGATCGTCATTGTCATCCTTATTCTCAGTGGTTATCAGAATCATAAACTCTTAGGACTAGAAGAGCCATTAGAGACCTCAATAAATTGAGGGGGGCACTGAGAGTCAGAGAAGGGAAATGTCCTATTCAAGATCACACAGCCAATCTGTGGAAGAGCTAGGACCATAATAACCCAGTCTCCTGACTCTTAGGCCTTTCCATCATATAATGTAGCCTTCTTGGGAAGACAAAGCATGGGAGGGAGGGATCACAGAGTCACTTGCCCTGGGTATCTTTAGGAAAAGAACAGAAAACTCCAGACCCTGGACAATTGAGACATTGTGACTTAGAGGCACTATGGTGGCAAAGTGGATAGAGCGTTAGGCCTGGAGCCAGGAGGACCAGAGTTCAAATCTGACCTCGGACACTTACTGACTATGTGACCCTGGGCAAGTCACTGCACTTTTGTCAGCCTCAGTTTCTTCAACTGTAAAATGGGGATGATAACAACACCTACCTTGCAGGGTTGTTGTAAAGATCAAATAAGATAATATTTATAAAGTGCTTGGGATAGTGCAGGCACATAGCAGCCAATATATACATGCTTATTCCTTTCCCTGTCAACATAGGTAAGTCACTACTGTTTAAGCTTCAAAATCCCCATCTCTAAAACGAGGGTGATTGTCTAGGTGATCCCTGAGGTCCAGATCTTACGACTGTCCAGTTGACATGCTATTCTTTTTACTAATCATGATAATTTCTTATTAAATAAATAATCTGATTATTAAGTAACATCAATCCATTTCTAATACTGATTTAAGAAATGTAAAGTGTTTTCCTCACAACATCCTGTGAAATGTCATTATTGTATAGAATTATCTAAGTACTATTATCACATAGAATCATAGGAGGTTATTTCTATTTTCCATGTGGGAAGCGATGAAGGCCTAAACCAAGGAAGGGGAAAAGGACTATGGCTATAGAAGAAAGTCTTGTTCAGATGTCCTCTGGGGTTCCTTTTGGCCCAGATTCTATGGTGATTCTCTTTGGAGCCAGGAGGCCTGGGTAGTGTGGCACTGTGGAGAAGGAGCTGGACTTGGCGTCACAAAGGTGTGAGTTCAAGTCTTGTCTCAGATACGCTGTGGCCCTCACAAAGTCACTTCACCAATTTTTATCATCAAAGTCACTTAACTGACTTCCTCATCTGCCAAATGGGGATAACTGGGCTCCATATATTTAGAGCTAGAAGAGACCTCAGAAACCAGTGAATCCAACCCTCTTGTTTTGTAGATGAGGAAACTGAACCCCAGATTGATAAAGTGGCTTGCCCAAGGTCACATAGGCAATAAGCATCAAAGGTGGGATAGGAGCCCAGATTATAGAAAGAGAGTTTTGGAGCTGGAAGGGACTTTCTCCGAGACCAATTAGTCCAACCCCCTCATTTTGTAAATGAGGAAATGGACCGCCCCTTAGAGAGAGAAGAAAGAATGCCTGCCTTCAAGCAGCTTAAATTCTACCGCATGCATGCAAAATAAATACAAGGTAACTTGAATGAAGAGATACTAACAGCTGGGGGGGGGGGGTGGCAGGGGTAGGACAGCATTGGATCTGGGCTCTGAGATATCACCTACTCACTAATCTACATTTATTTAAGACTTGGACCTCCCCCACTCCCAAAAGGATTTGCAGCAACAGTCTACAGGTTAAGGGAAGCAGATACGATGGATGATTTCAGGTACCAGAATGCTGGGAAAAGGTAAAGGGGGAGGGGAAATGAGAAGGTGAGGAATCCCAGTTCTAAGTTTACTGAAGACTTGGCAGGAAGGATAAAGCAACAGTCTCTGAGACGGGATAACTTAGATTCAAGTCTTATCTCTGATTCATGTCTCATTCATTCCCATAAGCCCTTGGACAGGGCATTTAACTTCTTGGTGTTCCCAGACAAGGCTCTAAGACTGTAGATTGTACAATGGCTAATAATATGCATTGATAGAGGGAGATCCCATCCCCTCCCTCCCCAAAAGGGCGAGGCAAATGATTTGAGTCATGTAATTTTGTTTGGGCAGCTAGGTGGCAGAGTGGATAGAGCTCAATGAATAGTGGAGTTAGGAAGACTCATCTTCCTGAGTTCAAATCTGGCCTCAGGTGCTTACTAGCTGTGTGACCCTGAGCAGGTCGCTTACCCTTGTTTGCCTTAGTTTTCTCATCTATAAAATGAGCTGGAGAAGGAAATGGCAAATCACTCCAGTATCTCTGCCAAGAAAACCTCAAATGGTCAAAAAGAGTCAAACATGACTGAATAATAACAGCAAAAATCTATGTATTTTTATCAACCATTTAGTTTCTCTATAGCATGGAAGTCTTTTGTTCTAGTAAGTCACATTGGGTTTGAGGATACAAGGGAAACAGAGTGAATGTTCCTCCATATTATCTACCTTACTTTTAGCCATGTTGGAGGAGTAGGGCAGGAGGCACCTCTGCGGTCCCTATAGTATATACAAGTTCTAACCCACCTATGGTCACCCATTAGATAGAACAAGGTACAAGGAAATGGAGGAAAGGGAGTGGAAGAGTGGAAGGGAAGTGGTTTATCCCTTACAAAGGACATTGATGAGCTATGGAGCATCTGAGGAGAGTGAGCAAGATGGTAGATGAATGAGTTTATGAAGACCTGTTGAAGTTATTGGGGATGTCCAGACTGAAGAAGAGGAAAGAAGACGGGAGTTACCGCTAAATAACTGTTTGGCTGTTTTGTCCTGCTTTGCTCCAGCAGACAGAATTAGGAGCCTGTGGGTGGAAGTAACAAGGAGGAAAATTTAAACTTAATAGAAAGAAGAGCTTGCTAACAGAGCTATCCAAAAATGGTTTGGACTTCCATGGGAGACACTAGGTTCCCCTTCCTTTGACATTCAGGCTGAGGAAGAATGACTAATTGCCATGGATATTGGATTGTGGCTTCTCATTCTGGGATGAAATTAAATGACTGCTGAGGTCCTTTCCAGCTCTGAGATTCAGGGCAGAATTCTGGGACATCTATGTGGAACATGTAGAATTTAGTGTATCAGGGGAAAAGTGGTAAACTGAGGAAGGAGAGGAATGATTTGCCACATGGGTGGTCCCAGACAATCTGGAAGATAGAACCCACAGATTGGGCTCACTGATGCTTCCCAATGTTGGCAACTACTCCCAAGACAATCTCCTCCTCCCTTCTCCAAGCTCCTGGATTAATTAGCCTCCCTACTCCACTGCCAATGTCCAGGGTCCTCCTGGGAGGTCTTTTCAGAGCCCTAGAGCCAGAAGGGACCTCAGGATCCATCTATTCCAAAAGCAAATACTCCTAAAAGAATGTCCTATGCAACATCATAGGCAACTAGGGGGTGCAACTGATAGAATGCTGGATCTGGAGACAGGAAGACATGAGTTCAAATCCAGTCTCAGACATGGATTAACTAGTGACCCTGGGTGAGTTACCCTCTGTTTGCCTCAGTTTCCTCATCTGTAAAATGGGGATAATAATAGCACCTACTTCCCAGGACTGTTGTATGGATCAAAAAAGATAATATTTTTAAAGCATTTAGCATAGTGTCTGGCACATAGTAGGTACTATATAAATGCCAGCTGTTATCATCATCATTATTATTACTGTGGTTATAAAATTAACTTCAGAGCCAGGAGAGAAGGGGGAGGTGATTGAGAATAGAATGTTAGGTTTAAAATATGTCAGTTACTTTCCTAGAAAACCCAATCTGAGTAGTTTTGCCAGTATTCTTTTCTAAAGACACTAGAGCAGCCTGGTCACAGGTCACTTAGAAGCTGGCCTTCCTCAGTGGGCAGAAGTGGGCATGAGGATAGAGTAGTTTTTCCATAGCCTAGTGGTGGATTTGGGCTTTAAGCTCACCTCACCTCCATGGGAAGAATATAGGCAAGTGCAGGTCTCAATTAGTGGAAATAATTAATCCTGTGAAGTAGTCACATTATTTCAACTCACATTGTGTATTTCCATTGGGCTGGAACCAATGACCTTGTTTAACATAATTATAATGTTAAATATTATGAATTCAAATACATGTGACCTCTTCACAGGATTCATTATATGTACAAATTGGGACCTGAATGTTTTCCACACACCCTAAATTCCAATCTCTTTACCCATCTTCCCCTCCAGAGACAACTTAAGCCATTGACCACTAACAGAATGGACTTGGAATCAGGCAACTATTCTGAAAGGCTTTCTCATCCCTATGAATTCTTGGTGATGCTGACTGGCCTCATGCATGGACAGTCACTGTCACTTCTATCTCTATGGCTGAGACATCCTCCTTGTCAAGAAGGGACTTGACCAAACCTGTTTTTGTCTAAAGTATCCGGATAAATCAGGCAAAACCAGGCATTGACTGTTGGTTGAACCCATTTGCTTTTTGATCAATAAAGACCTGACAGAAAGAAACAAACTGGGCCGCCAATCCTTTAAAATGCCACACCGCTCCTGAGAGCCATTGGTAGAAGGAGTTCCTCATGGGGAGCTCCCATCGACTGTCACAACACACACTCAGTTATCATTGTTTTAATCCACAAAAACTTGGACCATGCCTCTAAGATATGAAAGGTGAAAGCAATGACATCCATCTTTCTGGACACCCCCAGTCATCCCCTAACACCGCTGCCAGTCTTTCTAATCCAATCCAACTATTGGCCAACCACTCAAGTCATACCAGTGTTCTTCCCCTCCAGCAGCCTAAAGGAATGATTGATCTACTCTTCCTGGTGTTTTTTTTTATTTCTACATATATATGTGTAACCCCATATACATATATATTCAGTCTGTGTATCCATGAGCCAACCTAAACAATAATGGTGATTTAATGAGATTGGTACCTTGAGGTTCCCAATGAGAAATCAAAGAGAAATGACTATCTTCATTGGCAAACAACCAAGCTTATAAAATAATTAAAATTTAAAAAGAAACTGGAAATTAAAAAAAAGCAAAGCAGAGAGTAAGGATTTGAAGAGAGGGTTTATGTTTTTTCTTGTAATTTGAGACTCTAATGATGGACTGATGTTCCCCGCTCTTCCCTTTTTCTTACACCTTACCTACTAAAGGAGGAAATCTTGATTGGTAAGTGGATGCTATCCGCTAAGACCTTAGGGATTGTATTAGAGACCACTCCAGAGCTTTAGCTACCTTCTCCAGGGGGAAAAACACACGCACACACACACACACAGAAATCTTTGTATAGATCTTTTTTTAATTTTTTTTCAGCTGAGGATTTCACTTTCTTTTTTTTTCTGTTCTTTTTGTTTTGTTTGGTTTTCTTTTACCCCTTAGTTGAAAGGTGCTAAATATATTGGTTTGCAAATTTTCCTTTTATACTTAACGTCTTTTTTTTTTCTTTTTTTTCCTTTCTTTTTCTTTTTGTGTGATGTTTGTTCCATGTTCTATTCAGGAAATGCTTTTTCTTTAAAAAAAAAAAGTCAAATTCCCTGAGAATTTGGTTCTACTTTAAAGTATTGGGTTTATCTTTTTCTCAAAAGAAAATATTTTTAAGTCCATATATCCCTGTTATTTTCATTTTTTTTCTTCCCCAATCCCCCACTCACCCACCCCCATCTTTTTTTGTTTGTTTGTTTAGATTGCCTTGAGGGATGCTGCATTCCCTCTCTATTTAGTTTCCTTCTGTTTGTTTGAGTTAATTTATTAGAAAAATCCTTCTGTTTTTTTTTCTTTTATTCAGTCTGGATCGCATGCTACTGATCTGTGCATGATATTTCCAAACTTCCAGTTTCCATATCAGGGGGAAAACAAGTGTCTCCTTTCTGTGGTTTTCTTTCAGGGATATGTTCTTTTTGTCTGGGCTTCTCTTCTCTCTTTCTTTCCTTTTGTTACAGTGCATCATGAAGGTAACATTTCTTGGTTTAATTAGACACAGCCCAGGTGCCCAAGCGCTCAGCCGTGCCCAACGGGTCTTTTTACTTTCAGATTTCTCAGTCGGGGTCTTCCGTTGACCTCTTTACCAAAACAGTCAGCCCGCTTGGCAATCTCACGGCTCCCCGAGGAGGGTCCCAGGAATATGACTCAGGAAACGACACTTCCTCCCCACCCTCCGCCAGGACCAGCTCCTCCAGTCCCCAGGATGGCCAGGACAAAGGGAGCCCCGGGCGGCCAGGCTGTGGGCGGAGCGGCTTGGCTGCGGGCAAGCCCAAACTACTGCTCACCAGTGATAACAGCTCCGATTCGGGGAATTCCTTCACCACTTGTTCCTCCCAGACCAAGGGACCCAATTTAGAGACTCTCTCTTCAGAACCCCAGGCCACGGACTCCAGGTCAGTACCACCAGCAGAATCATGAGCCCTGAAGCATCAAGCCCATACATGCAATTGGAGAGTCACTTACTAAACTCAACCCTGGGCAAATGTGCCCCTGGTTCTCATCCCTGGTTTTACCACAATACCCAGGAGACACAGGATTATTGTTGACTTGGAGTAAGAAAGATTGTAAAACCTGGTTTAGTTTAAGTCTATTTTATTTAATTTTGTTTCCTTATTTTTTTAATTTGGAAGCAAAATTTCATATTTTGTCAGGAACTTCTCAAAACTACAATGCTGTATTGCTACTTTTTCAGTAGATGGGGGAGGGACTGTAGGGAGGGAAGGAATTCAGAACTCAAAATTCTTTAAAAATGAAAGTTAAAACAGATAATTTTTAAGAATTAAGCTATAATGATACACTCATAGGCTGTTGAGGGGTGGAAGGGGCTTTATAACAGAGAATGTCAGCACATAGATCACAGGAAGTTAGAGGTGGATGAAAATAGAGAACATTAGAACTGGATTTGAAGGTGAGCATGGTGCATCTGGGTGGGACTCCTCAGGAAGCAGCTGGTGATAAGGAGAGAGTGGAGGACTCCATCTCTAGATTTAAGAGTCATCTATATAGAAATAATAATTGAACCCATGGGAGCTGATGTGGGTGCATGTGTTTGTGTGTGTGTGTGTGTGTGTGTGTGTGTGTGTGTGTGTGTGTGTGTGAGAGAGAGAGAGAGAGACAGAGACAGACACAGAGACAGAGACAGAGACAGACAGACATGACAAAGAAAGACACAGCACCTGGGTTGTATCTAATTAAACCAAGAAATATTACCTTCAGAAAGGTAAAGAAAGAAAGAAAGAGAGAGAGAAAGTAAAAGAGAGAGAAAGAAAAAGAGAGACAGAGACAGAGAAGAATGGGAGAAGAGGGAAAGGAGATGGAGGGGAGAGAGGTGAGGAGAAGAGAAGGGAGGAGAGAAGTTGAGAAGAGTTGAGGGGAGGAGAAGAGAGGAATAATGAGAGAAGAGAGGGGAGAAGAAGAGAAGAGAGGAGAAGGGAGGAGTTGAGAGGAGGAGAGGAAAGGAAAGATGAATGAGTTAGCAAATGAGACTGAGAAGAAACATTTATTCAAGTAGGAAGAGAACAAGGAGAAAGGTGTGTCGTGAAGGCCAAAAGAGAAAGTACCCAGGAGTAGAGGGCAGTCAGCTGACATTGTCAAAAGCTATAGAGAGGTCAAGAAGGATAAGATCTGAAAAAATGTATCAGAGTACTCAAGTTGGAAACCTGGCTCTACCATATGCTACTTGTATGACCTTGACCAAGTCACTTCACCTCAATGGACTTCAGTTTCCTCATCTATAAAATGGGGAGGTTGGACATGATGGCCTCTGAGATAGATCCCTTCTGGCTCCAGAGCCACAATATCATTGTCTTAAGCACGATGCTTCTCTCATTGAAACCTAAAATCTCATTTTTTTTTTTGCCTGACAGATATTGAGCCTCTAACTAGTCCCACCCCTCCAATCTTTTTCAGATGAACTGCTGTCCATAGCACCTTAAATTAACCCTTTCAAATAGGGGTGACAATAGTAATATTGCTCCTTCCCCTACCCCTTTGGTGTATGATACATAAATAGCACCTAATATTATTTCACTATATACATACACCCTTAAGGCATGAGAATCCTAGCTCTAGCTGGAAGGAACCTAGGAGGCTATCTATTCCAACCCCTTCGGTTTATGGATAAGGAAACTGAGGCACGGCAGAGTTAAGTGACTTACCCAAAGTCACAGGAGTCAGTGGCAAAGCTGAGACTGGAACTCAGGGCCCGTGACTCCAAGTTCAGTGCTCTTCCACTATGCCACTGTTTAAACAATTCCATTGGATCCTCATATTCTGATAGTCCCAATGGTGGGGTCGGCTTGACCACTCAGAGATCTATTCTATTGCTCAGGGCCCCACTTACCAACCCACAAGCCAGGCTTGCCTTGGCTCTGGTCCCTTCTGAGTTATGGCCAATATGAAGCACCTGCCTTGATTCATAAATCTGCCCAGGTTAGGGCTTTCTCAGAAATGAGAGCCTGCCCAGGGGTCCTGCTCACATATGTTAGGATTCTGTATCTACATCTGCCAGGCAAACAGAAGCTGCTGGCCCGCCAGAAGCAAAAGCCATCTGCAAAAAGACATTAGCCCTGCTACAGCTGGCCCAAGGCCCTGTTTTAGAAACACTGGAGCTGGTACCACATAATTGTCCCCAACCCTTCCTGTAGCCTGGACCTTTCCTCAGGATGCAGGGCTGTCAATGAGGAACTCAATCTGTCATGGTTCATACAGTCAGAGCCTCCAAAGACCAGCACTGATCACTGATTTATTCTATGTTTCCCTCTTAGGAAACAGGACCCAATAAACAGGCCCCTCCTCCCCAGCAATGCACAGATGGGAAAATCAAGACATAGAAAGCTTGTGGGGCCCAAGCATTAGTACCCTCATTGCACAGATGGGAAATCCAAGGCCTGAAGAAATTAGTATAATTACCTCGTAAGACACCAGAGCACATCCCTATCAGAGCCAGGATGAGATCACATAACTTTAGGGGCTCTCTTTCCTAGGCTCATAGATCTGGAAGTGACTTCAAAAGTCATAGAGTCCAACAATTTAACTTTACAAATGGGGAAACTGAGGCCCATGGAAGTCTTGAGTTGTCCAAGGTAGCAAGGGTCAGAAGCATCATTTGAACCTAGGTTCTCTGATTGCAGAGTCATCCCTCCTTACTGCACCATACCGACCTTCCTTCAGGATAAAACTCAGATTCCTCAGCCTGCTTTTCAGAGCCTTCCAAATTCTGACTCCAATCTACTTTTCCATTCTTATCTGACATCATCTCCCTTCAAGCCCTCCATCTTCTGGTCAAATTGTTCCACAGGCCATTCTTCCAGCTGAACATCCCACCTCCTTCCTTTTGTTCCTTTGTACAAGTCATTTACCCACCAACTCTGCTGGGCAGTGAGATGGAGTGGAAAGAGGAAACAGAGGGTGTGAATTCAAATCCCAACTCTGATACTTACTACCTTGTGACCTGGAGAAAATCATTTGACTTTCCCAAAGCCTCAATGTCCTTCTTTGTTGGTTGTCTACACCCTCTAATGATCCTTCCAGCTCAAGATCTTTGATCCTGTGATCTTATTAATTTCCTGGGTCTCACTCTCCTCATCTATAAATTGAGGGACTGAATGAGAAGACTCCTGAGGTGCCTTCCTGATTAAGTATCTATGAGGCAGGGAGGCCCTGGAGATAAGGCACATGCTACAGGCTGCCTCTCACTAGAAGCATCATGAGGATAACAAGTGATATTTGATTTGCTTTTATGTCAATACTTTTTATCGCAGTGCCTGGCAAGTGGTAGATACTTAAAATTAATTAATTCATTTATTTATTCAACAAGCATTTATTTTTTTAATTTATTTATTTTTAGTTTTCAAAATTCACTTTTATAAGATTTAAGATTTCGAGCTCTAAATTTTGCCCCTCCCCCCTTTCCAAGATGGTATGCAATCTGATATAAGCTATACATGTACAATCATATTAAACACATTTCCGCATTAGTCATGTTGCAAAAAAAGAATCAGAATGAAGGAGAATATCCACAAGAAAGAAAAAAGAGAGAATATAGTACACTTTGACCTGCATTTGATCTGGATGTGGAGAGCATTTTCCATCATGAGTCTTTTGGAATTGTCTTAAGTCACTGCATTGCTCAGAAGAGCTAAGTCTATCAAAGTTGGTCATGGCACAATTCAACAAGCATTTACTAAATGCCTACTATTTGCAAGAAACTATTCTAGGAGAGAGAGAGAGACAGAGAGAGACAGAGGGAGACAGATGGAGGGAGGGAGGGAGAGAGGGAAGGGAAGGGAGGGGAAGGGAAAGGAAGGGAAGGAAAGGGAAGGAAAGGAAAGGAAAGGAAAGGAAAGGAAAGGAAAGGAAAGGAAAGGAAAGGAAAGGAAAGGAAAGGAAAGGAAAGGAAAGGAAAGGAAAGGAAAGGAAAGGAAAGGAAAGGAAAGGAAAGGAGAAGAAAGGAAAGGAAAGGAAAGGAAAGGAAAGGAGAAGAAAGGAAAGGAAAAAATAGAAAGAAGAGAAAGAGGAAGAAAAGAGAAAGAAAGTAGAAGGAAGAGAAAGAAAAACATGAAAGTGAGGAAGGAAGAAGAAAGAAATAAAAAAGAAAAGAAAAAAGAAAGAAAAGAGAAAGAAAAGATAGAAAGAGAAAGAAAATAGAAAAAGAGAAAGAACAAAGGAGGAAGGAGAAAGGAAAGAAAAAGGGGAGAGAAAAATAGAAAAAAGAAAGAAAGGAAATAGAAGAGAAGAAAGAAAAGAAAGAAAGAGAAAGAAAGGAAAGAAAGAAAGAAAGAAAGAAAGAAAGAAAGAAAGAAAGAAAGAAAGAAAGGAAGGAAGGAAGGAAGGAAGGAAGGAAGGAAGGAAGGAAGGAAGGAAGGAAGGAAGGAAGGAAGGAGGGAGGAAAGGGAGGAAGGGAGGAAGAGAGGAAGGAAGGAAAAAAAATGCATCCCTATCCCTGCCCTCTAGGAGTTTACATTCTATGCTTGTTGCAGCTACTTTTGGGAAATACAGGAATTCGAGGTTGCTAGGCCTGGGATTGAGATAGCAGCATTTCACTGTAATGAATCTGCATTCATTTGGGGATATCCCTGACTCTCCCCATCTTCAGAGGATTCCGGTCACCATGCCTTGGCTGCTCGGAGGTGAAGAAACTGAGTCCTGCCCCCTCACCAGTTCGGACCTCTCCACTGAGAGCCTGTTCCCAGGGTACCTCCTACAGCAGCCCTGCTAGATCCTCCCCGGCCTCCAGCCACTCCTCCCCATCACCGAATCACAGCGGGGACTCCCCCAGGTACACCCGAAGCCGCTCAAGCTCCTCAGGGAAGAGGTCAGTAAATTGCTTCTCAAATTCCAACCCTAGCTATCAAGACCCAGAGCTCTTAGGACCCAGAGCAGAGAAATGTTCTCTTCTTTCCTTTGAATGCTCACTGGAGGATGGGGGTGGAGGCTGGGGGTGTCAACTTCACAAACACAAAGATAATTCCGGTCATTTCCTTGGGCCTCCCAAACCAGCAGGTCTGAACTATGGCCATAGCTTGGTCAGATGACCCCACCATATATCGTAGATTATATGTCTAGAATTAGAAGGAACTTTAGTCTTAGGCTTCTAAATCTACAGGGTGTTCCTAAAGTCTGGACACATAGACAAAAATGCATAATTTCAAGAAATGAAATGAATGAGATTTTCATCAACATTTAAATAATTGGAACATTAACAAATAACATCTTCAATATGATTTCCATCATTTGTGATGCAAAGGTTGATGCACTTTGCAAAATTCACATGAACACGATGCAGTAACACCACATTGCCATCAATTTTAGCACACACACACTCTGTGCGTTCAATCAAGTGTGCTGCGTCTGTGATTTTCACTGAGTATACCTTCTCCTTTAGCATGCCCCAGAAAAAGAAGTCAAGGGGCTAAGGTCTGTTAATATTCCAAATATTTCAAAATATGCATTTTCCCTATGTGTCCAGACTTTAGGGACACCCTGTAGCACTGGAGGAATCTCAAGAGGTCGTGGACTCCATTGGCCTTATTTTACAGATTAGAATGCTGGGTCAGCAGTCAGGAAGACCTGAGTTCAAATCACTGTTTTGTCACTCGCTAGCTGAGTGACCCTGGGCAAGTCACCTAACTTATGTCTGCCATATCATATCACATTATATTGTATCACATTGTGTCATATTATATCATATCATATTATATTATGACTATTATCATTATTAAACTTGTGATCTCCTCTGCAGATAGGCAGAGAACCGCTAAAAGACAATGTTGTATGTATTGCCTGAAGAGGTCTCTGTACTGGGGAGAGGGAGTCATAGGATTCTTAACGTCTTTCTTTTTTAAAAGGTAGGGTTCTATCAGGTAGAAAGGATGGGGTGGGGGGTGGGAGTCCAGCAATGACTGTGATATGAAAACACAATGTTTCAATGAAACTCTTTTTTTTTTTTTAATGAGAGGGTGGGGCTAGATGGACCTCAAGGTGCTTTTAAATTCCAAAGTGATCATTCTGATCCTGGAGGATACAAACGATCCCTAGGACATGGAGCAGAAAAAGCCATGTTGATGCCACACACACACACACACACACTTCAAGTTGAAGGTTCAGTGTTCCTAAAAAGCTGCAGAAAACAGGTATATAAATGCCGATGGAAAAGTAGGAATGGAGAGTTGTTATTTCTGTTGTTTTTCCAGGGGAGATGATGGTGATGATGAAGAAAATATTCTTATTCATAATAAATGGTGAATATATAAGTAATTATTTGAATGAAATAATTTCCCTATTTCATTACTTACAAATAGTTATTTTAATCATTTTAATTTTAATAATAATCTCAGAGTTAAAGAGACACTTAGAGCCTGAAGTCCAGCCTTCCTCCTAATCTCAGCATCCCTCCCACAACACCCACCTGCAAATACTTCTCCACTGGGAAGCCACCTCCTGCTGACAGAAATCATAGATTTTTACTAAAAGAGATGATTAACTTCAACTGCTTCCCCTCACAAAAAAAAAAACCCTTTACCTTTCTTAAATATGATTCTCTCTTTGTGTCATTCTTCAAACAGGGAAAACTGGCCTAATATTAACAATAATAGCTAACATTTATATGGTGCCAGCTATGAGTCAGGCATAGAGTTAAAGCTTTTACTATTATCATCTCATTTGGTCCTCACAACCATCCTTATTTTACAGATGAGGAAACTGATGCAAACAGAGGTAAAATAACTTGCCTAGGGTCACATAGCTAGTAAATATCTGGGGTTGGATTTGAACTCAAGTCTTCCTGGGCAAGGCACTTAAGCTCTGTTTGCCTCAGTTTCCTCAACTGTCAAGTGGGAATTAGAACAGCACATACCTAGGGTTGCAGTGAGATCCAAATGAGCTCACGCTTGTAAAGTACTTAGCACCATGTCCGGAATATAATAGGGGCTATAGAAATGCTTATTTCATTCCTTTCCCTTCCTCTTCCCATAAACACATACTATGTACTGGACACTATGCTAGGCACTGGGGACACAAGAACAACAGTGAAACAATCTCTGCCCTCAAGGAGATTGCATTCTATCAGGGAAAATGTGTTCTCAGAGAAGGAAATACAAAAATCGATACCAGATCAATAAGTCCTTTTTGATGGGGCTCTTCCTTCATCAAATATGGCATCGGCTTCCTGATGTCACGGTCCTCTTTGAGAATAAAGGACAAAGAGCAACAACTAGGGGATATAACCTCCAGGGACCACTATTGTCCTTGTCCCCAAAGCTCCCTTTCAATCATTTCATATGTATTCTGTCTGTCTCTCCCTCATTTGGATGTAAATTCCTTAAGAGTAAATAAGGACTGTCTTACTTCTGTCAATGCCCAGCACAGAGCCTGGCATATATTGGCATTCGATAAATGTTTGGGGATTAAATGGCTGATTGATCTTACGAGATGGATCTGGAGTTGAGCCTTGAAGGGAAGTCGAGATTCCATGAGTCCTGGATAGGGAGGTAGCACGCTCCAGGCACGGGGAACAGACAGCCTGTATTAAAGGTACAAAGGCAAGACTCGATCGAATGCCACAGCAAATTTTCCTATAATGAGTGAATGTCATGCAATTAGAATCTCTCTACCTGTTCTTCCAGGCTGTCATTTTTTCTTCTGTGCCACACCTGAGTTATGCCTCTGACTTTTCCTCAGCAGGCTAAGGGAGTCCTGGGTATAGTTTGGCCAGGACTATCAGACACTGTTTCTCCTTATACAGGTCGTACACGCGGTCTCCCAGCTACTCATCAACATCCGGCAAGCTGAGTCCAGTAAGCAGAAGCCCCCGGCCCCGACGGAGTCCCAGTTACACCCGGTATAGCCCTACCAGGTATTTAATTCAACTACCCAACATCTGTGACTCTTGCAATGGATCCCAATGCAAATCTCTCCATGTCTCCTATTGCTCCCTTGGGGCTGCTAGGTAACTCTTTGAGTAGAATTCTGAGACTGGAATCAGGAAGACCTGAGTTCAAATCCAGGCTCAGATCCTGACTAGCTATATGATCTGGACAAGTCACTTCACCTGTCTGCCTCAGTTTCCTCATTTATGAAATGAGGATAATAATAGCACCTACCTCCAAGGGTGTTGCGAGGATCACTTGAGATGATGATTGTAAAGCTCTTAGCACAGTGCCTGGCACATAGTAGGTGGTATATCAATCAATCCATAAGCACCTACTGTGTGCCAGGTTCTGGAGACACAAAAAGAGACAAAAGACAGTACCTTTAAATACATGTCAGTTATTATTTTAGTTATTATTCTGTCAAGAAAAGGCAAAAGGTTCCTGCTCCCCTGTTCTCATTCTCCTCCACCCAGTCCTACACCCGGCGATATTTCATGAGCATGGCTCATAGTAAGCTAGGGAAAGCCTGTGTAAAGGTTTTCATTTTCTCTGTCAGGTACCACCCCAAGCCCGTAAAAGACACAATAAATCTGAATGAAAGTAGGTCATTAAAAAAAATAAAGCACTTTCCCACTTCTAATTTGCTTGGAAATGTGCAGGTGCCCAGAGTCAAGGGTACCCTAAACTAATTAGCCCTTAGAGGCACCCTGCAGCCCATGTATTGTAATTACCATTGCCTCCCTAAGACCCATGGAAAGGGAGATAAAAAGTGAAAGCCAGAGAAGCAAACTTGACTTATCCAAGGTCACACAACAGCCAAGTCAATGAACCATGGGCATTGCAGACAGAGCCAATGGACTAAGGGATGAGTGTCCATGTCTGAGCATCGGCAGCAACCGTACTTAGCCATAACCATTTATCCCATGATTCATCCCTCCCCACACCCCAGAGACAGAGAACGAGACCACAAATATGGACCCAATGAAAAGGAGACCCCTCGGGACCGAGAGCGGAGACGACGGCGGTCTTACTCCCCCATGAGGAAGCGCAGGAGGGATTCCCCCAGCCACCTGGAGGCTCGTCGGATCACAAGGTGAGGGGGGCCTGGTATGGGAGGCAGCCCAGAAAGGGCTCAGCAGATATGCCAGAGTGCTTACTGTGCTGGACTCGGGGTCAGGAAGAGCAGGCTTCAAATGCCACCCCCGACACTGGCCTCTCCACTTCAGTTTCCTCATCTGCAAGATGAGGAAAATATCCGAAGTACCAACCTCCTCAGACTATCTTGAGGTTCGTGTGGGATAATGGATATACAGCAGTCAGCCAACAAGGATTTGTTAAATACTAACATAGGCACTGGAAATACAAAGAGAAGGAAAGGGGAAAAGACACTAGATAAATGTCAGCTATCAGTGTGAGACTTAATGGCTATGTACCTCTCTCTCTATCTTCGTTTCCTCTTTTCATTTCTTCCGTTCTTTTTCATTTCCTTCCTTCCTCCTTCCTTTTACCATTCCTTCCCTCCTTCCTTCCTTCTTCCCTTCCTCCCTTCATCTTTCTTTCCTTCCTTCCTCCCTTCCTTCCTCTGTCCCTCAATCTTTCTTTTCTTCCTCCCTTCATCTTTTTCTTTCCTTCTCTCCTCCTTTCATTCCTTCCTTTCTCTTTCTTTTCCTTCCTTCTTTCCTCCCTCCTTCTCTTAATTTTCTTTCTTTCCTTCTTTCTTCCATCCTTTCCCTCTTTCTTCCCTTTCCTCTTTCCCTCTTTCCTTCCTCTTTCCCTTCATTTTCTTTTTTCCTCCGTTCCTCCATCTTTCTTCCTTCCCTCTTTCCCTCTTTCCTTCTTCCTTTCATCTTTTTCTTTCTTTCTCTCTTTCTTTGAAGTGGCTTACACCAAGATCACATATCATACCCATTTTACAAATTAGGAAACCTAAGCCCAAGAGTTTCAGTAGCTTAGTCAAGGTCACAGATTATCCTCTCATGGGCTTTAAGGATTAGCAGTGACATTCCAGTCTAGGGACCCTGACTAACAAAGACATGGCAGCATAGCACCATAAGAGGCAGGGCAGCTGGGTTTCAGTCCCAACTCTGCCCCTAACTCCTGATCAGACAAGTCACCAGTGTCCTTAACCTTTGCCTCTCGCCCCTTCCTGTCTCCATGCCCCCATCTCTCCCTCAGTGCCCGGAAACGTCCCATCCCCTACTACCGGCCCAGCCCCTCCTCCTCCAGCAGTCTCAGCAGCTACTCCTGGGACAGCGGCAGCAGTCGCAGCCGCAGCCGAAGTTACTCACGCAGCAGCAGCAGCAGTGGCCGCAGCCGAAGTAGCAGCGAGAGCAGCAGCAGCGACAGTGATGGTGCCAGTGACCCTGGGAGCCACAGCAGAAGCTGGAGCCACAGCCGGAGTTATGCCTCTGAGGGCAGCTACGAGAGCACAGGCCGCTAAGGGAGGCGCCCCAGCCATGGCCTCCAGACTCTGACCCCTTTCTTCACACTGACAGAAGCCTTGTGTCCTGGGGAGGCTCTAGGTCCCCCATCTACCTTGACCCCTCCCTCTACTCCGAGGAGAAGAGAGGACCCACCAGCTCCACTCTTCTCCCCTTGGCAGCCAGCCATGAGCCACGCATGCCCTGCAGCCATCCCAGACAGGAATCTAATGGGGGTGGGGAAGAAAACCCACCCAAGGCAGAGGGAGCCCTTTGGATGACGCAAGGACCACCAGGCTAGTGGTTTAGATATGGGGCTTCATGGGGGCACCAGGGATGCCATTGGGCTTACAATACTCCACTCAGTTAAGTCTTTTTCCATAATAAGGGCATGGCCAATGGACCCCATTGGACACCATCTTGACTCTTTCCCCCTACACAGGCACACATAGACACTGACATCATTTTCACCATCCTAATCCCAAGCTGTTATTTTGCAGCTCATCCTAAATCCAGGTTGATAGCAAGAGAGAAAACCAAAGGGCAACATTATTGGGGTGCACATCCCCCCAAGTTTGCTTTTCCCCACTTAGAGAAGGAATGCTGAGTAGCCACACCATCCCAGGGGGTGCCTCTGGTTTTAGAGAATGGGGAGGGTGAGGTGAGAATCAGAAAAAAACCAACAGTAGCATTATTTTGGAAGTTGTGGACCAGAAGGGGGTGGGGAGACGGGGAAGAGGAAATGGGAAGGGAGACTCAACGCTGGCTCCTGATCCTGTGGAGGCTCCAAGACCAGAAGGCCTTGGCCAGAAGGAGGAAGGAAGGATTACCCTTGCCATCTCAGCATGGAAGATGGAAGGGAGGTCTTAGGAAGGGAGAATCAACTACTTGACTATTTCAAGTTCCAACTTGCTTCTGAACTTTGGAAAATACTCACTTCTCTGTGGAAATAATATCATGAAAGACGCCAAACCAGGGTGACACCCTGGTAGAATCTGCCTTTGGCAGACTCCAGTGAGACAGGGAGTGATAGCCTTGACAAACAAGAGGAAGACTGGACCAATGAGGAAGAGAAGATATTCTCCCATTCCTTATTGCACCTAGTGTTTTTCATACAACCACTCTCTCATCAGACTGTCTGAGCCATCGACTCTGGGGCTCCAGTGAGCCACTCAGAAGGAAAGACATGCCCAATCTCCTCTAAGCCTTTTGGCAAGACCCCAGTACAACAGGCTTTGACACTTCCGATATCAACAGAGTTCTCCAGGCTAGGGGAAGCAAGTGATAAAAAGCTACCTGCATATAAGCAGCTAGATCCCGAGTGACTCATAGAACTTATGATTCTTTTCCTGAACCCCAAGGACAAGGTCTGATTCATGTCCTCCCAGCTGGCACCAGCTTCATCTCATCTAGACACCAGCTGGAAATACCTTGGGTGCCACTGATCTATGCTGGTAGCCAATGTCTACCAGTCTGACCTCTCTTCCCTCAGCACTTGCCCCCAAACTCCCTTATTCCCAACTCCCAATCCCCAGACTTCAAGCACCCCAGAGTCATCTTCTTGTGATGCCTCTTGAGTCAAGGGTGGTATCAATGCCTCCATTTCTCTGATTAAGTCCCTATTCCCAAAACCCACCTCACCTCCAGGGAATTTAGCTCAGCTCAGCCAAAGTTGCTTAGGTCTTGGAGTACAGATCACATCTATCATAGGAGCTGGGGTGGGAGGGGAAGGCTCCTGAGGAGAAGAACTCACCAACTCATACCTCAGGCATTCAGCTGTTGCTAGTTTTCAGTTAGGGGGAAGCCCCATCCTGGTCAAGCCCTAACTCCTGCTCCTTGATGTCACCCGAAGCCTGGTGCCAGGAGCAACTGTAAGCCGATCAGCAAACCACAAATACCATGGGCCGAAATCATATGATGGGTGCAAAGAGTGGGAGGAAGAAGTTTTAAATAACATGGGGACAGATCAGTTGTCAGGAGAGGGAAAGGGGGGAGTTTCGCTAGTCACAGCAACAAGAAAGTAGAGTGGAGTGGAAGGGGCTGTGAGGGCAATCCAGTTTCCATTATTCCCCCCTGGGGAGGCAGGCCAGATACCTTTTCATGGTGTGATGTTGGTCTTCTGTTCACAGCAGCTGAGAACTGTAATTATTTTTGGATTGTTAGAATTCCCACTGTCTCATCACCTCATTCCCCCCCGCCAAAACAAACACCTTTGGCTGGCAGGCTCTCTGGGACCCTGAGCCCCCAGAAGCTAAGGCCAACCAAAGACCATCAGATAATACATGGAGGAGCCTAGTGGTATTTATGGTCACTAGAGAGAAGGACAAAGTTGGCTCTTTACGGTTATGAAGACTACTGATTCCTCTGATTTTCCCATGGGGAGAAACATAGGTGAGGGAGAGTGGCAATGTAGGGGTTACAGATGGTCAGAGAGTCGAGAGAAGTGCCACATAACTTCTCAGGCACCTTGGGAGAGTGTCTAAGAGGCCTCCTCCCACTGCTTTGCACTCACCTGCCTCTGGCCCCCTGGCTTTCCCCTTCAGCTTTAACCCAGACCCCCCTGCTTCCAGGGTCAGGCTAGTTTGGCTGCTAGTCCAGCTTCCTAACATCAAACTCACAACATCACCACCACAGGAAAAAAAAAAGAGAGAGAACAGTTATGTCCCAGCACAAGGAGGGACCTTGAGTGGGAAGCTAGAGGGGATGTATAGATAATGTATATAGCCACCTCAAGCTGTGGCCCTGACCTTCTTTCTTCATGGAGCTCTTTGGACAAAAGGCCTTCAAGAGCCATCCAGACTCCTCTGGCAAGGCAGCGAGCTAACTAAGGAGAACTTACAGGCCAGACAGGCCAACTGTCTATGAGGTCAACACTGGAACTGGTTTGGGCCACATTTCAAAGACTGCTTCAAATCACATTATTCTGTGGAAGCTACTACACCTCTGGGGTTTCTGGTTTGCTGACGCTGGAGAAAACCCTACTAACTTATTTATTTATTTATTTATTATTCTAATTTTTTGGAGGCAATTGGTCACCATTTAGCAGTATTTATTTATTTATATGGAGGGACAAGCAAGGGGGTGGTTGGGAGGGCAATTTTAAGTTATTTTTATGTCTAATTTATTCACGTCACTGTGGAAATCCGAGGGGTTCTCAGGACACCTCAAGGAGCAGGGTTGTAAGCCTTTGGGTTTTACCCTATCCATTGGTGTAACCAAAGCATAGTCTTGGGTCCTATGAAATCTTATGATGCGAGCAGCATGGATAATGGCACTTTAAGGGGTGGGCAAGAAGGACAATCCTTGCTTTTCCAATCTAGCAGAAACCATCAAACTGGGAGGCCCGCCCAACCTCTCACCTGCTACGTCACTGGGAAGTGCATCTCATCTAATTATTTACTGTGTTTATTATTCTGGGTGTTGTGAATGGGGATAGGTCCCTTTGCTCCCTGTGCAGAACAAAGGAGAATTCCAAAGTTCAGTGTCTTATGCTACCCCACAGCAGCTGAATCTATCCAACAGATTCCATTTGGACCCAAGGGGTCAGCTTCCAAAGCACTTAGTTTATAATGGACCCAGATATCATGTGACTGACAACCCAAGAGAGAAAAGAGAACCACCCAGATATTCACTTTTGAGTCAGACCACTCTAAAGACCAACCCCCCATCCCCAACAGGAATGATGCCCCATGGGCTATTGAGATCTTTTGCCCCGCTTTTTCAATGTTTCGATTTCCAGGCTCAGAGACATTTGTCTCTGTCAGGTCAACCCTCTAAATTTGGATCCTTTTCCCAAAGTCACTGTCATTCTTCTCCTATTAGTGTGACTCTGTTAAATACAAGCCTGTTTAAATGCCCTACCTAGTCTTGGTTTGAAAGGATCTTTACAGCATGGGTTAAAAATTTCCGAGTGTTTATGGGAGCCGTGTTTTTGGTTGGAAATAGAACACCAAGCTATGGTATCTTATATCTATGTGAATACTTGTGAATTGGAAAGAAGTCAATTGTCACCAAGCATGGTGGTCCCCCAGAGGACTCTGGGAAGGTCAGAAATGGTTCAAGGTCTTTGTCCAAAGACCTAACAAGTCTAAGCTGAAAATCCTTGTTTCTCCCAAGGAACTACTGAGTTTTTCCTTCCCGTTCTCTATCAGTCTTTCTTATTTCCTCCCTCTGTCCTCTAAGTGGAACATAATCTTTATCATGTCAATAAAGAGCCTCAATTAACCAGAACTCAGTAAACTGGGAGTCTCTTTTGCTGAGAATTTTTTTTTCTTTTTTTTTCAATTTATTTTTTTCAGAATTTCTTCTTAGCATTCTGCTTTTAGGAGAAAGACTGAAAACTACGAAGAAACAATTCTATCAGGGAGCTGGTCTTTGAAATGACAACAAAAACTGGTCTATCATAAGGTCCTTACACATTCAATTCAATATCCTCCCCCTTCCACATTTCCATCCTGCCAGAGACCATGTAGAACTGACCAAAGACTATAGGGTTAGAACTAAAGTGGAGGGTACAGATCTTCTATCTTAGTGTTAATTTTACATATGAGAAAACTGAAGCACAGAGAAGTTGTAACTTACCCATCTAAAATCCCATAATAAGTAGCAGAAATTGTTCATGAACACAAGTCTCTCTGACCCAGAGTCCAGTGTGTCATGCCTTTGAGGACAATGACTTTGAAATCCTTCTGACATGTCAAAGAAAAATGCACTAATGTTCACTTTCTAGACCAGGGGTGGGGAACCTGCAGCCCTCTAGGTCCTCAAGTGTGGCCCTCTGACTGAATCCAAACTTCACAGAAGAAATCCCCTTAATAAAAGGATTTGTTCTGTAAAACTTGAGCTCAGTCAGAAGGTAGCACTCAAGGACCTAGAGGGCCACAAGTTCCCTGCCCCTGATAGACCATATTAGGTCAGGAAAAACTGAGATTTAGACAGATGACAGGATCTCTCTTTGATATGATCTAGCATGCCTTTCTCTTACAGAAGAGGAGACTGAGGCTCAGGTAGTGGAAGGGACTTACCCAAGGTCACACAGTCAGCAAGAAATGTAGTTAGAATTCAACCCATATCCTCTGAGACAGAATTCTGTCTCCTGCATCGCGCTGACAGACTGATAGGATTTGGAGACATTTTCAGCAGGACTTAAAACTAAAACCTGGTGTTACTTCATCTTGAGTTAACCAGAAAAAAAAATGAGCTTAGCAGAATCTCTCCCTTATCGCTGGACATAGAGTCAGGAAGGAAGGCCTGAGTTCAAATCCAGCCACAGACATTTCCTAACTGTGGGCAAGTCACCTAAGTGCTGTTTGCCTCAGTTTCCTCACCTGTAAAAATGGGTATAATAACAGCACCTTTCCTCCCAGGATGGTCATGAGGATCAAATGAGCTCATTTTAAAGTGCTTACACAGTACCTAGCACATAGTAGGTGCTATATAAATGTTAGCTGCTATTATTATTATTATTATTTTATTATTGTTATTATTATTTTCTGAGTATTCCAGTCAATTGAGATTTGACCCTATTGCTACTGATGATTGGGAGCTAAAGTCCCAATCCAAAGAGTTCCAAGTTTTGGAAATCCAAGGGGATTTAAAGATGTGAGATTCATGGTCAGGACTTTTTTTTTTTAATGCATTGTGTTTTGGCTTTTAATTCTCTTTTTCCCCCGATTCTATTCCCTCTAAGGTCAGTGGGTGGTGCAGCAGCTAGAGTGATGGACTTGGAGATGGGAAGAGCTGAGTTCAAATCCTGCCTCAGTCACTTGCTTCCTGGGTGACCCTGAGCAGGTTACTTCTCCAGTGGTACTCAGCCATCTCCTGCACAAAATGACCAGGTCAGACCCCATGAGCTCCAAGGGCCTGTCCACTCCTCAGTCCTATAGCTTCTCATCTGTTTACTTCTCCCCTTCCCAAACAATGGGAAATCTTGGTCCCATTTCTCTCAGTTTATTAACATCTCTCCAATTCAACAGGAGTTATTTACATATATGTGTATATGTATGCACATATACATAATACATCTATGCACATACATACACATATGTATTGTACATGCATATATACATATTGCAACATACATATATACACATGCATATACACCTACAAATACACATACATACATATACACACACATATATATACATATATACATTATATATGTATATATACATATATGTGTGTGTATGTGTACATATATATACATATATATACCCAAATCCGCCACAAAATGCAAACCAACTCATTGGAAGGCAGCAGTGGTAAAAATAAGGCACTGAATGACAGTCAAGAGACCTGGATTCTCATTCTATTTCTACCGGTAACAGACTGGCAGAGTGATTTCCAAGGTTTGGGCCTCAGTTCCTGTCTTTTGTAAGGTCAGGGGAGGTTGGGCGAGGTCAATGGTGCCAAACTCAGATAGAAACAGGAGCCGCTAAACTGTGTATAAGGATCCCCAAGGAGTTATACTGACTTAGAAAACCACATATTAACATTATCTATATTCTATTGCATTTTATTTATTTGGTTAAATATTTCCCAATTACATTTTAATCTGGTTTAGGCTACAGTATGGACACCTTTGGCCTATAATAGATCATCTCTAAGGTCAAGTTAATTCAACATGACGTTATTTAGCCCCTACTAATCAATCGACATTTATTAAGTGCTTACTATGTGCCAGACACTAATGTGCTAATTACTAGGGACACAAATAGGCACTGTGCTCATTGCTGGGGATGCTTATGGGCCAAGCACTGTGGATACAGGGGAAAGATGGAGGCGGGGGAATCTGCTTTCAAGAAGCTTACATTCTACTGAGGAATGCAAAATGTAAGTTGTTATTAAGTCATTTTTCAGTCTTGTCTCTCTATGACCCCATTTGGGGTTTTCTTGGCAAAGCTACCGGAATATTTGCCATTTACTTCTCCAGCTCATTTTACAGATAAGGAAACTGAGGCAGAGAGAAGTGACTTGCCCAGGGTCTCCCAGCTAGTAAGTGTCCGAGGCCAGATTTGAACTCAGGAAGATGAGTCCTCTTGACTCCTGACCTGGTGCTTTATGCACTGTGGCACCACCTAGCTGCCCCAACATGTAAACAAGTGAATTCAAGATTGTTTAAGGCAGAGAAAGTTCTCACAAATAGTGGCGTCAAAGAGGGCTTTCTGCGCAAAATGCTATATATGAGGCGCAGAATTTAAATCCAAGGCTTTCTAATTCCCGGCCCAACGCTCCTTCTACTGAACTACAACCGATCGAACAAGCTTCTGTTAAGGGTCTGCTGTGTGGGAAGCTTGTGCTAGACCCCAGGGAAACGGTGACAGAATGAAGAGCCCTAAAGGTGCTTAAAGTCTACCAGACAGGTTTTCCCAATAGGTGATGAGGTCGTTATGAAGGACTCTCACTGGAAGGTTCCTCCCAGTTCTAAAATTTGGAGAGAGAAAGAGAGAGAGAGAGAGGGAGAGGGAGAGGGAGAGAGACAGAGACAGAGAGAGACTGACTCTGTGTGTGTGTGTGTGTGTGTGTGTGTGTGTGTGTGTGTGTGTGTGTGTGTGTGTGTAGCAGAGGAGAAGCAACCTGGGTTTAGAGCTCAAGAAGGTCTAGGTTCAATTTCTGCTTCTGACACATGCTGTCTGTGAGACCCTGGCTTGAGCTCAATGCCTCCCGGGTAACTCTTTTAAAGACCAGAAGTTACAAAGGAGATGCAGATCTGCATGAGGAAGGGAGAGTCCATGCTGGGAGTTCCCCCACCCCCAAAAAGATAGAAAAAATACCTGTGTCTGAACCCAAAAGAAATCCTTGTTGTCTTTCTCATTACCTACATGACTTGGCAAATGCTTTCCAGTCTCTGACATTTGATATTCTCTTCTGTAAAAGTAACACCTTGCATAATACACATGTGCACACATACATACATATCCATACGTGTATGTATGTATATACACAATATACTCAGAGGTATAAATATTCACATATTTGTCTACATATACATGTAGCATGTTCATACAAATCTATGTTGTATATATGTATGCACTTGCCATGCATATACTATGTGTATATGCATGCAGATATATACACATATTTGCACACATGTACATATCCATGCACGTGTATTGTATGCATATGGATCTGTATGTATATATGTATATATAAATATTGCAATACAAAATTATTTTTAGATTGTCTCCCTAATTAACAGTAAGCTCCTTGAGGGCAGAAGCTGTTCACACACACACACACACACACACACACACACACGCCCTTTTTTTCTGTATTTCTATATTCCTAGAATTTAGCCCAGCTTCTGGAACATAGGAAGCTTGTTGACTAAATGACCCATGGCCTCCCTGACTGACTGAATAGGGTCCCTCATGCCACGATAAGCCTTTATACGATGATACCACAATATACATCCAATGGGCTCGTAGGGTGTCATTAAGATGTCTTCATAATCTAACTGTCCCCAATTTAAAATAATCAACCTTTTTTTCATTAGCACTGGGCCATGTGTCCATAAATAAAACTTGTTTGAAAATCATAGTTTCAAAGATTTGGAGTTGCTTAGACCTCATGGGCAATTAAGTCCAACTCCCTCATTTTACAGAAGAGGAAACTGAGATTCAGAGAGCTCACAGTAGGGGAAGAGAATAAATATTTTTAAAGCACCTACTATGTGCCAGCATTGTGCCAAGCATTTTACAAATATTCTCTCATTTGACTCCCATGACAACCCTGCAAGATAGATACTGTTATTATCCCTCTTTTACCGATAAGAAGACTGAGGCAGACGATGAGATGACTCATTCAGGGTCACACAACTAGTAAGTGTCAGAGGTTGGATTTGAACTCAGGTCTTCCTGACTCCAAATCTAGCATTCTGTCCGCTGAACCATTCTGCTGCTCCTGGATTCAGACCTACAAGGGACCCCAGAGGCCATCTAGATCGACCCCTTCATCTCATGGCTGAGGAAACTGAGGACCAGAGGGGTTAGGTGATTTGCCTTTGGTTACGTTTCTCTGGCGTTAGACCTGAAATTCTTTTACACCATACGAGGCTCCAGCCCATCCATTAAAATACACCTTGGCTATACGTTGTAAATACCACGAAGCCTGGTATGCGATAGGTCATCACTCACTCCTTAATAATTCATTTCCTATTTATTGAAAGAAAGGAAAAAGAAGATTGACAACGGTTCCTGCCATTGGCTCTCTTTGGCCAGCCTGAGGCGCCATGATCGACCATCGACAGGCATCATTACGCGGTTAGCAGGAGCCCGAAGCATGCCGCAAATTGGAACCGGCAGAAATGGATGCTTCGGTCATAGAAATTAAGTTCCAGCAGAAGTAAAACACTGGTTATCTCCCAGAAAACCTCATTTAGATGGAAATTAATGGCCAAGCACAATTCCTGTGCAGGCACCAACTTCTATTAAAAAGTCACAACTCCCTGGAAAAATGCTTTCTTAGGCTGCTGGAAGCCGTGCCTGACTCCCATGATGACGGGAGGAGGCAGAGAGATTCCAGAACCCTTCACTTTCCCACCTCTCTGGCCAAAAGAGGGTGAATTTAGAAGCCACTGGTTCAATGTCTTCACTTTTTAGAGGTGGAAGCTAAGACCCAGAAAAACAAGCAATTTGCCCGAGGTCACAGAGATAAACAATTAAAAGATTAAATTAATGGGATTAAATTAAATTAGTAGGATTAAAACCTAGCCTTTTGGATTCCATAACAAAAGCAGGTTCCTCTATGACTCACTGCCTCTCAAATTTCTGCTAGCTCTGACATTCCAAGGTTCAATCTCCCTTCCTTCGCTTCCTTATGCCTCGGTTTCCCCATCTGTAAAGTGAAAGCCTGGACGAAATGACTTCTAAAATCCATCTCAGTTCTAAATCTGTGATCTTTCTCATACTATGACCTGAGACTCAGTTTCCCCATCTGTATCTCAATGGTCTCCTAGGTCCCTTACAGCTCTAGATCTATGATCCCTTTTGTAAATCATAAAACATAACATTAATATTGCTGGGTTTTATTAGAAATAAAAGCTAGGAGAGTAGTAACCTTGTCTATAGTAATAAATGCTTGTTGATTGACTGACAGATAGGAGTCATGGAGTCTTCTTCATTTTCCAGCGCTCCAAGAAGTTTATTCACTTACCTAAAGCTGTGCAGATAATCGACAGTCTAGCCTAGAACTCGTTTTCTCCAAAGACAGAAAACATTGCTTTTCTCAGGCATGCCTCATTTCCCATGTACATCACCTCCCTGTGATATCATCTCACCACTGCCCAAAGAGAGACAGAGATGGGGGGGGGGGAGAAGGGGGGAGAGACTGAGAGAGAGAGACAGAGAGACAGAGAGAGAGAGAGACAGAGAGACAGAGACAGAAACAGAGAGACAGAGAGAGAGTGACAGAGACAGAGAGAGAGGGAGGGAGAAAGGGAAAGAGAGAGAGATAGAGACAGAGAAACACAGAGAGAGACGCAGAGACACAGAGAGAGACAGAGAGAGAGAAGGAGAAGAAAGGAGACAGAGAGTACCCTGGAGAGCTCTCAGACTAGGGGGTGTTGGGGGTACTTTCTCCCTATAACCGTTCCCTCCCATGACTCTCTACCATTTCATGAAGAAGAAATTCCTAAGGAGGGCAGCAGCTGTTTTCCCCACAGATGAGCCTCTGATCTCAGTGCAGGGTAGAGGGCTTTGGGGCTTGGCAGATCTTAAGCATTTCTCAACACATCTGACGATCCCCTTATCGATGTAAGCCCTCCAGTCCAGCCCAAGAACCAAATTTCCTCTCATCTGAGTCCAGCCTCCCTCTGAATCCAACTCCAAAGAAAACAGGCTTGAAAATGAAGTAAGGCATTAGAGAAAAAGGCAAGAGGGTCTTCTGAATGACTTCTCTCCATGTCTTCTCCTTTCTCAAGTCCTTTCATTGAGGGTGGCTGAAGCTGTTGGGCTTGTTTTATTTCTTTATAAAGCTGCCTTTGATCTCCACTGTCAGACATTCTATCCTTTAGTCTCCCTGGGGTAAACATTATAAATAAAAAAAGTCCAACCATATTGGGTTCTCAAGAAGAGTTTGTTATCTTCCCTTTAGAGCTGAGCCCCTAGATGGGGACGGGCTATTAAGGAAAGGCATTTATAACCAAGGAGTCTCAGAGAGTTTCTCAAAAACAATCTTGGCATCCAGGAGAAAAAGGAAAATTCTCACTAACCTTTGGTCAGACCACACCCAGAGCAGAGTGTTGACTTCTGGGTGCCGTATTTTAGCAAAGACATTGATGAGCTAGAGAGTGTTTGGAGGGTGACCACGCTGTTGAAGGGCCTTGAGTTCATGTCATACAAGGCTGGTTGAAGGACCTGTGGATAGAATATGAAGAAGAGAAGACTCTGGGAGGGAGAGAAGGGATGGGATAGATACAATATTTGAAGGGCAATCATAGAGAAGAAGGATTGGATTTGTTCTATCTTGCCCTAGAGGGAAGAACCAGGAATAGTGGGTAGAAATCACAAAAGAAAGAAGGAAGGGAACTAGCATTTATGAAGTACCTACTATGTGCCAGGCACTGGGCTAAGCACTTAACAAAAATTCTCTCATTTGATTCTCACAACAAACCTGCAACGTAGGCACATTTTACGGTTGAGGAAACCAAGATAGTCAGAGGTTAAGTGATTTGCCCAGGGTCATACAGTTAGTAAGAGGGAAGGAAAGAAATAAGTATTTATATAGCACCAACTGTGTACCAGGCATTGTGATAAACACTTTATAAATATCTCATTTGATAGTAAGTGTCTGAGGCTGGTTTGGACTCAGCTCTTCCTGGATCTGGGTCCAGTGCCCTATCCACTATTTCACTTAGCTACAAATAGGAAGATTTAGGCTCAATACAAGATTAGAGATCTTTCTAAATATTAGAGGTATCCCCAAAATAGAACAGATTACGTTAAGAGGTAGTGAGTTTCCTTCATCAGAGGTCTTCAAGCTACATTGGGTGATCCCTCACTGAATATGTTTCAGGTATGGGATGGACAAAATGACCTCTAAAATGCTAGGATTCTATGGTTCTAGAACACCACATCTACCTTCTGTTCTGAATGGTTCATGAGACCCTTAATGGAGACCTAGAGGATATTCAGCGGGGAGAAACCAGAATGGTGAAAGGTCTTGGGTTCTTACCATGTGGGAAACATTTGGAAGGAGTTGAGAATAGTGAGTCTGGAGAAGACAGCACAGCATTTAACCACATTACCAATGACTTAAAGGCCATCCTAGACCAACCCCCTCTTTGAATAGATGGGGAAACCAAGGCCCACAAATGTTCATTGACCTGCCCAAGGCCACATTGGTAGACAGTAACTGAGCCAGGATTCATACTCAGGTCCTTTGAATCTAAATACAACACTCTTTCCACCATTCCTCTCCATGGGCAAGTCATTTAATGTGAGCATCAGTATTCCTCATCTGTAAAATGGGAAAAGTTATATTTGCACCCCCCCCCCTTGTAAGAGGGTTTCCTTAAAGCCCCATAGGAGTGAGAATTTCCATCACCTTTGGATGTGGCCAGGACAGAGCCAGCCTGAACAAAGTCACACATGGTCTCCTCTCTCTGGTGGCTCACTCTTCCATACAACAAGCCAACAAGGATTCATTAAGCACTTATTATATGCCAGGTATTGTGCTGAGCACCAGGCATACACATACAAGCTAAAAGATGATCTGGAACCTCAACGAGCTTATAGTCTAATGTGTAATGAAGACATATCAAAGAAAGCTAAAAAGAGTCAGGGAATGGGAGGGAAGGTACAGGTTGAGAGAGAGGCTTGGTGGGAAATCCAGAAAGTTAAAAGTCAAATCAAAAAAAGAGTGGAGGATGTCTGGCTGGGGCTCTTCCTCAAAATGGAAGTTCTGAGGGGACCTCCCCACTGAGAGAAGCAGGCTCAGGGGGAAAAGGATGTTCCAAGGTGCTCAGGAAGGATCAACAACCCACATGGGTTAGCTAAGGAACTTCCAAGGGGAGAAGGCGGCTGAGGCATGAAGTTAAAGACCAGAGAGTCAAAAATGGAGCCAGAGCCTCATATCCCTTCCCTTCCCTTCCATACTAATCCACTCTTTGCGATGTTCCTATTATGAAGCACCCCTTTGCCATGGGTTGAAAGCATTCCTATAACAAGGGGATGAATGAGATGACTCTAAGATGTGCCTTCCATCCTATGAGTCTGTGGGGGGCTCTGACGCTGGGGCCAGCATACTTGGCTTCACTACAAACAAATGGATGGGTTCAATCAAACAAGCAAGCATTTATTAAGTGTCTGCTGTGTACCTGGTGCTGAAGATATGATGAAAAAATAAGACAGACCCTGTCCTCAAGGGGCTTACATTCTATTAGGGGAGAGATTATGTAGATATGTAAGTTTACACAATGTATGGGATGGAGCTGAACTTGCTATTTTTCTGGTATAGGGAACTCCTGAGGAGAAAGATTCTCCTACCAGTGGTACCTTCTCTGAAACTTATGGTCTTAGAGAGTTGACTAGAGAACTTTCCTAGGCTCACACAGTCACAATGGGCAGCTGGTTGATTTAGTAGATAGAGTACTAGATTTGGAGTCTAGAAGACTTGAGTTCAAGTGCTGCCTCAGACTCAGGGGTATGACCCTGGGCAAACCCCTTAACCTCTATAAGCCTCAGTTCCCTCATCTGTAAAATGGGTATAATAATAGCACCTACCTCATAGGTTTGTTGTGAGAATAAATATTTATTAAGCACCTATTGTCAAGTGAGGTAACACATGTAAACTACTATGTAAGCCTCAAAGCCATGTGTAAATTCTAGCTTTTACGATATTGTATTAGAAGCTAGACTTGAACCCAGGTCTTCCGATTCCTAAGTCAGCTCTCTTTCCCCAATGCCACTCATGTGGGTTTCTCCTACAGCCAAGCCTTTGACACACATTGTTTCAATTCACCTTTGTGACAAATCTGCCAGGTATGTGTGGCCAGTATAATTATCCCCATTTTCCAGATGAGTAAGTAGAGACTCATAGAGGTGAGGAGACAAAATGTATACGGTACAAATTAAAATTGCTTGACCTTTCCTGGCAGGAGGGACATTTTTAAACTTGTAAAGTATCTCCTTGGGGAAATGTTTCAGGAGTTTGTGAAAAAACAAGTCTTGCAGCTCTGTGTGTCCCCACCAAGAGCAATGACAAGGGGAGAATGTCCAAGGAAGAATGGTTCTGTGGGAAGGACCCTAGGTCTGTCATGTACTCACTGTGTGGCCCTGGACAAGCCTCTGGGGGAGGCTTCCTCATTTCCATCTCCGGGGGAGTCTTTACCATCACTCAGTCAACTGGCCAACCAACGAGCATGTATTAAACTCCAACTACTTCACAGATACTGGACTAGGTGCTGGAAATACAAATACAAAAATGAAAATCACCTTTCAGGATTTTAACCAAACCCTCTTATTTAATGCTCAGAATGACCCCACAAGAGAAGCAAGGTAAGAAGCTTTATCTCCATTTTATCCAAGGAAATTTTTGGAGGGGGGCGTAATCTTGTCAAAGGCTGTCAGTTTAACATCAGCTTAGCATTCATATGGTTTAGATTGGCACCTCCTCGGTAATGCATAGTCTTATAGAAATGCCTGAGGCACTTAAATGGAATGTGACTATCCCAGGAACACCGAGCAGGTACCTTAAGATATCACCTTAAACCCAGCTCTCCCCAGCTACCTCTGTCTGCCGAGCAACTCTCCTTCTCATCAGGCATTACTCGCATTTTACAGATGGAAAAGGTGAGGCCCAGAAAGGTCATAGAAACATGCATTTAGAATTGGAAGGTACCTTAGAGATCATAGAGTCCAGTCCCTTTGTTTTGTTGTTGTGGAGTAGTTTTGGTCATGTCTGATTCTCTGTGACCCCATTTGGTATTTTCTTGGCAGGGATACTGGAGTGGTTTGTGATTTCCTTTTCCAGCTCATTTTACAGTTGAGGAAACTGAGGCAAATGGGGTGAAGTGCCTGACCCAGGGTCACACAGCTAGTAAGTGCCTTAGGGTGGATTTGAGTTCAGGTCTTCCTGACTCTAGACCCCATGCTCTATCCACTGTGCCACCTAGTTGCCCTGAGGTATGCATAGTTATCACTTTTGTCCAACTCATTTTACAAATGAGAAACTGAGGCAAGCAGCATTAAGTGACTTGCCCAGGGTCACACAGCTAGTAAGTGTCTCAGGCCGGATTTGAGCTCATAAGGATGAGTCTTCCTGACTGCAGGCTGGCCCAGAGCTCTCTCTGGTACTGAGCCACTCTTCATTTTACGGATAAAGAAACAGAAGCCCGGAGAGGCTGGTCCAAAGTCACACAGAAAGTAAATGGCAGAGCCGGGCTCGAACCCAGGGCCTCCAATCTAAAGCCAACCTCTTTCCTAAAAGTCTCACCTGGTGTGCCCTCAGGACAGAGGGACAGGGCAGGGATGAGCCTTGGCCTGGGAAGCGACCCCTTGGCTACAATCCATCCCTCCACCCCGAACCTTTCCCACAGATTTGCCCAAGCATTACAATTCCCACTGATGGCTCCCTATACTAGCTGCTCACTTTAAATCCCTGGACAATGCTAAGAAGAGAGAGATCTCAAGGGAGCAGAGACTGAAGGAGGACAGCACTTTTGTCCCCTGCCCACACTCTGCTTCCCAAGACACACACATACATATACATACACACACACACACTCTTTCAAGCATGTATACATGTTTACAACACACATTCACGCCACACACACATACACCCTTACACATATATACTCACACACGTGCATACACACATATGCACTCATGCACTCATTCACACAAGCTCACATACACACACATACATTTAGTCACATACACACTCATTCACATCCACACACATACAGGTACACACACTCACACACACACTCACACACTCATTCACATATTCACATAACACATTCATGCTCACATACATACACACATTCACACACACTCACATCCATACTCATTCACAGACTCACATACACACACACACGTACACACAAACTGCATTTTGCATTAGCTAGCCCTGGTGCTTGGTGACCGAAATAAATTAACAACATTTCATGGCAAGTGCCTCCTTGCACAGATAGAAATAGAACAAATTCCCCCTGGAATGATATTAATACTGAGCAAGTTCTCTGGGATTAATGTCATTAGCTTGAACAAACACTGGAGGAATTAAGTCATGAAGTATTTGGGGCCTAAAGCTCCCCTCCTGCTTCTCAGATGCTGGAGCAGAGCATATAAGCAGCAGGGGACCAGCAATGAAATGACAGGAAGACCTGAGTTCAGATCCTGCCTCAGTCCTTACTAGCTGTGTGACCCTGGGCAAGTAGCTTACATCCTTTGGGCCTCAGTTTCCTCCTCTCTCAAAATGAAGGAGTTAGACTCAATGGCCTTTACATTTTCTTGCAGATTTAAATCTATGAGCCAGTGCCTAGAGCTAGAGGTCTAGAATCAGGAAGATTTGAGTTCAAATCCGACCTCAGATATTTACTAGCTGTGTGACCATAGACAAGTCGCTTAACCACTGCCTGCCTCAGTTTCCACAACTGTAAAGTAGAGATAACAATAGCACCTACCCCCAGCATTGTTCAAATGAGATCACACTTGTAAAGGGCTTGACAAGATGCTTGGCATATGTAGGTACTTAATAAATATCTTATTCATTGTTTAATTTTTATTATGAACTAGCCAGCTTTCTGTAGATGAGATCGTCATGGTAAATGATACAACTAGTCATTGCTATTTATAGGGAACTCTAAGGAGTACTTTGCATAGATTGTCTTGGTGGATCTTTGAAAAGACACTGTCAGGTGTAGGTGCTTCCATTTTGGAAATGAGGAGATTAAGCCTTAGAGGGTTAAGTCATTTACCCAGAGTCAAATTGTCAATGAGGGTCAGAGGCAGGATTTGAAACCGGCTTTCTCCAAATTTCAGGAAAATTTCTACATACTGACTCTCAATGAACAGCTATGAACTATTCCCAAACCCAAATCCCTCTTCCCTGGACTCTCATCCAATGTTTCCTTCAAGACCTCTAAGGAGAGGGAACCTACAAGCCTAACTGCCTCTCAGAAGCTTCTGCCCTTTGTGCTTAGTTCTGCATTCTGGGGCCAAGCAGGATAAAACTAATCCCTGTTTCATATGATGAACCTTTAGTTGTTTGATCATAGCTCTTATGGTCCCTCTGAGATTTCTCTCCTCTAGGAAAACGTCTCCAATTCCTTCAACCATTCTCACACAGTGTAAGAGCCAATGCCCTTCTCAATGATGTGTATAATTTAGACTAAATAAACAGAGCCATTTGCCTCACATAGGAAAATACTGAAGAGTGATGAAATCCAAGTGATAACAAGCTGCCCCAACGTATCTTCTTCCCTTTTGTTGAGTTATAAACCATAGAGATCTCTAGTCCTCTTGCCATCTAGTAATTACTTGGAGAGATATGGAGGAGACTTGATGACTTGGATAAAGGCATAGATGGCATGTTTCCAAACAAAGATGAGGGGCAGAGATAGCTAACAGTTTGAGTAACCTTCAGGATCCAAAAAAAAATCTTGACAAGCTAGAGCAGTGGACTGAATCTACTAAAAATAAAATTTAGCAAGTGTAAAGTCTTACACTTGGGTGGAGAAAAAATCAACTTCCCAAATACAAGATGGCGGCATCATGGTTAGACAGTAGTTTGCCTGGTCAAGACCTGAAGGCACTGATGGACTGCAAATTCAAGGTGTGATGTGGTAGTCCAATTAGCTGATGTGCTCTTCATTATGTTAAGAAAATCACGGATTACTGGAGTGAGGTGATAGTCTCTTCGCTACTCTGCCCCATTCTATGTTCAGTTCTGGGCACCACCATTCAGGAAGGATGCTGTTGACGAGCCACAGTGTCTAGAGGAGGATAACCAAGATGATGAAGGATCTTGAGTCCTTGGGTTGCTAGTATCAGTTGAGGGAACTGGCCATGTTTAGCAGGAAGGAAAGAAGATTCAGGAGGGACGTTAGAGCTGTCTTCAAGAATTTGAAGTGCTGTCATGTGGACAAGGGAGTACACTTGTTTTATTTAGCCCCAGAGGGAAGAATCAAAAACAATTCATGAAAACTGCAAAGGGGCATCTTAAACATCAATAAACAATCAGAATTGAATCCTATCAATGTCATGATCAATCTTGGACCCAGAGATGAAATATAAAGAGGCATCTCCTTCTCACCCCAGCTTCTTTGTAGAGGTGAGGGACTCTGCGCGTGAAATGCTACATATAGTTAGATGTTTCAATCTTTTGCTTAGTTCTCCCACACACACTCTTTTTTATTCTTTACCATAAAGTATGGCTCTTTAGGGGTCAGCTAGGTGATCTAGTGGCTAGAGCACTGGGCCTGAAATCAAAAAGACTCGTCTTTATGAATTCGAATCCAGCCTCAGACGTTTACTAGCCATGTAACCCTGAGTAAGTCATTTAACCCCATTTGCCTCAGTTTCCTCATCTGTATAATGAGCTAGAGAAGGAAATGGCAAATCGCTCCAGTATCTCTGCCAAAAAACCTCAAATGGGATCATGAACTAACTGATGGAGACATGACTAAACAAGAACAAAATTATCTTTTGAATTCTGAGGGATATTTTATCATTTCTTTTTTTAATACAAGGATTTGTCATCTGTTACTTTATGAAGGATAGCAGGTTTCTTATGTCTAATATGAGCTACTTGGTTATGTCTTTCTAGATCTTGGAATCATAAATTTAGCTCTATAGAGGACTTTAGAGCTCAAGTCCAACCCTGACATTTCACAGAAGATGAAACAGAGGCAGACAGAGGTTAAGTCACTTGGCCAGGGTCAAACAACTACTTTACCCAGGCAAGTCACTTAATCTCTGTCTGACTCCAAGTCCAACACACTATCCCTTATACTGTGAAACTTCTCAGGTATTTCATAGGTGCTAAATTTTCCAAACCACTGACATATATTGCACATTCTCTACCTTTTCTTTGCAAAATCTTCACTGACCAATAAGTCTAGGGTCTTTAAGAATGAACTTTCTACTATGCCCAAAGGGCAATTAAGCTGTGCATACCCTTTTGACCCAGCAGTAGCACTATTAAGTCTGTATCCCAAAGAGATCAAAGAAAAAGGGAAAAGGACCTATTTTCACAAAAATATTTATAGGAACTTTTTTGTGGTGGCAAAGAATTAGAAATTGAGGGGATGCTCATCAACTGGGCAATGGTTGAACAAGTTGCGGTATATGATTATAATAGAATATTATTGTGATATGAGAAATAATGAGCAGGAGGATTTCAGAAAAATATGTACTTACTTGAACTGATGCAAAGTGAAGTGAGCAGAACCAAGAGAACACTGTACACAGTAACAGCAATATTGTATGATGATCAACCATGAATGACAGCTATTCTCAGCTATAAAATGATCTAAGACAATTCCAAAGGACTCATGACGAAAAATGCTATCCACAAGCAGAGAAAGAACTGATGGAATCTGAATGCGGATCAAAGCATACTATTTTTCACTTTTTTATGGGTTTTTTTCTTTCAGTCTGTTTCTTCTTCCAATACATAACTAACATGGAAATATGTTTTATATGATTGTTCCTATATAGCCAATATCAAATTGCTTGACATTTTGGGGAGGGAGGAAGTAAGGGACAGAGGGGAAAAATTTAGAACTCAATTTTTTAAAAAATGAATATTAAAAATTGTCTTTATATGTAATCAGGAAAAAATACTATATTTTTAAATGAACTTTCTATGTGTAGTTGATGGTAGCAATGGTCTAATCTTGTATCACTCTCAGGAACCCCTTCCATTTCTGTGAACAAATCTGCTGGACTCAAATTATTTCTTTAATACTCCTTCCTGGACTTTCTTGTTGCTTGAATTCATGTGGTTGTCACCCTCAGAGGGCCTTTTGATTCCATTTTTTCATTTCAAAGGTTCTATCTGGAAACAGAATAAAAGAGTCATAGGATCATAGCTTTAGACATGTAAGAGACCATAAAGGCCAGCTGGTTGAACCTCTTCTTACAGATGAGGAAAGTGAAATTCAGAAATGTCAATCGACCTCCCCAAAGTCACAGAGGGCAAAGCAGTAAAAGTCAGGATCTGATCCTAAATCCAGTGCCCTTTCCTATACCATACATTATCAGAAGTGGTATTTTAGCTCAGATCTTCTGACTCTCAATTAAATGTTCTTTCTGCTGTGCATCATAAGTTATATTGATAGGTACAGGAACTTACGTCCATAGTCAGACTTTACTATTGTTACATAGTAGTCATTTAGCAAATGTTTATTGATTGAATGGAGAGTTTGTTGAGGAAGTATTTCTATGCAGTTTTAAGCTATTGATCATGCAGTGTGAGGATATTTATCAGTCCTCTTCTTCCTTTCAGACAAGAAAGCATTGATCTATCTGTGGCTACCATGGGTGGCAAGTTACAAATATAGATATTTGTGCTAATATACTTTCTAAAGCTTTAGGAATCTGTTTTACTGTTCCGAAGGTGAACACTGACTGGTATCACATGGGTGTTGATTTTCTTAAAATATTTGTCTTGCTTGAGTTTTGACTTCGGGATGCCAGTAAGTTGCTTGACATACACAGTCACAACTTTCTCCTGGTTAAGTTAGTGACCAATGTGACTTGCCTAAGAGAAGACCAAAATAATTCATGTTACTGTTGTTCAGTCATTTCAGTTGTGTCTGATTCTCTGTGACCCCATTTAGGGTTTTCTTGGCAGAGATTGTTGTTTACCATTTCTTTCTCCAGCTCATTTTACAGATGAAAAAACTGAGTCAGAGAGAGGTTAAGTAACTTGTTCAGGGTCACAGCTAGTAAGTGTTTGAGGCTGGATTTGAACTCAGGTCTTACTGACTTCAGGCATGGTACTCTATACACTGTGCCTCCCAGCTGTCCTGAGATATTTATAGTTGTCACCTTTGTCCATTGGCTCTATTTGACCTCTTAATTCAACTTCAAAGCCTTCAGTCTCTATTTCTCCTTGGGATATACTGAGAATCTTATACTTACCAAGTCCAAATGACATTTTGATATCATCAGAGCAGGCATCAGGCTGAGAATCACCCCTACTGGCAATCTGCTAATTTGTCCTACAACCCAAGTCCCTCATAGCATGGATGATGCTGGGTTTTGAGGGGCTCATAATTATTACTCTACTAGCATAGAGATTAGATCAGGAGTTCTTAACCTGGGTTCACAGATCCCTAATAAATCTGTGTATAGAGTTCATGTGATCCATGAATTTATTCCCAATATTTTAGCAACTACATTTCAGTATAGTTTTTCTTTTTAATCTTCTGTATTTTGTTTTATGAATTTAAAAACATTATTCTGAGGAGGATTTACCTTACTGGCAAAGGAGTTTGTGAGACAAAAAAGGTTAAGAGCCCCTGTTGCCAGGGGTAATAGCTGTTGGGGTAAGGGTAAATCCCCCAGCTTTATACCCAGCCATATGGTTGTGTTCTGTGTTCATTGATAGCAGAATGAGGTTACACTGTGCTTCATTCCGCTCCCACCTTCAATTCCCAGGAAAGTTGCTATTTAAAGAGTTTATAACCTTGAAATGTAGGGTTTTCCCCAGCAAGAAGAAAGTTTGAAAAAATGTTATCTTGTGTACAAACATGGATCAGGCAAGGGAGTTCATTCCCACACAGCAAAGAGGATACTAAACAATAAAGAATCACGGAACGATTAAAACAGAATCCAGTGACTTATCACAATTAGCACAATCACTTGGGAGGCTCCTTGGAACACCATGGCTGCAAGGCTACTATTTAGTCATTTTTTATTTCTTAGTTGTAAGATAAGAAATTGTCTGGTCAAATACCAATCAAGCTTTTCCTTCTGGGGGCCTCTCAATGTTTTCCGTCACAAGCCCTATATAGTGACTACTGCTACAACCACCACTGCTCTGGTAAATGCTACCCTTATCATGGGCTTTCTTTCAATGGTCAAGTTACTGAAAGTAGAAAAACGAAGACATGAAAGAAAGAGGTAAGCCAGCCAGCCTAAACCAGTTGACGGCACATTCAATGTGGGGAATGAGGGCCTTTCACCTGCTCCTGCCATTGTGAGAAGCTAGGAAAGAATCCTTCCTTCTTCCAGTCCCCAACTAAGGTCACGTCTTCCCTTCTCAAAAGGTACCTCCAAGAGGCGAACCAGTCATACACCGCCTCTTCTTCTTCCACCTGGTGTGGCATAAATATCTCTCACAAATGCTCCCCTTCTGTCCTCCACCCTCATTCAGACTTCCTTCACCTCTGAATCTTCACTGGTTCCCTATTTCTCTCAGATTTCTCCTCAGCTTGGTGGGTATTTGACAAATGTCTTTTAAAATGTAGATCCAGGAGCTAGACTGAAAACTCCTTCAGGGCAGGGACTGTATCTTACTCATCCACCTCCAAATAGAACTGAGCTCAGTGCATACTTTTGGAGTGACTGAGCCTGGATGATACTGACTTAATGACTGAGCCAGGTCCCTAAAAGGTGGGGAACGGGCAAAAGCAAAGCAGGATAAAGCTATTATCTTTATCAAAGCTCTGATAAGTAAATGACCAACTCTGGCTGACACCATCTACCAAGTCACTTCAAATCATGTCAATAAGCGTTTATTAAATGTCGCATTTTTAATGTGTCAAGCCCATAGAGCTACCAGAACACAGACTTCTAACTACTGGGGAGATATGAGACTAGGTCAGCCCCTTTTTTACAAAGACTGACCCAGATCCACAGATTTTCATGCAGTAGAATGTAAGCCCTTTGAGTTCAGGAACAGTTTTTTCTTCTTTCCTTCTTTCCTTCTTTCCTTCCTCCCTCCCTCCCTTCCTTCCTTCCTTCCTTCCTTCCTTCCTTCCTTCCTTCCTTCCTTCCTTCCTTCCTTCCTTCCCTCCCTTCCTTCCTTCCTTCCTTCCTTCCTTCCTTCCTTCCTTCCTTCCTTCCTTCCTTTCTTCTTTCTTTCTTTCTTCCTTCCTTTCTTTCTTTCTTTCTTTCTTTCTTTCTTTCTTTCTTTCTTTCTTTCTTTCTTTCTTTCCTTCTTCTTTCTTTCTTTCTTTCTTTCTTTCTTTCTTTCTTTCTTTCTTTCTTTCTTTCTTTCTTTCTTTCCTTTTTTCTTTTCCTTCCTTCCTTCCTTCCTTTTCTTCTATACTTCCTTTTTTCCTTCCTTCCTTCCTTTCTTTCTTCCTTCCTTTCTTTGTCTTTGTATAACCCCAGCATTTAGTCCATCAGTCAATCAAGTAGCATTTTTTTAAGCACCTACTATGTGTCAGGCACCTTGCTAAGTGCTGCACGAAAAAGGAAAGGCAAAAAAGCAGTCCCTGTTCTCACAGACCTCACTGTCTAATGGAGGAGACAACATGCAAATAAACAAGCCACAGACAGGGGCAACTAGGTGGAGCATTGATAGAGCACTTGGGCCAAAAGTCAGAAGGACCAAAGTTTGAATCCTGCCTCAGACACTTACTAGCTGTGTGACCCTGGGCAAGTCACTGAACCCTATTTGCCTCAGTTTCCTCATCTGTAAAATGAACTGGAGAAGGAAATGGCAAACCACTCCGGTATCTCTGCCAAGAAACCCTCAAATTGGGTCACGAAGAGTCAGACACAATTGAGCAACAATAACACAAAGAAAAGATAAACTGGGGTTTAGATTAAGGAGGGGTAGGAAAGGTTGCTTGTAGAAGGTGGGCTAGTACCTGACAAACAATAAATGTGGAACTTGTGAAATGCTTTGCAGATGAGTGGCCAAGTGGATAGAAGGCTATACCTGGGTTCAAGTCTGACCTCAGACATTTTCTAGCTGTGTGATCCTGGACAAGTCACTGAACCCTGTTTGCCTCAGTTTCCTCATTGGTAAAATAGGGATAATAATAACACCTACCTCCTGGGTTGATTGTGAGGATCACAAGAGATAATATTTGTAAAGTGCAAACCATAAAGTGACATATAAATCCAGCTGTTATTGTTGGCGTTATAATTATTGAAAGATTATATAAACTCACTACTCCCCATGTACAGGGTGGCCCTAAAGTCTGGACACATAGGCAAAAATGCATATTTTGAAATATTTGGAATATTAACAGACCTTAGCCTCCTTGACTTCTTTTTCTGGGATATGCTAAAGGAGAACTCAATGAAAATCACAGATGCAACACACTTGATTGAACGCATAAAGAGTGAGTGTGCTAAAATTGACAGCAATGTGGAGTTATTGCATCGAGTTCAGGTGAATCTTGCAAAGCGCACACTTTTGCATCACAGATGATGGAAATCATATTGAAGATGTTATTTGTTAATATTCCAATTAAATAAAATGTTGACCATTTCATTCATTTCATTTCTCGAAAATATGTATTTTTGCCTATGTGTCCAGACTTTAGGAACACCCTGTAAAACAAAGCACGGGCAATCTACCATGAGAGGATGGTTAGAAAGCTGGGAAGCAGTAACACTTTCCAACCCCACCCCCTAATCAGAGGCAGAGACTTGGGAGAAAGTGTCCCCATTCCATATTAGGAAATCTTAGGAAAGGCTCCCAGCCAGATTCCCCTGTGCTGCCTTGAGGGGGTTTCAGGGGTACTGGGGACAGAGGAGGAGTTTCTCCCAGAGCCTCCACACAAACACACCCATAGGAAAAATAACACAGACACTTCCCCAACAAACAAACCCTGCCGCATTCTTATCTCCTAACCTGTTCCCAGAGAACTATTTACAGCCAAACACCTCTCCAGAGAAGGTCACTCCTTTTTTTCCCCATTTTAGATCAGGCCACTCTAAGAAATCAGATTATGGACCCAGATTGCCATATCAGAGCAATCCTTGGAGCCTTCCCCAAATGCTTTTCCTCTAGGTTCAGAGCTGTCTTCAATCAGGGTTGGGGTCCCCTGCCCATCTATGATGTCAGCCCACCCTGAAGCTCCCAGCTCAGCACTGATTTCACTAAATGAGCCACATCGAGCTTAGTCAGCCATCCCACTGGAAAAGGCCACTTGGGTTAAGTCACCAACTGCTTACTGCTGAGCCAGCATTGAGGGGGAGTGTTGGGAAGGTGGCCTCCCACCACGTTTTATTTTTATGCCTCCTCCTAACAAAAACAATAATAACCACCTGTTATGAATGGGCACACGTTGAGGATTCCATAGCACTTCCCCCAGAATAGCCCTGTGACCTAGTAGAAGGGTTCCCAACCCACTTGGCAGATAGGGAAGCTGAGGCTCAAAGGTTGGAATCCCAGCTCCTGCGCTTACTGTATCACCCCTGGACAGGTAAGTCACTCCAACTCTTTGGGCCTCAGTTTCCTCATCTGCCAAATGAAGGCACTGAGCTTCAAAATTCACACTTCCAGACCCAGATCTATGAACCTATGAGAGTGTATTCCACGTACATGGGAGTAGCTTGTACATGGAGGGAGATGGAGGGTCCTGTACAGGCTATTTGTCTAGCTCTGAAGCAGAAAGGAGAGTTTGTAAAGGGACTTAGTATGAAAGAAAACCAGAAAGACAGGTTGTAGAGGGAGGGTCTTTTAAAAAAGGACTCACGTTGTAGTTCCTATAGCATCTTAAGATTAACAGAGCTCTTCCCTCTCTACCCCCTGAGGTAATTATGGTAGCCTCCCACTTTACAGATGACAAAACTGAGGCTCAAAAGAGGTTAAATGTGACTTGCCCAGAGGCACACTGGTAGTTAAGTGTTAGAGACAGGATTTAAATCCACAAGCCTGGACTCCAGAGCCAGGGCTGCCTGCATATATTTTGAGTATGTGTGTGTGAATGCATGTGTGTGTGTGTGTATATATATATATATATGTATATATATACATATATATGAGTATATATATATATATATATACACTCATACATACATACATACACACATTTATATACATATATTTATTTGGGTATTTCATATTTACATTTATTCTATGTATTTTATTGTATATCATATTTTAGATTTCTATTAAATATATTATGTATTATATATGTATATACATTCATACCTGTTGTACATGTAATGTTGGCTTCTTGATGGTAGAGATGGTTCCATTTTTGTTTCTGTATTCCTAGGACTTAGCTCTTAATATTACGCAGATGAGACCCTCCATCTCATGGCTCCAGGCATTTTGTCTGTCTATATCCTTTATGCCTGAATGCTCTCTCTGTCTCTGTCTCTGTCTCTCTCTGTCTCTGTCTCTCTCTCTCTCTGTCTCTCTCTGTCTCTGTCTCTGTCTCTGTCTCTCTCTGTCTCTCTGTCTCTCTCTCTCTCTCTCTGTCTCTCTCTCTCTCTCTCTCTCTTTCCATCTCCCCCTTTGGCTTCCCTGCTAAAACCCCACCTTCTATAGGAAGCTTTTCCCCAATCCCTCTTAATGGGAGCTCCTTCCTTCTGTTGGATACCTTCAATTTATCTAATGGGCTGGCCATGTTGTTCAAATGTCAAAAGTTCATTTGCCTAAAAGACTATTTTACAAAGAAATCACAAGAGTCAAGGATTCACATGGAGATCAGAAGAAATTACACAAGTAAATTCTCAAAGTCTCTCTGAAGAACTTTGGCATCATTTGTGAGGCATGGGAAACACTGACAAAGGACCCCCCCCCCCAGCATGGCGTGCCCACATCAAAGAAGGTGCTATGCTCTATAAGCAAGCACAATTGTAGTTCCTCAAAAGGAATGAGATGCACAAATCTAGAGACATCTCCACTTCAAATGTTCATGTGGACTATTTGTGCCTGACCTGGGGTAGACCTTCCGAGTTCGCACTGGTCTGATCAGCCACAGTTGGACACACTGTACCTTGACACTGACATAGCAATGTCATTTGAATGAAGCCATGTTGACTCCCCCATTAAAATGTTATCTTCTTGAAAGTGGGGACTATTTGTTGCTGTTGTTGGTGGTGTTGGGTGGTTTGTTTTTGTTTTTGCCTTCTTTGTATCTCCAGTGCTTAGCATGGAATCTGACTTGTAGTCTGCTGTCAATAAATATTTATTGACTGATTGTGCCTTGGCACACCTCTACTTGATGGGACTAGGCAACCATGAAGGTCCCTTTCAGTTCTAAATCTAAGATCCTATTATCTCCAACTCCCTTCAGAAAAATACAAACACCCTTGGGGCGGGGAGTGGGGGCAGGGAGTCACATATCTAACTTTTCAGCTTTTTAACACCCTCCAATTTATGCGGTTTATGAGATTTCCAAAACAACAACCATGGACTCAAAAAGTACCCCTACCCACCCAAGACTTGAGCCAAAAAAAATGGCACTAACTTTGCACATCTTATTGAATCTCAGTTTCCCCATTTGTAAAATTGAGTCTCTAATAGCACCCGCCTCACCAAGGCAACTAGGCGGTGCCATGGACAGAGCAATGGACCTGGAGTCTAGAAGACCTGACTTCAAATCCCCCTTAGACACCCTGAGCAAGTCACTTAACCTCTAACTCCCTCAGCTCCTTATCTGTAAACTGGGCATAAACACAGCGCCAACCTCTCAGGGTTGTTGTGAGGATTAAATAGATAATAGTTGTACAATGCTCTGCAAGTCTTAAAGCGTTCTGTCAATGCTACTGTTATTATTATTGTCATCATCATCGACATCACCCATGGTAGCTGTTAGGATTAGATGAGATGGTGTTTATTCGACTGCTTTGCAAATCTGGGGGTGGGGGTGGGGAATAGATGGATGGATGGATGGATAGGTGGATGGATATATAGACAGACAGAATAGATGAATGATGGATAGCGATGGTAGACAGATAGATAGACAGACAGACAGAAAGATGGTTGGATGGATATAGAACAGATAGATGTGTATTTACGTGTGTATACATATGTGTGTATACTATTATTATTACTGTCATTAATTTCTCAAGGTTGGTGTGAGAATCAAATGAGAAAATATAAGAATATTTTGCAAACCTTATATAATGTTATTCTTGTTATGAGGAGGGGAAAGGAAAGGAAGGAGCATTCATTAAGCTCCTACTATATTCCAGGCACTGTGCTAAGCATGGTATTATCTCAGTATTACAGATTTTAGTGGTGGTAGTAGCAGTACAAATGAAGAGATTGAGACACAGAGCAGCGCACAGCAGAAGTGAGATGCGACCGTTTTAAAGGACTCCAAACCCCGAGTCAATGGAGCGGTTTGGATACCCTCTAAGTGGATGGGCGATGGATCCGGGCACGGGCGGTGGATCGGGGTACCGGCGATCAGCTCAATTCCCTTTCCCAATTATGCCTCAATAAATGTATCCCTACAGTGAAGCCGAAGGACAAGAGTGTATGGACAAGAGACTTCCGGCCAGGCACAGAGGGAGCGGGGAGCCAGGCAGGGGCCCCAAGGAGGAGGAGGAGGAGGAGGAGGAGGAGGGTTAAAAATAGCAGACCCGGCTGGGAGCGGTTGCAGACAGTTGCTGCAGTATGGGTCCCTCCTTGCTGAGACGAGAGAGGGAGGTCAGGCGGGGAGGAGACAGGCTAGGGAGGGGGAGGGGGAGACTCCCAGGGTCCAGGAGGGGCGTCTAAACTTGGATGGCCCCTCATTCCCAGCTCCCCTGGGGGAGCGGTCAGCTGTCCCAACCGCATTGTTCAGGAGGGTAGCTCATCGGCTCTAAAGCACAGCCTGACTAGGGGGAGACTGCAAAAGCCTCCCCACCCCCACTCCTGGCCAGCATCAAAGGACATATAAGCGGAGGTGCCCTGCCCAGCCCTGGAGAACACGAGAAGTTTCTGGGCTCTGATGTTTATTTAAGCCGCTGCCTGGGCTCCGGGAAAAGAACAGAACACAGAGACAGGCGGCCCCAAAGGGTACTGGTGCCTACCTCTGCTTGCCTGCCTGGTCTCCAGAGAGATTCCACCCAGAGGTCTGAAGGGGGCTGGGAACTTCTGCCATCTGCAAGCCACTGGGCACTTGCTGATCTCTCCCCTCCCTCTATCCTCCTTCCCTTGCCTGGGTTTAAATCCCTTGGAGAGTTTTGGCAAGGGGAGGGCATATCTAGAAGGATTCCTGTCGCTCCGGTTTGGCATCTCTGTCCTCCCCACAGGGCTAAGGCAGCCTCCCCAAGGGAGGACTCTGGTTTTGGGGAGGGGCCTTGGATGGTTATTTGCTGAGAAGCCACACAGAGAGCCAGAGGCAGGGCCAGAAGAGTCAACTGTAACTGGTGTCCTGTGCCTGTAGTGCCCAGCTAGGGCTCTTGCCACTGTTTGGAAGTCGGAGGAGGACCACTCTGCCCTGACCCAGGCCTGCAGCCATGGCCGACGGCCAAATGCCTTTTTCTTGCACCTACCCTTCTTCTCGCCTGAGGAGAGACCCTTTCAGGGATTCAGGCCTGTCTACCCGCCTGCTGGATGACGATTTCGGCATGGCCCCTTTTCCAGACGACCTGACTGCCGACTGGCCCGATTGGGCCCGCCCCAGACTGTCCCCATGGCCAGGTACCCTAAGGGCAGGCATGACCCCCCTGGTCCCCAGCATGGCCCCTCCAGTCTATGGGGCCAGGTACGGGCCCGTTGAAAACCGAAGCCCACCCCCCTGCCCTGGGGAGCCTTGGAAAGTCTGTGTCAATGTACACAGCTACAAGCCAGAGGAACTGACTGTTAAAACCAAGGATGGCTTTGTGGAGGTATCAGGTGAGTGGGTACTGGTTAGATGGGGCAATGAGGCAGAGGGAGAGGGAAATGGGAGCCACAGAGATAGGGGATGAGAGGTAGAGACTGTCAGCCTTCTGAGAAAGAGATAATGAAAGGAAAACTTTATCAGTCAATCAACAAAAATTTATTAGGTACTTAATATGTAGGTGGCACTGTTCTAGCTACTGGGGAAATAAAAGCAAAAATGAAATAATCCTCACCTTCAAGGAGCTTATACTTTATTGGGGTGGGTAACATGAGCACATATAAGTATATGCAGAATAAATGTAAAATTAATATTAAGGTTGTTTAAAGATGGAGAATGCTGGTAGTTGGGGGAAAAGCTTCATGGAGAAGAAGCAGAGACCAGAGGTAGAGAGACCAGGGAGAGAGTAAAGAGGCAAACACAGAAGGGGATGAAACAAGGAGAGAGTGGCAGAGACAGACAGTAGAGAAAGAAGATACAGACACAGAGAAATGGGGAAGGAGGGAGAGACAGAGAAGGACAGGCAGAGAGAGGAGAGAAAAGAAAGATACAAAGAGGAGGAGGAGGGGAGAGACAGAGATAGATTGAGAGAGACAGACAGACAGAAAGAGAGACAGAGAGACAGCGAGAAGAGATAGAGAAAAGAGATACAGAGAGACAGCTGAAATTCACAAAGAGAGAAGATGGAGATGATAGATTATTTTTTTAAAAAAAAGAACCTGCTTTTAGATAAAAGTCATAAGTAAACGTGCCTAGTCCTGGCAGGAACAGGCCCTCCAAGCCCCTGGAATGACTTAAAAGCTCAGGAATTCCCTTGGTGTTGGCAGGTAGTTATATTCTAAATCCCTGCCTCCTCCCTGGGAGCTAAAACACCTGAAAACTTGGGAGAGGAAACAAAGAGAAAGACCGTGACAGGAGGACCCTGGGATTTAGAGCAGGACAGAAAGTTCGAGCTCATGGAAAGCAAGAATGCTTGTCTTTAAAATGACAAACAGCCTGGGAGAGTTTCGTTTTCTTGCCAAGGATCACACAGGCAGTATTGAAAGCTTGAGAATTGCTTAAGCCTGAAAGGTCATCTTTACAGTTGAGCAATGGGAGGCCCAGATTCTTAAAAGTGTTGTGACCAAAATCACAGGAGCAAACAGAGTTAGGATTCAAGCTTAGATCTTTGGACTCCAATTCCAGCCTCTTCTTCCCCATGGACCCCCTGCCTTGGCAGTAGGGGAGGATTCTAATTCACAGCTTCTGGTGCTAAGCCTCATCCTCCATCCACAGCCCCAACTAGAAGGCACATTTTAGAACCTACCCAACCTGTCCTTACTCAAAAGCTGGTATTCTTGTTCTCCAGGTTGTAACCATCATGGCTGTCCATTCTTGTCACCAGATCTACCACTTAGGAAGCAGAGATCAGGCCCAAAGAAAGGGTTAAGTCTGAAATGAGACAGGGACTGGACAGACCCAGGGTTGAGCCTTCTGTTTTGTTTCTGATCATTAGGTCATTTAACAGCCATTCCAGAAGAAGTCGATTGTGCTTCCTCACCAATTAGTGGGCCATTAGAGGGAGGTAGGAGGAGGGGGGAAAAGGGTGAGGGGAAAGAGAAAGAGGGGGGGGGGATGGGACGGAGGGGCAGAGAGAGAGACAAAGACACAAAGACAGAGAGACAGAGACAGAGAGAGACAGAGACAGAGACAGAGAGAGAGAGAGAGAGACAGACAGACACAGACACAGACACAGAGAACAGAAAAACAAATAAAATTGTGATCAGAGAGAGCCTCGCTCTGAGAAATGGTGCCAGGGCCCACCTGCTCCAGACTCACTTGAGCTGTTCAGACAGGACTTTCAAAGGTACAGAGGACAGAACATAAACATCAGAGGCTTTGGACTATAGGGGAAGGAGACAGACTGGGCTGGGCTGGGTAGGGCTGGGGTTGTTTGTTGATGGGAAAGGAGTCACTAGGATTAAGCTGTTTCTGGTCCAATGGAAGGAACTCTGTGTTCAGGGTGGGGTGGTGGTGGTTGGTGGTGGTGAAGAGAACTAGGCCTTTTGGCTCTGACACAAACTTTGTCTAGTTATCTGTCTAGAAGTGAGTCACTGTAAGACTCAGTTTCCTCATCTGTCAAATGGGTCTCCCCATCACCCAGGGTGGCACAGCCCTTAGAAGAGCATAATCCTCTATTAAGAAGAGGTGGTTATCCTATATAGCATTGATAAAGAGCTGTACTTGGGAGTCAGGCAGACCTCAGTTCAAAGCTTGCTTATATTACTGGCTTATGGTATAACCATAGCTAAGTGGCTTGACTTCTCCTGGTCTCAGTTTACTTAAATGTAAAGTGGAGATAATATGGAGATAACTCTGGCCTCACAGGGTGATTATGAAGCTCAAGTGTAAATATATGTAAATCACTGTATAATATATATATGTGTATATATATACATATATATAATAGGTAAATGCCCAGTGTGACTTTTTCTGTTCTCTATATCGTATATTGTATACATATATGCATGGATATGAATATCTGTGCATACACATTCAGTATACTCTCCTAGAGAAGGAAAGCTGGCCTGGGTAATAACGGTTTTGAAGAAGCGGGGAGAATGCTAGGAGTCCCCAGTATTAGAGGGAAGAGCAAAAATGGAGGAAGAAGGCAATGCTTATTTGGGCCACAGGTGGAAAACAAGGACCGGATGATGAAAATTTCAAGTCCCAAATCCTGACTCCAGAATCCGGGTGTCTGGGTTTGACCCTAGACCCTGGCCCTGCCTCACTCAGTGATCTCAGACAAACAACTCAAAATCTCTCTGGGTCTCTATGTCACCACTGCTAACAATGGCCCCATAGCAAACAAAGGCCCCTCGGAAGTGATTATCAGGATAAGAATAGTCTGGTCCTGGCCAGGGCTAAACATGGATCCAGGGTCACAATAACTGAACCTTCTAGAGGCTGATATTCTAAAACACAATGCCTACAGTTGTAGGGTAGTATAGATAGCAGGGCAGGTATATACAAGTAGGGTGGCATAGCCAGTATAATCAGCCCCTCTTTGTAAATGAGGGAACTGAGGCTCAGAGAGGGCATAGATTTAGAACCAGAACAAACCTCAGAGGCAACATTGAGTCTAATTGCTCCACTTTACAAATGGAGAAACTGAGGCTGAATAAGGTTAAATGACCTTCTCTGAGTCACACTGCTCGTAAGTAGGGGATCAAAGCCAAGGTCTTCACAATTCTAAGTTAGATGATAATGATGAAGATGATGATGGTGAGGAGGAGGAGGAGAAGGATGATGACATTTATATAATGCTTACTGTATGCCAAGTACTTTTATAATCATTATCCCACTCGAACCTCACAACAACCCTAGGAGATGGTGCCATTATTATCCTCATTTTACAGAAACTGAGGCAAACAGGTTAAGTGACTTGCCCAGGGTCACACGATCAGTATGTGTCAGTGGTGGAATTTGAACCCAAGTCCATACACTTGACTCCATTGTTTCCCTCCCCAAGGGGAACATGCCATAGGCCTCCATTTTCCTTTCATTGTCACAGATCAGGCCACTGACTTATTTTTAACAGGAGTCCAGGTGGAAGGACAGCTAGGGGTGCCACAGCACACAGAGCGTTAGGCCTGGAGTCAGGAAGACTCATCTTCATGAGTTCAAATCCGGCCTCAGACATTTATAAGCTGTGTGACCTTAGACAAGTCACTTAACCCTGTTTGCCTCAGTTGCCTCATTTGTAATATGAGTCAGAGAAGGAAATGGTAAACCACTCCAATATCTTTGCCAAGAAATTCCCAAATGGAGGCAGGGGATCCCAGAGAGTTGGACATGATTGAAACAACTGAACAACACCAACCAGGTGGAAGAGAGATGGGGGAAGGAGAAGGGAGCAGAAGGGCTACCATTTGGTCACTGGAACAGAGAAGACAGCTGCCTCTTTTGAGACCTTGAGAGGAGCCTGGGTTGAAGAGGCGTGAGGAAAAAGGAAAGAGTGCCAGGGGGTCCTCATGGGGAAAAGGAATCAGATATCTGGACCCCAAGGGAGCTCTTGGCTCTTTATTCACCTAACTGGGGGAGCAGGGGCAGAGGGAGGTCAAAGGGTGGTTTCCATCATCTGTCCTAGGAAAAGTCTACAGATAGAGGATATCAGGCACACAATCCATAGAACCTCTCTCCCTTCCCTCCCCTGCTGCCATCCATCCAAGAGAACATTGTAGTCATTCCTAATAGCTTTCCCCACATCTTCTTCCCTGCCTGCTCAGAAGAAAGCATTTACGGTAATTAATTAGCTTTGTGAGGAAAAGCAAAGCAACATCCAAGATGCAAAAAGATTTCTATTAGATACCCCCACATTATCCCAGTCTGAGAAGTATGTTTAACTTCCTTTCCACCCTGTGTACAATAGTGTGGATCTCACAGTCAGATAGACCTGGGTTGACAGCCCACTTCTGACACATAATGGCTACATGACCCTCTGGACAATCACTTTAATGCTCCATGATCTCAAGCAAATCGAGAAGATTTTAAATTTCAGAGAAAGTGCTGACCTGCCTTAGTAGAAGGAGTTTTCTCACCTGGAGGTATGCTATAGTGATCAATTCACAGGTCCACTCCTAGTTTACATCTTCGAAGCCAGAAGCCACTAAACTTAACCAATTCCCCTTTAAAAAAAATCACTCTGTGTCTTAATTTCCCCAATTAGAAAGTTAAAATAAAGAGCCAAGAGTTCACTGGGTTAGGTGCTAGAGATACAAAGACATAAACAAACAAACAAATAAGTAAATAAACAACTAGATAGGTAGATAGATAGATAGATAGATAGATAGATAAAACACAGTGCCTGCCCTCAAGGAGCTTATATTCTAGGGGAATGCATATACCTAAATAAATAAATGCCAAATATATACAATAAAACACAAAGTAATTTCAAGGGGGATAGAAGCTGCTAATAACGGGAAAAGGGAGCAGGAAATGAATCAATTCATCAACAAGAATTTATTAAGCACCTGCTGTATGCCTGGTTCTGTGGTAAGATTTAGAGACAATAATGAAATGGTCCTTGACCTCAAGGAACATGTTCTATTCTACTGGAGGTGGAAGGGAAGAAGAAAGGAAGGCAAGAGGTGCCCTTAATACCCAAACAATGATATGTCCTGGTCTACTCACTTCTGCCCTGGGCCTCTGCTTGACCTCTAGGTGATGATGCCCATCTTTAGTCATTTAGAGACAGTTTTCTTCCATATCTTGTTGCTGTTTAGTAACACGACTAAAGCTTTAGTTTTGAAAAGATGGGCCTTTGCTTTCATGGGAAGCTCGAGGGAGCTACTTTGCAATTTCCCAAAAGGAATCCGGCCTCCTTTCCTTCTGTTCCATTCTGGGTCTAGATCATCACCCAGATGCACTGTTTGTCCCAGATGTAGACTGCTGGACAAGCTCTGTAGGATGTCCATACAAATTCATGGTGAAAGTTGAGTAATAGACAGTTGTCATCCATTTGGTCTTTCCTGTGTGGATGAACTCCTTTGAATGATTACCTCTCTCTTCCAAAAGGCTCCCTCCTTTGAGATGATAGGTTGATTAGTTTAGGCCAACTGTTTTCTCTCTTTTTTTTTATTCTTTGTTATAAATCGTGTCTCTTAAGTATGCGTGTGTGTGTGTGTGTGTGCATGTGTATGTATATATGTATGAGAGCACATATATCAGAAACAAGGTAATGTAAAAGCGAAATATATCAATAATAATTTTTAAAATTAAAATAGCCTCACTTTGGTGGGTGTGGATAATGAATTTAGGAAAGGAGACACTTGAGAAAGGGGGGCTGATGAGGAGGCTTTTGTACTAGGTCTGAGCAGAAGTGATGAGGTTTCAGACTGGGGGGTGCTTGTGTGAGTGGGGAGAAGGGGAGGGTCGACAGACACCATCTTGGTTTCTTGGTGCCCAGAGCTGGAAGGAACCTTAGGTGCTTTTATTTTGCAGATGAGACCCAGAGGCTAAGAGTCAGTAATAAATAAGGGAGAAGACTCTCTCTACTGTGGACATAAAATCCAAAGCCCTCTTCCAGGTTACCACCAGCTTAATGCATCTGGAGAGGAAATAATGTTTTCTCTATCCTGAAAAATATAATATATTAATACTTTCAATGAGTAAAACAAGTTAAAAAAAAAAGCAACTTTCAGGGACTAGCTTGAGGTTAATACTCATTTTCCTACGCCTTCTGAATCTAAAGTCCTGGCCAAAAATAACAACGGCTCATGTTTCAAAAAATCCTAGGATGTCAGAGCTGGGAGGGGCCTCAGAACAGGGGATGTCAGGGCTGGGAGGGGGCTTAGAACAAGGGATATCAGAGCTGAAGGGGCTTCAGAACAGGGGATGTCAGGGCTGGGAGGAACTTTTTTGAGCAATCAATCTTACCCCTCAATTTATAGAACAGGAAACAGGCTAGAATGCTTTGAGGGTAAAAAAAATATTTTTCAACTACATTATCTCCTTTGATCTTTACAACAATCCCATGAGATCTGTGAGTCAAGATAAAATCCACACCTTTACAATACTACGGGATTTACTAAGCTCTATCACTAGGTGGGTAGGTTACATAGGCATTCTTGTTCCCATTTCACAGATAAGGATGCTAAGACTCATTGATAAGGCTTCCAATAAATACCTTGACTGAGAAGAAATTTGAAACCTGGGCAAAAGGAAGAAGCTTGTCTGTCTGACCTTGGACAATCCACCTTGGTCTCAGTTTTTCCATCTGTAAAATGCAGGAGGAGGGGCTAGCTGGTGTCCACAATCCATTTCAGTTCTATGACTATGAATTGATGAATCTGAAGCCTGGCCCAGTAGAAAGAGGAGGCAGGAGAGACTCAGCTTCCATTGTGGGCTCAGTCATTAACATGCTAGGGGGCATCTCTTGGGAGGTAGTGTAGCTCAATGGATGGAGTTTTAGTCCTGCCTATGACATACCAGCTTCATAAACCTAAGGCAAGTCAAGACGACTCCATGGACTCTGGGCTTATGTAGATCTGGGTCTAATGGAGGCCTGATCCTACTGGGGTCTCTGCCCCTTTGTCTCATTGATACTCTCACCCTGGAGTTAAAATCCAGTGAAATATATTTTTCAAAGTTTATCTGTAGCTCCTGTTCACAGTTTACCCAGATGTAGGCAACTGGATGGTTGTGTATGTGTATGTGTATATTTGTGTGTGTGTGTGTGTGTGTGTGTATACATTGTAGAGGCATATATGAACTAGCATTTATATGAAGGTTTGAGATTTGCAAAGCACTTTACAAATATTATATACATACGTATATACATATGTTATATATCATATATATATATACACATAAGCATACAAGAACTAGCATTTACATAAAGGTTTAAGATTTGCAAAGCACTTTACGAATATCAAATTTGACCTTCACAACAGGCCTAGGAGGTAGATGCAATTACCATTCTCATTTTACAGATGAGGAAACTGAGGCAGACAGAGTTTGAATGATTTGTCATAGACCTAGTTAGTATCTGAGGCTGGATTTGATCCCAGGTCTTCCTGTCTCCCAATGTGACACTCTATCCATTGTACAGTTTAGATGAACCCTGCTGTGTACCTCCCAAAAATATTCTTCACCCCCATAGAAGCCCAGCCAATGAGGGATTTAGTCTAACCCAGCTGGTCCTCTGCAGTGGGCATATTATCAGGTCACAGAGCCTTGTAAGAGGAAGTTTTTTTATGAGTATTCCATTGGTGGCAGCAAATGGTCTTATATAGTAGGTATTATAGGCATTATGACCATTTTACAGATGAGGAGATTGAGACCCCAGAGAGGATTAGTGGCTTCCCCAGTGAAAGAGGGCAATTAGTTGTTTTTTTTTTTTTAAAGCAGGAACATGGAGGCAGGATGGTAAGAGGCTCATTTGAGGGATGGCCAGGATGCCATTTTCTAGTTAAGGAACAGAGAGGAATGAAGGTGAGTCATCAAGGGACCCTCCCTCCAGCCTTGGGTTATCTGTTAATGAGCAGCATGTGACATAGCCTATGTTAGAGGTACTCCAGGAGGGCAGCTGTGCCAATGACATGGGCTGAAAGGTTTGGCACAGAGGGACCTTAACATGGCAAAAGCAGAAAATAGCTCTGGGCATTCAAACTGGGCCACGGTTAAAAATGTTCCATCCATTCCCTGGGTGGATCTGTGGGCGCCTTTGCTCCCGAGCGTGGGTGGCAGGCTTGGCCCGGCTCCTTGGCGGACTGCAGCCCTTCCCTTGGCGCCTACAAGAGCCTCCCACCTGTTCACTACCAGCGACCATCCCTCCACCCCTCAACAGCCTAAGCTTAGAATATATTTTTGGCAGGGGCAAGTCACAGTTCCATAGGCATTCCTGGCCCTCAGAAACCAGAGAAAACTCACTTTCCATGTTATCCTCAGCATCAAGGATGGCATCAGATGGCAAAGTGAAGAGATAATGTGGAATATTTTTAAACAATGGAATCTGGGGACACAGATTCACCTCTAATATTTACCAGAAGTGTGGATCATTGGATCATAGATTTAGAGCTAGCAAGGACGTTAGAACCCCCTCACATTGCAGATGACGAAGGTCACAGAGGTAATAAGTGTTCACAGCATCCCAGATTTGGCATTGGAAGGGACCTCAGAGATTGTTTGTTCATAGTGCTCATTTTACAGCTGCAGAAACTGAGGCCCAGATTGGTGAGGTGATTTGTCTGCGGTTACTTAGGTGGCCACATTGGGATTTGACTCAGCGTCCTCCCTCTCCAGATCCAACACTCTAGTCTGGTCAACTGTCTAAGCCTTAGTTACTTCACCCACAAACCAGGGACAAAAACATTCACAGTACTGACCTCACCTGGTTATTGTGGCACTCCAAAGAGATAATGTATCAGTCAGTAAACATTTATGTGCTAGGCACTGTTAACTGCTGAAGACACAAAGAAAAAGCAAACAAACAACCAAACAAAAACTAGTCCCTGCCCTCAGGGAGATTATAATCTATTTGGAAGAGACAACGTGTAAATAACAAGTTACTTACAAGAGAGATGGCATATGGAGAAGATGGAGGGTGCTCTAGAAAGAAGAATGCATGTAAATAATGTATATCTCATACTTTGCAAACATGAAAAGTATACATCATCTACTAAACCAACAAACATCTTTTTAGGGGGAGAAAGGGAGAAAGGGAGGGTGGTGAAGTGATAGAGGACCTATAATTTCATAGGTTAAATAGTAGAAAAGAGTTCTGGACTTGGAGTCAGGAAGGCACGAATTCCAATCCTGCCTCAGACACTTACTAGCAGTGTGACCCTAGGCAAGTCACTTAAACTTTGCCAGCCTCAGTTTCCTCATCTGTAAAATGGGAATACTTTGCACACCTACCTCAGCAGGGTCAAATGAGATAGCATTTGTAAGTCCCTTTGCAAACCTTAAAGCAGTAAGCGGTAGTAGTAGAATTTATAGTCTCAGAGACATACCTGGGGCACCAAGAGTTTCGGTGACTTGCCCAGAGTCACACAGTCAGTCTGGCAAGGATCTGACAGCCAGGATGGTATAAGCCTCTCATTTTACAGCCCAAGTTGACAAGATGGCAACTCCCAAGCATGATCTCTTGGTTCTCGTGGAGTTGTCGGCCTCTGCATCTTAATGTGCTTATTGTTCTGTGGCCAAAGTAGTTGTCTTTAGTCATCTGACCGATGGAATTCTCTCTCTCTGTTGATCCACTCCCCTCAATCAGAAAGGGGGGTTCCTTCCTATTGGTTATACAAATATATAAAAATCCACCTTCTTCAATGAGCTTATTAAAGTAAGCATTTATTAAGAGCATGTCTGATACCAGGCACTGTTCAAGGTACTGAAGGTATAAAGATTAAAACGAAACAAGCCCTGCCTTCAGGGAGCTTATATTCTGCTAGAGGGAAACAATAAATGCAGGCTACTAGTCAAGCAATTAATTTATTAAGTTCCAACAATGTGCCTGGGACTGTACTAGACCCTGGGTTTATAAAGTTTATAATCTATAGCAAATCTATAATCTATAGCAAAAGTTCCTAACTTGTTTTGTATCACAGACCCCCTGCCCCTTTGGCAGCCTGGTGAAACCCATTGAACCCTTCTAAGAATGATGTTTTTAAATGCATACTTTTTTTTTAAAAAAAGAAAGTATTACAAAGGAAACCAATTATAGTTAAATAAGGTTATCAGAATATTTTACAAATAAACAGATTAATGGACCCCAAGTTAAAAACTCCCATTCCAAAGACTTGGATGGAAATGAAGGATAGGGATATATCTCCAATAGAAAGTAGGATCTGAGCTGAGTCTTAAAGGAAGCCAGAGAAATTAAGAATCTGATATGAGAAGGGAGAATGTTCCAGGCATGGAGATGGCCAGTGTAAAAGCATGGAGGATGAAGGTAGAGTGTTGTGTTCAAAGAACTGCAGACAGCCCAGTGCTTCTGGCTCACTGAATACAAGAAGGGGACTAAAGAAATCCAGGCAGGAGTGGTCAGAGAGACAGGAGGAGAACCAGGACAGCATGGTGTCTTGAAAATCCCCAAAGGAGAATATACCCAAGCCCATCACCAGCCCAGCTATTTCCCTCTGTTCACACTCCTGCTTTTGTACAAATACTATGCCAAGTATACATGGCTCAGGACTGAACACAATACTCCAGTTGTGGTCTGACCACATCTGCTCAGAATCCTGAGATCGTGATGACCAACTTTGATAGACTTAGCTCTCCTCAGCAATGATCTAAGACAATTCCAAATGATGTGTAATGGAAAATGCCATCCACATTCAGAGAAAGAACTTTGGAGTCTAAATGCAGATCAAAGCAGACTATTTTCTCTCTTTTTTTTTCTTTCTCATGGTTTTTCTCTTTTGTTCTGATTTTTCTTTCACAACACGACCAATATGGAACTATGTTTAATATGATCGTACATGTATAACCTATATCAGATTGCATGCCGTCTTGGGGAAGGGAGGGAGGGGGAAAATTAGAACTCAGAGTCATAAAAGTGAATGTTGAAAACTAAAAATAAATTAATAAATTTTAATAATAACTTTAAAAATCTTGGGATCATTCTAGAGCTGGAAAGGACCTCAGAGGCCACCTAATCCAACCCCCTTCCTTTTGCAGATGGGGAAGCCCAAGGCCCTTCTCACTTGTGTAACAAGGACATGCTACAGATAATAGAAAGCATCAGAGGTAGGGTTAGAACCAATGTCTGACTCCATAACCAATGTTCTTTCCATGTCTCTCCAGGTAGACTCATTTTTCCCACCATTGCTTGCTTATCTTTCCCAACGAGTTTTCATCACCTACCTACTATTTGTGAGGCACGTGTCTAGACACCATGGGGAGAACAGAGAAGTTGAAGATATGTTCCCAAGTGGGTTCTTATCATAGCTCTGCTGACCTCGTATATTTGCCAGTGGGAAATGGGATAATGGGAAAACAAGATCTCTGCTGATTCCCAAAGCCTTGGGCAACGAGAGGCCTTCCTTGTCTCCTGGAATGATGATTCTTTGGGCACATTGACAACTTGTAATTTTTCTCTCCTCCAGGCAGACATGAAGAGAAGCAACAAGAAGGGGGAATTGTTTCCAAAAACTTCACAAAGAAAATCCAGTATGTATCTGCCAAGGGGTTCTGGTGTGTTCTTGGGATATTCCCGGGTTCAAGTTGTTCTGAGTTTGGCAGAAAGAAATCGCTGAGTGTTTGTCATCAGAAGCCTTGGGTATCCAGCCACAGCTCTGTTAGTCACAGGAAAAGAAAATCCAGAGATGAGGTAGTCTCTTTAGCCTGGGTACAATGTGTCCTGGATGAAGAGAGCTGATGGCCTTTCTGTCCTCTGCCCTGGATTTATCACAGCTCTAAGAGGAGGAAAGTCTTGGAGAAGCTAGGGGTACATCCAGAGCATGGCAAGGGGCCTAGAGATTTTAGCCTGTAAGGTCAACCGAGGGAACTAGAGGTCATAGCTTTAGAGCTAGGAAGAATCTCAGGGGCCACCTTCATCACCTGTCCTGGGTCAAACAGCTATTTTGCTGAACAGATAGATGGCATGGTGGATAGTGTCAGACTTGGCATCAGGAAGACTGGGATTAGAATCCTGTCTCAGGAATGTACAGTGTAATCCTAGTTAAGTCATTTAGCCTCCCTGGGACTCAGTTTCCCCATCTGTAAAATAAAAAGGCAGGACTAGAGAGCCTTTGAGGTCCTGAGGACCAAAAGAGAGAATTCATGGGATGTAAATTCTCAAAGCCCGATGCCCCTGCAAATTCGAGGTAATGAAGGCCACTTTGGGGATGAGGAATCCCCAGCAGACTCTGTTCTCTCAGCTCTTTCTGTCTCTGAGAGGGGATTTATTGAGGCTTACAGTGCCCTGCTCCATAAAGAGGGGGCCAGTCTGGGCACATTCCTCCAGGAGATTATGGCTCTCGAAGGCGTGAATGAGCAGAGCAGCTGACGGGCACCTGGAAAGCGGGTTAGGAGAGCAATAAACATTCCAGGTCTGGAACATGATATTCAAAGACCAAGAGCAGGCTGGAGAACAAAGGAATTAGGAGAGGCTCAGATCCAGGGGCACCTGGTGAGAGGACAAACAGTGGGTGATCTGTATATACATACCCAAGGGCTGAAGCTACAACATTCTCCTGAGTCAGGTGCTAGAGTATCTGGCTTGCATTTATATTGTGTTTTAATGTTTGCAAAGCACTTTTTGATGCTCATCACAACCCTAAAAGGTAGGTGCTGTTGCCATTTGACAGATAAAGAAACTGAGGCAGACAGAGGTTAAGTGACTTGCCCAGGGTCACACAGCTAGGAAGTATTGGGGGCAGAATTTGAACTCAAATCGCCTTCTCTCTTTTCCTCTTCACCTCCTCATTCTGTGTTTCTTGAGAAAACTAAACAAATCCTTAGGAGGTAGAAGATTCTTTGATGTTAGAAAAAGAACTTTGGATTTGCAGTAAAAAGAACTAGGTTCATATTCCAGCTCTTCTACTTAACTACTTGTAAGCCATGTCCCTGCTCCAGGCCTCAGTTATGAGGTATCTTCCGGCTCTAAATCCCTGCACAAATACATGGCACCAAACTCGAGCATCTCCAAATTTGTTCAGACCAACAGCTTCCTTTTTTCGCTGCCAAGTTCAGCCTGAGCAGGCTTTGAGCCGAGACCAAGGGCTCCCTAGGTTGTTGACAAACTCGATCCCTCCTTTGTGGCAGTGAAACATTCAGTGGGGCTGGGATGGGGGCCTGTCTAGCAAAAGGAGAGGGTAGCCCAGCACCTCCTCCCCCCATTATGGACTTCTCCCTTTGCCCGCCCCGATCCCCAGTCAAAACTTTTCAGGGACTTAATTTTCAACCCCACCAGATCCCTCGTCCCGGCACCTTCCCCCACCCCCATACACATACACACATATACTTAGAATTAAGAAAGCTGGTAACCAGTCATTCCATGAGCATTAGGTGCCTACATGTTACAGGCACCATATAAACACTCTGTCTCACCTGTCTCTGTGTGTCTTTCTTTGTGAGTTTCTCTATGTATACCTTTCAGTCTATCTCTATCTTTGTCTCTCTCCTCTCTGCCTTTTTCTGTTTCTCTATCTCTGTCTGCCCCCTTCTCTGTCTCTCTGTCTCTCTCACTCTCTCCCCTAACCCTCTGTTTCTCTCACCCTCCCCTTCTCTCTCCTGCCTCCTTTCTTTCTTCCTTTCTTTCCCTCCCCTCTCTCTCCCTCTCTCTTTCCCTCTCTCCCTTCTCCTTTCTCTCTCCTTCTCTCTCTCTCCCTCCTCTCTCTCTTCCTTTCTGTCATCTCTCCCCATGTAGGCTCCTAATAACTTTGTGCTGCCTCCTCCTCCTCCTCCTCCTCCTCCTCCTCCTGCTCCTCCTGCTCCTCCTCCTCCTCTTCCTCCTCCTCCTCCTCCTCCTGCTCCTCCTCCTCCTCCTTCTCCTCTTACTCCCCCTGTGCTCTTGCACTCAAATTTGATAAAACTCCAAACAAACAAAGGCTTTGTGACTCATTCAGCCACAGTCCCCCTGTGCTTCTCTCACCCGAGACTGAGATCAGATGAAATGTGTCCCCATAGCGCAAATGAAGGGAAAATGGAGAGAGAGATAACTGGAGTCTGGAGAGGCGATTGATGAAAAAACCTCTAAGGATTAAGACAGACCCTCTAGGGGAGGAGGAAAAAAAAAGATAGGGTGGGGAAGGAGAGGGGAGAAAGCGATAGACTATCTTTAAAAAGCTGCCTATTCAATTGATTTCCCCATGCAAATTGTCCTCGGAAAATGACTTTGTTGAAAAAGCACCTTAACAAGATGGAAATCTTGGAGTCGTCTGGCAGGCTCAGACAGCTGGGATCCCAGAGGAGAGAATGGCAGGGCTGAAATTGGGGAGCAGCAGAGTCTCTCACTCTCCTATTCTATTCAGAGCACCATCAGTCTAGATTTTGAAGGACCCTTGGAAGTCATTTAGACAAACTCTTTCGTTTTACAGATGGGAAAACTGAAACCCAAAGAGGCTAAGTGATTTGCCCAAGGTTTCATAAGGAAGAAGTCTAAGAGACAAGATTTGAACCCAAGTCTTCTGACTTTAGAGTCATAGGACCAATTAAATTCAAGAACCAATTACCAAGCCGCTATTATATTCCAGGCTAGGTACTGGGGATTCAAAGATGGAAATGGAACACTCCCAGCCCTCAAGAAGCTTATTTCTACTTGCGGAGAAGCTTGTACAGAGAGGAATAAATAAAAAATATTATTGGGGGAGGTAGTGGGGGAGATGGGGACAGCATGGTCCCAAGCCCCAGCTGCCAAGGAGTCCAGTCTGAGGTCCAGCCACTCCTCAGGTTAGCCTGAAGCAACTTTAACAAAAGCCTTGGTCCCACACTAAGGATTCAAGGCTCAGCAGAAAGCTTTAGAGTCCCAGAACCTGGGTTTGGTTCTAGCTTTGTTCCTTGCAGCCCATGTGACCTTGGGCAAATCGCTTCATCTCCCGGGGCCTCAGAAAATGAGGCAGTTGGACTCGAATGCTACAGGGAAATTTTTCTAAATTTTTAATAATAATAGTTAATATTTATGACACCTACTATGTGCAGGCACTATGCTAAGCATTTTACACTTATTCTCTCATTTGATCCTCACAACAGCCCAGAGAAGTAGGTGCTATTAATAAAAAAAAATAATAATAATGGCTTACATTTATATAGCACCTACTATGTGCCAGGCACTGTGCTTAAACACTATACAATTATTATCTACATATTTCCTTCATATTATCTGAATATTTACAGTTACGATCCTCATAACAATCCAGGGAGGTGGGTGCTATTACTATTCCCATTTTATCGATGAGGAAAACTGAGGCAGACAGAAGTTAAGTGACTTGTCCAAGGTCACACAGCCAGTAAAGTGGCTGAAGCTAGATTCGAACTCAGGTCTTCCTAACTCCACTCAATCGACTATACCACTTAGCTGCCTATTTGTCCAGCCCTAAATTCTCTCCTGACCTCCAGTCTCCCATCTCCAGTTGACCACTGGACATGATGACCTGGATGTCTCAAAGATGTCTTAAACTCAGTATGTCCAAAACCACCAAACCCCACTTCTTAGAAGCTTCCTTTCTGCTGTCCGGGGTGCCGCTATCCGCGCCCCCTCCAGTCACCTGGGTTCTCAGCTGCTCAGACTCTCTCATGCCTTATAGCCAATCAGTAGTCAAGTCCTTAATTTCTAACTAATTGAAATAAACTCCTCATCCTGCTTAAAACTCAGAAATTTGCATCAATTTGAGTGAAAAAAAAAAACTAGTGGTATTCTTTTAATCGTACTCAACCCTTTCCTCTTTGATCTGGGGGAAACAAACCAAAAAAAGACCTCAAAAATCTGAAACACACAAACTCAGAAAGTCACAGCCACATTCAAACTGAGCAGAGATTCCCAGGGTCAAGGCCAGTCTTTCTTTCCTGATGCTGCCCCCAGTGGGTTTGAAACCACCTGTCTGATCCTCTCTGTCTCCACCACTCAGGACCTTCAAAGTCTACATCTGTACCACCCAAGTGGACCAGTCACAGCGTATGATGGGGAAGAATCATTTGATCTTTTTCTGTCCCAGTTTCCATATCTCATCACAGAAATGAAGATTGACTTTCCTTTAAGGGTATTTCTTAGCTTGAATAGTTTAGGATAAGGCAGCTAAGCAGCGGTACAGTGGGTAGAATGCTGGACTCGAAGTCAGGAAGACCTGAGTTCAAATGTAGCCCTATACACTTAATTGCTATGTGACCTTGGGCAAGTGTCTTAATTTCTATTTGCCTCAGTTTCCTTAAGTGTAAAATGGGATTGTTGTGAGGATCAAATGAGATAATATTTGTAAAGAGCTTACTTAGTACAGTTCCTGGCACATAGTAAATGCTCTATAAATGTTTATTGTTTTCTCCTCCATCATAAAAATCTGTGCTAAGATGCAGGGTTGTAACTAGGGTATGGTGATAGGGGTTTTGCTTCAGGGTCCTGAACATAGAGGGCCTTGGAGCTGACAGTCCTTGCAGCCTTTTGTGAGACTAATGTAAACTCTTCTCCTGAGCCCCCCATTCTCACCCCATATTGACATCCCTAGAGGCAACCTCACCTCAGACCTGGGCTTCCACCCCTCTCCTTGGGGTCTCTGTTGTCTCAGAGCCCCATTTCTTTTCACTTTGGTATCACTTTCCCAAAAATGTCATGGCACCTCTGCCCAAGTGTGAGGGTGTCTTGACAAGCTACCGATGGCCAGGTCTTGTAGCTACACAAATCACCACTTGGCTTGCCCGTAAGTGGTTCAATAGACCAACAGACCATCCTTGATAGCACAGATGTCTTGGTCTAGAAGCTCTCTCCAGGGGGGGTGTTAAAAAAAAAGCGTTCCCTTGGCCCCCTGCCCAGTTTTCTCCTTGTCTCTTTTGGATATCTTTCTTTCACTTGCTAATCTCCCCTGCAGGTACATGGGCTAGGGTACCACCTGGGCTTGACCTAGCTCACAGAACAAGAAAGCTATCTTTGTTTTAATGATTTGAGATGTGTGTGTGTGTGTGTGTGTGTGTGTGTGTGTGTGTGTAGATTGAATGATAGGCAGTCAGATGGATAGATAGATAGATAGATAGATAGATAGATAGATAGATAGATAGATAGATAGATAGACAGACAGACAGTTGAATGATTTGTCCAACGGTCATATAGCTAGCCAGTGTCAGCAGCAGGATTTGAACCCAGATCTTTCCTGACTTCAGCCCAGAGTTCCTTCTACCCTCACCAGGCAGTCCCTTGAAGCTAGATCCATTAAGTTCTGTGTTTTTCCTCCTAGACTCCCAGCTGAGGTGGACCCGGTGACAGTATTTGCTTCCCTCTCTCCTGAGGGCCTGCTGATCATTGAAGCCCCCCAGGTGCCTCCTTATTCTGCATTCGGAGACAGCAGCTTAGGCAATGAGCTGCCCATGGACAACCACGAAGTCACCTGCGCTTGAAGAGGCCTCCAGAGGAAGAGTTCTCATCCTCTTCCTCTCCCTTCCCTCCCCCCAGACCCAAGAGATTTCTCTCTGATTCCAGATACAATTACGTTAGTTCAGTAGAGGTGTATGTTGGATAGAGAAAATTGTTTTTCACTCTTTTGATTGAGTGGGCCTCCCATCTGGAAGCATCCTTACCCAGAGTGCCTACCTACTGATTCCTGTCCTGTCGTGTCCTAAGGAGGTCTGGCCCTCAGCTTCTCCCAGGACAGAGAGCCGGTCCCGCACCACACCAGGAGGGCCCGTGCGGACAGCCCAGCTGCTTGCTCCCAAACCTTGTACCCCTTTTCCCAGGGCCCAAACTAAGCCCAGAAAAATCCTGAGGGCTAGCTCTCCTTACTCCCTGGCTGCTCACTTGTCACTCCATGTCCCTAGAGGCCACCAGACATCCCCCAGGCTCACAAAGATGATTTTTAGAGGTCTTACATGCATTAAGTGTTTATCTGTATATCAGACCTAAGTTAGGGGGTGCCTTTTTTTTGTTCATATTTACTTTAAGTTAATTACATATTTATGGAGATGGGCCTGAATGGGGGATTTTAGGCCTCCCTCTGGTCATTTGTTGGCTGACTCTATCTTTGACCCCTTCCTCTGTCTAGTTCCCCCACCTTTTTTTTTTCTCCAGGTCCAGGTTTTCCCAAGAGGGAATTGCCAGGTTTGGACCTTGTTCTCCGGAGTTGCCAGGAACCAAGTACCAGCCAGCCAGACAAACTGACAAAGACAGGCTGGGAACTTTCCACAATGTGACGATGTCATGTGCTTGGGTGGGAACATTTCTGTATGTGCTGGGGTTGGTTTTTTTTTTCAGTTGTGCTCTTGTTTGAGGGGAAAATAACTTTATGAATAATAAAAAAGATATCAATCTTCTTAGCCATGTGTCCACATGCCTTTCATAGATTCTGATCTAATGTCAGACAGGAGGGTTGGGATTTGGCAGGAGCTGGAGAGGAAAAGGAAAGGATGTGTCAGTGCATTCATTCAGGTAGAGCAGATAGGAACTAAGCTATGTATCTAGGGGAACTGGAACTAGGGTGGGGTGATCTGGGCTTTGCTCCAAGGGAGCTGATGACACTTGCCACAAAAAAGCAACTGCCTCTGGAAGCAGCCCATTCGCTGTTGGACATCTCTAATAGGTAGGAAGTTTTTCCCTGACGTCAACCCTACTTTTGCCTCTTTACCACTTCCACCTGTCACCCCTGGTTCTGCCCTCTGGGGCCAAAGAAAACAAATCTAATCTCCTTTCCACATTCAAATATCTGAAGAGAGCCTCCCCTGCCCCTGACTCCTCCAGCTAAACACAAACTCGCAAGCTGCTTCCTGTCTCCATGTTCCTGAAATTTTAATGCCGCCGCATTTTTAAGTGCTCTAAAATAAAGAAGCAGCTTTATCTTTATTTTATTTTTTAACTTTAATTAATTAATGTTTAACATTTTTTTCAAATCTTGAGCTCCAAATTCTCACCCTCACTCCAATCTTTCCCCCCACCCATGGAGAATATAAGCAATAGGTTATCAATAATGCATGTCAGCTCATTTATAATATTTAATAGATGTCTGATTTCCTTCATTTTTTTCCATGGCTATCATTTCCCCAATCACCCCCCCCCCCCATCTCCAATAGAATCTTCTATTGTAACAAATAAGTAGAGTCAAGAAAACCGGTTGGACGCATCAGTCTCATCTAGAAGCGTGTGCCTCATTCAGCCCCAGTATGCCTCCACTTTCCGGCCAAGATCCTTCACCTTTGGAGGTCGTGATTGGTCACCGGATTTATTAGAATTCTGAAGCCTTCCAAAGTTGCTCTCCTTTGCATTATTTTGGTCCTGCTGTAAATAGTTCTGGTCTTACTCACTTCAAGCTTTATCTGTTCATAAAAATCTTCCCAAGTTTCTCTTAATTATTCCTATTACTCAATAAATGAGATTCTTCCTATTGAGCTTCTCCCTGCACCTAAAGATCCAAGTCAAAGAAGTCCAGAGCACTTCAGAGACAACTTTGTCTGCTGAGCAAATACCCATAAAGGACAAATGTGGTATTGTGGACATAGTGCTGAACCTGGAGTCAGAAAGACTTGGGTTCAAATCCCATCTCAGACATTTATTGACTGTATGAGCCTGGGCAAGTCACTTAATGTCTCTGTGCCTCAGTTTCCTATAAATAAATAAATAATAAAAAGAAATTGATATATTTTGTATTATATAATTTATGTTATATTATAAATGTACTATATTTTATATTATATTATATAAACCTCTTATAAAACAAGGAGGTTGGAGTTGGCCTCTGAGGTCCCTTCTGTACTTAAATCTATGATTCTAGGCAAAAAATAAATAGATCTAAGATTCTGACATCTGTGTGTGTGACCTTGGGCAAGTCACTTTTCTGGGACCCAAGTTTCCCAAGTGGGATCTCTTATCCTATGAAATGGGTCCAGATTCTTGCTCTACTGTTTATTAACCTCTTATGGCCTCACTTATAAAATGAGGGCATTGGATGTCACTGTGCCTCAGTTTCTCCACCTGTAAAACAAATGGGTTAGACCTCTCAGGTCCCTTCCAGGTTTTAATATATGACACTAATATGTTGCAGGATTCTCCGACTAACTTGGGAGGAAGGGAGGTCATTTATGCCCCACTAGGGTAACCCTCCAGGATCTTGAGCCCTGAGTCTCCTAAGAGTCTTCAAGTTGGGACAGTGTGCCAGTCACCCCTTGCTGAGCTCTCCTATGGAGGTGGCATCTTTCTCCATGAAGCCCACTACTCATAGGACTCCTGCCTAGTAAAGGGAGCTTAAAGGTCCCAAGGGAGAGGGACCTATTGACCTAATCGGTTCCATCCCGGTATAAACAGGTACCAGTTACCTCCCCCTTGTTCTTTGGAAATCCACCTCCATCCAAGGTGCCCCCCACCCCAGATCTTCAATGCCGTCCACCCCCTTATCCCCTGGGTGCAGAAGGTGATATATAGACATCACTTGATCTGACCTTGGAGGGAAGAAACAAATTAATGTAGCTTAAAATAAATTCTGGGAATCGGTGGCTGTTTTTTTCTCCCCCTGCCTCTCCCTGAGTGCATCTGAAAGTCTGCATTACAGTGCAAAAATCAATACACCCTTCTGACATGAGCCAGCACCTAGATCATCAGCCACCCCCTTATCTTTTAACCTTCAACTCTCTGGCTCCCTCACAGAAGCCTCAGCTCATACACTCACCCCTATCTGCAGCCCTGTCCTGCACATTCCCAGAAGAGGGAGAAACCACCTCCCTGCCAATCCTCCCTCCCCCAATCCTCCAGCAGCAGCTCAGAGCCAAGTTCTGAATCAGGGTCCTGATGCCAAGAAAAAGACATCATGCCAGGCTCAGACCTCAGAGGTCTGGGTTTCTGCTTTGCTGTGAATGCATAGAACAAAGGTTGCTGAGTCACTCAGCCTGGCTGATTCCAAGGGCCAGGACCAAGGTCATTGCCTAGGTCAAAGACCTCCCCAGAGCCCATGGGGCCACCCAGGCTACCTTGCCTTGCTACCGGGTGGGAGGGGTGGCAATGGCCCAGAGAAGAAGTAGTTAGGTTAGGAGAATGTTATAGGACCCAGGAGATTTTGAATAAAGTCCTGACCAAAAGTCAAAGGGTGAGCACTGAGAAACAGGGGGTTTACATTGGGAAAAGCGATAGAATTGAAGTCAGGATGCCCTGAATTCAAATCTCACCTCTGATTTTTACTAACTATGTGACCCTGGGCAAGTCACTGAAACACTCTGGGCTTCAATTTCCTCATCTATAAAATGAAAAGCCCCTAGTTGGCTCCTAGGTCCCTTCTAACTCTGGGTAGATGGGATATATCAGAGACCAGCTGGGTCTCAATGTCCTTGCCTCTAAGAATGGCTTCTAAGATCCCTTCCCACACTAGGTCAAAGATCCTATGATCACTATGGTTGAACCTTTTAAAAGAAACCTAAACTCACAGCCCATTTAAAAAGACTTTGGCCAGGTCATCACACTCCACAACTCAACAAGCCAACAAGAAAACCAGAGAGGAAGTAGCCCTGTATCCAGGACACAGGAAGCTGTGTAACTCAATGTGCTCAGAAGAGAACAAATCTGGGGGTGGTGGTTGTTGCCATTTCAGTCATGTCCTACTCTCCATGATCCCATTTGGAGTTTTCTTGGCAGAGATACTGGAGCGGTTTGCCATTTCCTTCTCTAGCTCATTTTACAGATGAGGAAACTGAGGCAAATAAAGTGAAGTGACTTATCCAGGGTAACATAGCTGGTAAGTCTCTGAGGCTAACTTGGAATTCAGGTCCTCCTTGCTCCAGGGCCAGTGCTCTATCCATTGCTCCTCCTGGCTACCCATAAATCTGGGGTGCCTGAGTTCAAATCCAGCCTCAGACACTTACTAGCTGTGTGACCCTGGGCAAGTCACTTAACCCTGTTTGCCTCAGTTTCTTCATTTGTAAAATGAGCTGGAGAAAGAAATGCAAACTTCTTCAGTATCTCCATCAAGAAAACCCCAAATGGGGTCCTGAAGAGTCAGCTATGATTGAAAAATAACCGAACATGTGCCGCACAGCGGGGATACAAAGATACATGGGGG
>CM053622.1:18451810-18475047 GCA_028646595.1 Phalanger gymnotis | reverse complement strand
CACCCCTGACGCTGAAAAAGATATAAAAACCAGGGGTCGGCCTCCTCTTCCTTGGAGCTCTTTGTCACAGCAGTGGTGGCGCATGACTCTGGGCCAGCCCTTGTTCTGAGCTCCCAGGCTGAACCTAGATGTTGGTAACTATGAATCTGTATTGGGTCTGTCTGTTGATGTTTGTATTTTGCTCTGAAGTTCAGGGTGCTGGCTTTTTCCCCTGAACTAAATGAATGATATTTGTATGCTGAATTAAAGTAAGCTTGCCAACCCCCTTAACCTTGCTTTCCTTATTAAGGCAGATCAAAAGAACCTGTGTTTTTGTGGCATGCTGGCAGCTTTCTGGGTGCTGGCTGTGGGTGGATCTTACACCCCCACAGAAGCTGCTAGCCAGATTGTGGAAACAACAGGGCAGGGTTGCTAATTAGAAGGCCAAAAGACTAGCCAGGAGGTAGCAAGAGCCTGAATTAGAGTGGTGGCCATATGGGTGGAGAGAAGGGAGCATAAAGGAGAAATATCATGAAAATGGCCAAATGAAGACTCATGATGGAACATGCCATCCACTTCCAGAAAATGAAATATGGAGACTGGATGCAGATCAAAGCAGACTATTTTCTTTTTTTGTTTTGTTTTGTTTTATGTTTTTTTCTTTCTCATGGTTATTCCCATTTGTTCTAATTCTTCTATATGATATGACTAATTGAAAATGTTTAATAGGAATCTATATGTAGAGCCTATATCAGATTGCAGGCCACCTTGGGGAGGGGGAAGGGAGGGAGGGGGAGAAAATTTAAAACTTACGGAAGTGGATGTTGAAAAGTAAAAACAAATAAATTAGCTTATTAAAAATTAATGAAAATGGCAAAGTGTTAGAAATGGTGAGATTGGGCAACGGATTGGAATTATCCAGTTAACTCACATTAAGGTGGCACCTCCCATAAGCCGGGCATTAGTGATTCAAAGGCAAAAGCCGTCCCCATTCACGGAAGTTCCACATTTAATGGGGGAGACAACATGTAAACAGCTGCACTATAGACAGGCTAAACTGGAAATAACACACTGAGGGAAGGCACCAAGGTGGAGGCGCTTGGGCAGGATTCTTGAAGCAGGTGGGGCTTAAGTTGAGACTTGAAGAAAGACAGCAAGGGGAGATGGGGAGGGAGAGAGCTCCCGGCATGGGCTGTGTGACTTCATTGATACTAAGGAACTCCCAGGTGAGAGAATACCCTGTTCCAGGGCCGGTGTTTATATGCTTTGTGATTTATACTCTTAGAAGTTAGTATAGAACACTAAGGTTGAATGACTTGCCCAGGGTCACATATCCATAGTAAGTGTGAGGAGTAGGATTTGAATCTAGGTCTTCCTGGTTATGAAATCAGCTCTCTCCCTACTAGGCCAATTTCTCTAGGGACCCCTAAGAAATGACAGCTGTGAAGATTTCAGAGTAACATGGGAGGGATGGCTTGTATGTAATGATACGTAGGAAAGAAAGCCAGGAGAACACTACCCTGATGTAAAGTGACTATATTAATGTAAAATAAACCAATGCTAAAATTCATCAATCAACAAACATTTATTAAGCACTTACCATATATATGCCAGGCATCAGAATTCACTTGAAAGACAGTGACCCATGTTGGTTCTCTATTAGAGCTTTTTCACTAGGTCATGTTCTGGCCTGAGATTTAAAGACTGGGAGCTTTCCCTACTGCCTCCTCTAACCCTTGATTAGGTAGAAGGTATCCTGGGTATCAGACTTCATCAGGAAGGGGAGATATCTGGTTCTGAGACCAGAGGGTTGAAACCAGTAGGGGCAGCTAGTTGGGATGGTGGATAAGGGCCTGGAGTCAGGAGACCTGAGTTCAAATCCAGCCTCAGACACTTACTAGCTATGTGACCTTGGGCAAGTCACTTAACTTTGCCTCAGTTTCCTCATCTGTAAAATGAGCTAGAGAAGGAATGGCAAACCACTCCAATTATCTCTGCCAAGAAAATCTCAGATGGGGTCACAGAGAGTCAGACACAACTGAAATCAATGAAGATGGACCAATGGAGGCCCAACCGTCTGGCCTTTGAATTGATTGCCTAGGGGAGTCACCAGTTTTAGCCATCATTGGTCTATCAGTTAGAGGTTAATAAAAGGATTTGTTCTGTGAAGTTTGGCCACACTTGAGGACCTAGAGCAGGTTTCCCACTCCCTTCAACCTTTCACAGCTCCTGGTAGTAGATCTGGAGGGGCTCCCAATGCCTGTAAATTGGGGCCAGGGTTGGCTTTTAGCCCAAACCCTTTAACCAATTTGGCAACCTCTCAATTTGGCAGCGCTTTGGGGAAAAACTCTTCCCTGCCCTGCCTCGGTTGCAGGATCTGGCCCGAGGCCATTTGTAAAAGGCCTAACCCAATTTGGGTGGTTATTTTTACATTTTGGTTTTATATCCCTTTCATTCCATAGATTTCCCACTTTGCATACCCAGCCAGCCACCCTTTGTTAACAAAAAACAACAAAGAAAAAAAAGCATTTCACCAAAAGTAGGAGGTACAGGGGACAGAGCCCTGGACCTGGAATCATGAAGACCTGAATTCAAATCCAGCCTCAGACAACTACTATCGGGATGACTCTGGGCAAGTCTCTAGGCCTCACTCAGACTCAGTTGCTTCATCTATAAAATGCGTATTATAATAGCACCTGCCTCCCAGGGCTGTTAGGAGGATCAAATGTGTAAAGCGCTATATAAGTATTATTATTGCTGCCAAAACTAGCCAACATACATTCAGTGCTCCACAGACATGGTCCCTAACCTGAGCAGAGAAGGGAAGGAGGTTTCCTATGTAAGTGTAAAGCCAGTTAGCCATGAGGATCCCCCAGTTCTGACCAAACTGCCTGGCTCCTGTCTGGATCTCACATGGGATCAAAGAATCATAGATTTAGGGCTGGAAAAGACCTTAGAGGCCATTTGGCCTGATGCCCCTTGGATCAGTCAGTTGTCCTGGCTCAGGACCACAGAGCTAGCAAATGTCTGAGGCAGGATTTGAACCGGTCTTTCTGATCCTGCTCTTATCGCAACACCTGGGAGACAGGCTAGTACAGTGGAAAAAGCCCTGTCTCTGAAGCCAGAGGATCTGGTTTCAAACTTTGCCTGTGTGACCTTGGGAAGGTCACCTCTGTAGATCCCGGCTTCCTCATCTTTAAAAGGAGGACATGAGACTAAATGGCTCCCAAGGTCCCTTCCGGCTCTGAAGCCCTTGCCTGCGTTGTAATCCTCTCATGCACCTCATGGCATATGCAAAATCAGGCTAAAAAGATACCCGGGAAGCAATGTCGCGGATGGGCACAGGGCTGCAGCCTTCAGTTCAGTAGGAATCAACTAGAACTAGAGGAATGGCCATTCTCTGGCCCCCGGCTGCTTGATGGCCAAGTGCGTTGGCTCTCAACCTTCCCCGAGGGTTCTCTGATACCCTTAGGGGGCTGGGAATCTCTCATCTCAGCCACTGACTCAAACCCTCACCGACTGTGCTCCCCCAATTTTGGGAATCCAAGCACCTGGGTTCTATTTAATCACTTAATACTCAGATTAGCCTTTACAAAGGAATATTAACTTCAAAGGCATAGCAAGAACAAACATACAAGTATTTCCCCAAGACCTTAGGGCATCATCCCACCATAAACCTCCTCCATCTCGAGGAAAGGGATTAGGTTCACTGTTTAATTCAGTTCTTAGCATTAGTTCCACCAAGTTCCAAATCTACCCCGCCACACACACACACCCCACCCCCCCCCCATCTTGCATCCTGAGATCCTGGCTTCTCAGAACTTCCCTGATGGGAAATTCTGGTCTGGAATCCTGGGCTCTGAGGTCTCCATGGCACAAGAGGACAAGCCCAGACTCCACTTTACAAAACTCAGAATTGCTTAAAAAAAAAAACAACAAATAAAACAAGACCCAAACCCCAAGCTCAGCTTAGCATAATATCTGACACAGAAAAATTTAATCATGTTTATCAATCAAGTGACTGACTTAGGGCCACAGGGCCCTAAGGAGGGGAAGAAGAGGGAAAGATGGTCCTTCCCTGCCCACCTTACTGCTTGGTGCCCTTGCTTAAACCCAAATCACTCTGGCTCTCATCGATTGGCCAACAATAGGTCCCAACCTAAGCCCCAACTGGGTTGGGCCCTGATGGCTCAGAGTGAATGTAAATAGCTACTGTTTCTATTTAGGCCACAAACTCTGAGGGTCTTCCCCTCCCAGATTGAGTCTTCTTTTCTGACCAGGTAAAAGAGGCCATTCTCTGCCTCATTTCTTACCCAGCCTTAATCACTGAGTGGGCATTACTTCAGTCAAACTGAGACCTGGGAAAGACCTTAGCTTAAAAAGGTCAAGGTCTCCCACTACATCTGAGGCCATCTGCAATCATCCTGATCTTTATCTTGGCACTGAACCCAGATGGCTCTGGAGAAGAAAGTGAGGCCGGTGACTTTGCACAGCCCTGCCTCACTTAAATTCAATTCACTTGCAAGTCATGGCATCACCTTCCTAACGTCATGGTCCTCTTCAAGAACGAAGGAAAATCTACAACAATAACCACCACCACAAGAAAGACATGCCTTCTATGCCTCAGTCAGGAAGCTTTAAAGATCAAGACAGTTGCCCCTGTTCAGCGGATGGAAAGAGGCTGCTCCTACCCGAGCAGTGAGCCAACTCAAGATGTCTTCTCCCAGAAGTGGGTCCCTAGCATCTCCCATGTTTGTGCGTCTGTCTCTGTTGGTCTATGCACACGCTAACATGCCATTAAAGTAGATAAGTTTTCACTGACCTTGAGCCCTGTTTGGCTTTGCTGTAAATCTAAACAGACTGTTACAATATTATGAATGATTCATAGACCGCCAGAACTGGAAGGACCTTAAAAGTTCACCTCATGTAACTTAATCAGGTTACAGTGAGTCTCCTCCATCATCCTGTTCTCTCACTTATCTCTAATCTCTCCTTGTCTACTGCCCGCTTCCCCGCTGTCTCTAAACACACCTGAATTCCCCATCCTCAAAAATAATCCTTCCTCGATGCATCCGTCCCCATCAGCTATCATTCTGTATCTCTCTGCCCTTTTGTGGCTGAGCTCCTTGAGAAGGCTGTCGATAAGAGGTGTCCCTACTTTCTTTCCTCTCACTCTCTTTTTAATTCTGTGCAATCTGGCTGCCAGCCTCATCATTCAACCTAGCCTGCTTTTTCTAAAGTTATCAATGATCTCCTCACTGCCCGAGCAGGTAGACTTTTTTCATTCCTCACTCATCTTGACCTTGCAGCAGCTTCTGACACTGTAGATCACCCTCTTCTCCTGAATACTCAATTCCCTCTAAACTTTTGTGACACTGTTCTTATTTAGCTCTCTTACCTATAAAGTTTCCTTTGTCTGAGTCGTTTTCCGAGTCACCCCCACCAATGGGTGGTGTGCTGTGCCTCCAAGAGCTTGTCTTGGGTCATCTGCTCCCTTTCACTTGGTGGTCCATCAACTCCCTTGGGTTCAAATATCATACCTATGCAGATCATTCAAAGATCTATTTATCCAGCCCTAACCTCTCTCTAGATCTTGAGTCATCAACTTTCATCAGGACAACCTGGGTTCAAATCTGGCCTCAGACACTTTCTAATTGTGCAACCTTAGGCAAGTCACTTAACCTCAGTTTCCTCATCTGTAAAATGAAGACATTAACCTTTATAATTTGGCCCTTTCCCACCTTTCTAGTCTTCTTACATTTTACTCCCCTCCATATAGTCTATAATCCAGGGATACCAGCTTCCTTACTATTCTTCAATCAAGGTATTATAGCTCACTATTTTGTGTCTTTTTGCTAGCTAATTTTGTTGATTAACTGACTGGCAGTGAAGGGAAACAAAGTCAAGACATATGAAATGATAGTTAATAGCATAGCTTGGACTAGAACCCAAGCCTCCTAAACTTGTTAGGTTTTCCTCCCACTACACAAAAGAGCCTTCATTGTTGTTAATGGTACGGATAGATTCTATTGGGTCTGTTGAGGCAGCTAGGTGGCAAAGTGGTTAAAGCACTGGACCTGCAGACAGGACGATTCATCTTAAGTTCAAATCTGGACCCAGACACTTCCTAGCTGTGTAATCCTGGTCAAGTCACTGAACCCTATTGGCCTCAGTTTCCTCATCTGTCAAATGAGCTGGAGAAGGAAATGGCAAATCACTCCAGGATCTTTGCCAAGAAAACCCCAAAAGGAGTCATGAAGAACTGGACATGAAACAACCACCACCACCACAACAAACTGGGTCCAAGCGATGCAGCTCATTATGACACCTGGCCATTCAATGTTGCTGGTCTAGACACAACATTCAAGTCCACACGAGCCATGGCAGGATTTTAGGTTTGGAAGATCTCGTCCAGATAATTGAGTTCAACCCCTCGTTTTTTAGACAATGAAAGGATGACAGCCCAGAAAGGAGAAACTCTTGTCCAAGATCACAATGCGATGGATCTCAGACTTAGGTGTCTCAACTCCCAAGCCAGCCCTCTCTTTACCATTCAATCCAACAACAGCAGCAGCAGCAACAACAACCATAACAACAGCAACAACCATGGCTGGAATTTCCATAGATCTTTAAGGCTGGCAAAGTTCTTAATGTGTTATCTCACTTAAGTGCCTACCATGTTCCAGACACAGTGCTGTGAGCAGGGCATAAAAACACAAAAATGGCACAGTGCCTGCCCTCGTGGAGGTTATTGTCTACTGAGAAAATACACGTGTACCATTAAGTAAGCACAAAGAGTACAGGAAAAAAACTCGATGTAATTTCAAGGAGAAAGCAGTGAGAACTGGATAGACCATAAGGGATTTCCTAGTCATCGCCAGTCTCAGTGCTGCCTCTCTAACAACCCCAAGTTTAAAAATTTGAGGATCTAGCCTTCTAGAAAGAGAAGGGTACTTCTTGAGCTGCAGCGAGTGGAAAAAAATAAGAGGATCTCAGACTCATATTTTTTTTTTAATTTTTAACATTTTTATTTAAGGTTTTGAGCTCCAAATTCTATCCCTTCCTCCCTTCTTCCTGAGATGGTAAGCAGTCAGATATAGGTTATGCATGTGAAATTATGTAAAACATTTCCATATTAATCATTTGGTAAAAGAGGACTCAAATACAAGAAAAAAATGAAAGAAAGTGAAAAATCGCATGCATCAGTCTGTACTCAGTCAACATCAGTTCTTTCTCTGGAGGCAGACAGCATCCTTTGGGATTGTCTTAGATCACTGTATTGCCGAGAAGAGCTAAGTCATTCACAATTCTTCATCAAACAATATTGCTGTTACTTTGTACAATGGTCTGGTTCTGTTCACTTCATTTTGCATCAGTTCATGTAAATCTTTCCAGGTTTTTCTGAAATCATCCTGATTGTCATTTCTTACAGCACAGTTGTATCTCATTACAATCATATACTACAGCTTGTTCAGCCATTCTCCAATTGATGGGCATCCCTTTAATTTCCAATTCTTAGCCACCACAAAAAGAGCTGCTGTAAATATTTTTGTACAAATAGGTCCTTTTTCCTTTTTTTAGATGTCTTTGGGATATAGACCTACGAGTGGTATTGGTAGATCAAAGGGCATGCAGAATTTTATAGCCCTTTGGGGATGGTTACTAATTGCACTCCAGAATGGGTAGATCCTTTCACAACTCTGCCAACAGTGCATTACTGTCCCAGTTTCCCAACATCCCCTCCAACACCCAACATTTTCCTTTTTTGTCATATTAGTCACTCTGATAGGTGTGAGGTGGTACTCCAGAGTTGTTTTAATTTGCATTTCTCTGATCAATAGTGATTTAAAGCATTTTTTCATATGACTATAGATAGCTTTGATTTCTTTAAAAACTGCCTGTTCATATCTTTTGAGTATGTATCAATTGGGGAATGATTTATATTTTTATAAATTTGACTCAGTTCTCTATATGTTTGAGAAATGAGGTCTTTATCAGAGATACTTGTTACAAAAATTTTCCCCCAGTTTTCCGTTTTCCTTATAGTTTTGGTTGCATTGGTTTTGTTTGTGCAAAAACTTTTAAATTTTACATAATCAAAATTATCTATTTTACATTTTGTAATGTTCTCCATATCTTCTTTAGTCCTAAATTTTTTCCTCATCCACAAATCAAACCCATATTTCTAATGAGAGAAGAGGGGATTCTGGGCAGTGTCAACCCTTTGAAAATAAGAAAATCACTTACATTGTGCCCAGAGTTAGAGGAGCAAGATGGAACTAAATCTAGAACATGGTAAGAGCAAGAGAGGCTTTGCCCTCTGTCATTTCTATGAATTATTAAGAAGGGGAAACATCTCCTTAGCAGCCCAAAAGGCATTTTTCTTCCAGGGGACACCAAGGCTTCAAGGTGGTAGCATAAGGTTGAATGCCTATGTGGATTTTGGTGGGGGCAGGGGGAATGAAACTCATCGGGATGTCAGGAGGAAAGAATTCCTATCTGGCTTTTCCCAAATGTACTTCTTTTCCAGGGAAGTCTAGACTTCCCTGTAGTGCTAGCTATAGGCAACCAGGTAGTAGTTGGGATTTGAATGCAGGTTCAAATTTTACTAAAAGTACTACGCAACCTGACCTCCAGCTTTCAAAAACAATTATAGAACAACAACCAAATTGACAATTTCTACTACTACTACTACCACCACTACTTCTACTAGAACTATTACTACCACCACCACCACTACCACCACACCACCATTACCACCATCACCACCATCCCTACCATCCCTACCACCACAACTACCATTACTATTATTACCAGTACTACTACTACCACACTACTACTTCCACTATCACCACCACTACTACCATTGCTGCCACCACTATCACCATCATTACCATTATACCCCCACTTCTATTTCTACCACTATTACTACTATCACCACACGACCACCACCATCACCACCATTACTACCACCACCACTACCACCATTACAACTACTACCACTACCACCACAACCATTACTAATACTACCACTACTACTTCTACTACTACTACCACCATTACTATCTTACTACTACACTACCACTACTACTCTCACCACCATTACTACCATCCACTACCACTGCCACCGCTACTATGCAACCCCTATTACTACTACTATTACTACCACCAGTAGTAGTAGTAGTAACGATAAATCACATATATATTGCATTTTACTTAGCAACAACCCTGTGAGGGATCAAAGGATCCTGGGCTCAGAGCTGGAAGGAGCCATCAAGGTTATGTAGCCCCACCCCCTCATTTTTCAGAAGAGTAAAATGACTCAATAAAATGATTTGTCCAAGGGTTATACAGCTAGCAAGTAGTATTATTAACCATTTTTATTTTAACAGATAAACTGCGACTCCAAGAAATCAAGTCACCTGCCCCAGTCTAGCATGGCTTAAGGAAGTATCTTGGAGGGATTCCACCTATTAGGAGGTCTCTTTTCTCCACCTAGCTCCATCACTCAATTCACCACAGTCCCTGTTCAGTGCTGCTGAGATGCTCAGAGCCCTACATCCTAACACCTCCAGGAGATCTCAGGCAGGGCTCCTGAATGGCCAATCTCTTATATACTTCCCTCTTCCTTGGAGATATTCCCTGTTCCATTCCCTCGGTGCCCTATTCCCTCTGGGTAATCATAGATTTTAGTAGCAGTCATTTTAGCTAGATAACTATTTTGTGTGTTAAAGCATTAGTCTCACTCCCCAGCCTACCCTACTCCTGGTAACAATTGGTTAGCCCCGGAAAAACCCCACACTGCACCTCTCTCCTGAAGACACCTTACATAGTGATCGACAATAAGATTTGTAGGCTCTGGGTCAGCCTGTGGAGATATTTGTGGACATTTATTTCTCATGTAATCTCACCTATATGGTTCTCATCTGTCTATGCATAGATCACACAGGATTTAGAGCTAGCAGGGAAGCTCCCTTTCTTCCAGGACAACCCAGCGTCTACCACCACCATCACTACTACTACTACCACTACTACTACTATTAGTTACTACACTATTACTTCTACCACTGCCATCACCACCATCACCATTATCATTACTACTACTATCACCTCTACTACTACAAACAGGTGTTATGAAAGATATTACCTGTGGTGTGAGGGCTGCCAAACCCTTTTCTGGGCTGCTTTCCACCTTTGGTGTCCACTTGATTCACCCAACTCTCACCTGTGGTTCCAAGAAGTGAAGTTGTAGTGGCCAAAACCCAGTAAATTGTTTCAGCAGACAGGCTAAATCAGGTTAAGGGTAACCAATGGGTCTCAAACCTGGCTGTGAGCTAGTGGGGTGTCTACCCCAAGCATATGAAGACTTCCCCCAGAGGAAAAGACAGATGTGAACAATGTGTTCGAACACGGTTGGAAGCAGGTGCTATGAAGGGCTTAGAGCTTGGTCAGACATCAAAGATGCCAACATCATCCACTGAATCCCCAGTCATTGTCAGTTGTGTTCACTTTCATTTTGCCACCGGACTCCAATGACTCTTCAAGAGAGAGCAAGGCTGACAACTTCACACGACTCTGCCCCATTTAAATCCAATTTATGCACTAGTCAGAAAGAATCACTCATACCATTTTTACCTATCTCAAAGTCCTGTGGCAAGTGACTAAGCAGCAGTGGATATACTAGGGGCTGTAGTCAGGACCCTGCACATAGGCCACTCAGGCCATAGGATCATCTTCTCACTGAACTGAAGTAGCAGTGGGATTTGGCAACCCCCTGGGTGTCTGAGTAGCCTTTTAAAGGATTGCACTGCTTACCTCCTGGTGTGAGGAAGGGGCTAGAAAAGGTACCCCCAAACTGTCTGCTTCCCCCAACCCTGGCCTGCTTGCCACAGCAGGCAGGGATCCTACCCTGTGGTCAAAACACAAAAAAGTACAAAAGCTTTTGCAAGGATTATTCCACTCACCATCTGCACCATGAAACATATATATGTTTATGGACAACACGATATCCAGTAGACCTGAAAGATGAACATCTCCTGTTGGGGGAGAACTCAGCAGGTATCACATCCAAATAGCACCCGTGAGTGAAACAAGGCTGGAAAATGAAGGCCAACTTACCAAAGTCAGAGCTGGATACATGTATTTTTTTTGGAGTGGCCACAGCGAAGGGGAATGCCATGAAGCTGGCACAGGTTTTGCAATCAAAACTAATCTAGTCAACAAGCTTGTATGCCTACCAAAAGGAGTGACTGGCAGGTTCATAACAATGTGATTGCCACTCACAGGAAAGCGCCATACCACCATCATCAGTGCTGATGCTTCCACCATGACAAACCTTGATGAGGTCAAAGAAAAACTTTATGAAAACTTGGAGACCTTCATCATTAATGTACCAAAAGAGGACAAGCTCATAATTCTGGGTAACTTTAATGCTAGAGTAGGCACAGACTGCCAGACATGACAGGGAGTCCTTGGGAAGAATGGAGTCAGAAACAGTAATAGCTACTGTCACTTACTACTGAAGACTTTTGCATCACCAATATCAATACTGTCTTCCATTTACCTAAACACAATAAAACTTCCTGGATACACCTTCACAGCAAGCACTGGCATTTAATAGACTACGTGATTGTAAGGAGAAGAGACAGAGAGGATGTGAGAGTGATGAAGATATCGATCAGACATCTTCTCCAAGCTAAACATTCACATTCAATAAAAGCGGTGGCCCCAAGGCAAGAAAACTACCAGAAAACTTAATGTCAAAAGATTAGAGCACTTCGCCAAGAAAGTGTGAAGAGTTCATTGCAAACTCGAAAGGAAAGCTGAGCCAACACACAATTGGCTACAGTGAAGCAGAAAAGGAATGGGCGGCTTTCAGAGATTTGGTTACAGCACCTCATTTATTCATCTGGGCCAGAAGACTCACAAACATCAAGATTAGTTTGACAAAAACGATGGGGAAATGCAGAAGCTGCTAAACAAGAAACCAGAACTCCACAAGGTGGGCCAGCAGGATAGTTCTTCTGTCTCTAAGAAGGCAACATTTAACTCAGTCAAAAGTGCAAGTGAAGCTAAGAGAGAGAGAGGGAGGGTTCTTGGCTCAGTAAGAAGGAACGTGAAATTCAGTTTTATGTTGATGGTAACAAGCTAAAATGCTTTTACAATGCCCTGGAGGCTATTTATGGGCCAAAGACCTATGGTGCATCTCAACTATTCAGCGGTGATGGAACTATATTGATTAGCGATAAGGACATGATCCTGAAGAGACGAACTGAACACTTAAATAGAGCTCTCAGCAAACCATCACCAACCAATGCTGAAGCCAATGACCATACACCTCAGCCTGAACTTAGTCCCTCTCTAGCTGAACTTCTAAATGAAGAAGAGATTTTGAATGCCATTGGGCTTCTCTCAGGTGGCAAATTCTATTTCAGCTGATTCTATTCCAGCTAAGATTTACAAGGCAAGGGGTCCGCTGCTCATACAAAAGCTGATTTAAATCTTCCAGGTTATATAACAAGAGGAGGTTTCCCCCAGTAGTTCAAGGATGCCTCCATTGTCCATCTATATAAAGGAAAAGGAAGTAGGTCACCCTATGACAATCACAGGGAGGTCTCTCAGACACTGCCAGCAAGATTTTTGCCACAATCCTCTTTAATAGACCGATCTTTCACTTGGAAGATGGTCATCTACCCGAAAGCCAGTATGGCTTCAGAAAGGGCTGAGGAAAGATTGATATGGTGTTTGCTACTTAATAACTCCAGGAGAAATGTCAGGAGCAGAAAAGAGGTCTGTATACAATGTTCATTAATCTGAGCAAGGCCCTTGATACTGTCAGTCATGAGGGCTTGTGGGAGATCATGGCAAAAATTGTTTGTCCAGAGAAGTTCGTCAGTGTCATACACCAATTCCAGGACAGCATGCTTCCACAGGTTCTGAATAATGGATGATGCTCTCAAGCTTTCCCAGTCACCAGTAGAGTGAAGCAGGGCTGTGTGCTTGGTCTCATGTTTTTTTAGCATGATGTTTTCAGTAATATTGTCAGAAGCCTTCAACAAGGAGGAAACAGTATCAAAATCAGCTACCACACTAGTGGTAAACTATTTAACTTGAAAGGCTACAAGCCAAGACTAAAGTTAAGAGAGAGTTGGTGCCTGACTTTTTGTTCCCAGGTAGTTGTGCTCTCAATGCAGCCTCTGAGACTGAGATGTAATAAAGCATTGGTCAATTTTCTGCTGCCTGTGCTAATTTTGGTCTGACAATCAACATCAAGAAAACACAGCTTCTCTCCCAGCCAGAACCATGCCATCCATCCATGGAATCACCAATTACAATAAATGGAGAAACTTTGAATGCTGTGGATAAGTTCATTTACCTCGACAGGTTGGTGCATACTTTGCCAGAGCTAGTTCAACTGGTTTGGGAGGCTCTGTGTGGGAGAGATGAGGTATTAGACTGACTAGCAAACTGAAGGTTCACAGAGCCATTGTGCTGATCTCATTGTATGCCTGTGAAGGCTGGGCAGTCTACCAGTGCCATGCCAGGAAATTAATCACTTCCATTTGAATTGTGTCAGGAAGATTCTGAAGATCCCTTCAGATCCCTGAAGATCTTGATAAGGGACCAGACACTGAGGTCCTTGCTTGAGCTAAACTGCCAAGCATTCAAACTCTGCTGCAGAGAGTGCAATTCTGCTGGGCTGGCCACGTTTGAATGTCAAATGTATGCTTGCCTAAAGGACTATTTTATGGAGAGTTCATACAATGCAAACATTCACATAGAGGTCAGAAGAAGCTATACAAGGACACTCTCAAGGTCTCTCTGAAGAACTTTGGTATCAATCGTGAGACATGGGAGACACTGGCAGAGGACCACCCAGCGCAGCATGCCCACATCAGAGAAGGTGATGTGCTCTATGAGCGAAGCAGAATTGCAGTAGCTCAAAAGAAATATGAGATGTGCAAATTTAGAGGATCGGTCCCAAATGTTCATATGGACTATTTGTGCCCGACCTGTGGTAGAGCATGCCAAGATCGTATTGGTCTGATCAGCCACAGACACCGTACCTTTACCCCAACATAGTGATGCCATTTTGGTCCTCTTCAAGAACAAAGGACAACAGCCAACCGCTACCGCTATTACTACCACCAACACCATTATTACTACCACTACTGCAACTATGACTGCCGCTGCTACCACCATCACTTGACTTACCCACTCTAGGTCTCAGTTTCCCCACCTGTAAAGAAAGAACTCTTTTAGCTTCAAATCTATAATCCTATTAACTACATTTTACAAAGGAATAAACCAAGGCTCTGTGGTGCTCCAGATGGTAGATAAATATTTATTAAGCACCTACTACGTTCCAGATACTGGGCTAAATATTGTGTAATGTGCTGGTAGTAACTCCACAAATGGGCATTTAAGCCCAGATCCCCTGATTCCAGGTCTCTTGTACACTGCCCTGACAGAAGTCCCATATTACCATAGATTTTAATGGGAAAGGACTCCAGTCATCATCTAAGGCTTCTTAACCCTAGGAAACCTAAGCCCAGAGAGGATATGATTCACCCAAGGTTGCACAGGAATTGCCAAAGAGACAACATCCAAACCGTTCTCTGACTCCACATCTAATTCTCTCTCCACTGGTCCCTGTGGACAGATAGACTAACATCCTGGGTGATGATATGAGTGATTGTCATTCAGGATATGAGCTTATCCTCTTGGCTCAGTGGGAATAATCCCGTATTCAAAGCAGGTTCAGGGGATTTGAATGACTTCTGTTTTTTGCCTGTCAGTCATCCTGGCGGGTTACTAAGGCCTATAGTGACAACAAAGATTGTTTTTTTCATGACCTCATCGGCTTGTATCCTGCTGGCTTCTCCCGTCCTTGTAGGCCTTAATCCCCACTCTGTGACATCGGAACTCATCACCCCAGCAACCAAGTGTGATGTCACAAACAGAGGGCTGGAGCCCTGCCAAACCTGGACTGACTGAGCTACAGAGGCAGGTGAAAACAGAGGACATGGAAGCCAAAGGGAAGGGAGGCTGTTTTTTTTTTAATTCATCCATATCTATCCAACCAAGATCCATGTAGCCTAAACCACCTATGTATGAGGGGTAACTCAAATCCCACGGGTTAGCATGCCCATAAGTGGAGATGTCCTTTCCTCCAACGTGCAAAGCCCCAGGTGCCTAAAGCTTCATGAGACAGTCAGGACACTGAACAGGAGGCCCTAAAGCCTGAGTGGATGTTCCGGTTTGTATTTTTTGTTGTGTTTTGTTTCTCTTCTTTAAAAAACAATTCTCTTTTATTATGAACTTATCAGTAAAGGAATACAAGCATCCGTAACACAAAGATGAACAAAGAAGAGAATTAAATTCAAAACCCCAAACTTCAGTTATACACAGTTCATTGAATGTCCTCCACACACAGACATCTATCAGCTTTGTACAAGCTAGCTCTTGTCCCATGCCTGGAACACTCTTGCTCCTCACCCTCCACCTCTTGGAATACCAGGCTTCCAGACTCAGCTCAATTTTCCCCTCCTATAAGAAGAGATCTTCCCTGAATCCCCTAGTTATTAGGATGAACCAATACATACATCTAGGTTTATGTGTATCTATGGGGAAGAGAGACAGAGAGAAAGAAAAAGAGAAGGAGAGACAAGGAGAAAGAAGGAGAGAGAAAAAAAGAGGGATATGCATATCTGCATAGAGATAGGTAGATGGATAGATAGAGAGATAGAAAGATAGATAGAAAGATAGACAGAAAGATAGATAGATAGATAGATGAAGGGACAGAGAGATACAGATGGATAGTAGATATGGATGGATACTAGATATGTATAGCTATGGATGGATAGATAAATGGATATGATGATAGAGAGATGGATGGATGGATAGATAGATAGGTAGATAGATAGATAGATAGATAGATAGATAGATAGATAGATAGATAGATAGATAGATAGATAAAATACTCTGCCCTCACCAGACCATTTCTGGAGTACTGCTTGAGCTCTGTGAATTTAGTGAGGACAATGATACCACAGAAAATGGCAAAAGAACACTTAGCCCATGCCATATGAGTTTTGGCTGAAAGAAGTGGGGATGGTTAGCCTGAGGGAGAGAAGACTGGGGCTGGGGAGGGATTTCTGTTTCACAGTGTTTGAAGGGTTGTCATGTGTAAGACATCATATTCACATGCACACACACACACACACACACACACACACAGAATACATTTTCTATGTGTCTGTAGCCTTTTTGTGTCCATGCTGTTCCTCCAGCAGAACACAAGCCTCCCATTATTAGCTTCTTCTCTTTAATCTGTATTAATTTTGAGCATACACATTGTATTTAATTATTTTGTGTTTATTTTGTCCAATCACACCCCCCACCCCCGCCCTGGAAAACGAAAGCTCCTTGAGAACAAGGACTATTTCCCTTTTTACTTTGTATTTCCAGCACCAAACACAAAGCCTGGAGCATAGGAGGACATTAACCTCTCTCTGCCTCAGTTTCCTCAACTGTAAAATGGGGATAACAACAGAACCCACATTGCAGAGTCATTGTGAGGATCAAATGTAGAGTGCTTAGCACAGTGCCTGGCACATAGTAGGTACTTAAATGTTTATTGACTTATAACCCAGAAGTAAGATCTTCTTAACTGGATGCGAGCTTGAAAGTTTTCTATTTCAGCCCCCTTGTTTTCTTCTTCTTTTTTTTTTTTTTTTGGAGAGGGGAGGGCCAGGCAATTGGGGTTAAGTGACTCGTCCAAGGTCATATAGCTAGTACATGTCAAATGTCTGAGGCTACATTTGAATTCAGGTCCTTCTGACTCCAGAACCAATGCTCTATTCACTGAGCCAGCTAGCTTCCCCAACACCCTCACTTTCAAAAGAGAAAGCAGAAACCCAGAGGGAGATGACACTTGCCCAGACTCTCACGGGTGCCAAGTAGCCGACCCGGCATTCGAACCTAGGTCCTCTGACTTGAGATCCTAAGCTCTTACCAATATACTATGCTGTCTTCATTTCAACTGCTTGGTATACATCTTCCTTATTCAAAGATTTGATCGTATCACTCCTCTACCTAACAGCCATCCTAAGATCACAGAAACCATGAGTCTATAGCTTGAAGAAAACTTAGATGCACCTAGTCCAACCTATGCAACATGCAGGGGAACAAAGAAAGAGACTGAGGCTCAGAGTGGGCTCAGAAAATGACTGACCAAACATCACACAGCAGTTGCAAGAGACAGGGTTTGAACCCAAGCCTTCCTGACTCCAGGTGTAGCCCACTACAGCTATGTCGGCCTGTCTCCAAGCCAGGAATTCTTTGCCTAGTGTCCATGAACTTAGAAAAATAAAATCTGTTATTATATATTATATAGTATCATATATTATTGATACTCTTATGCATTTTAATATTTTAATTTAGGCAAAAATATTATTCTGAGAAGGGCTTCACAGGCTTCACCAGACTATCAAAGGAGGTCCATGACCCACAAAAACCATTAGGAACTGTTATTCTAAAACACAGGATTTCAATTTGCAAAGAACCCTAGAGGTCACCTACTCCAACTCCCTCACCTCATAGAAACTGAGGCCCCGGAAAGAAAGAGACTTGCTCAAAGGCTCACATTTTCCAATTCAAGGACATTCTGGGCTGGAAGGGGACCTCAGGGTGGGTCCTTACTGAATTTAACTCCTCAAAAGTTCATTCCAACACTTGTGATTTTCAGACAAGATGAAAGCTGGTGGGAGACTATACCAAGTCCCAAGTTCAGTATTTAATTCTTAGCTCCAGTGAGCACCTCCTCTCCTGGATATGCTAGACTGGATTCCATTTGAGGAGAGTCTTTTTAGTCCAAGGTTAATCAACCTTTTTTGTATCAAGGACTCTCTGGCCAATTGGGCGATACCTATGGATCTCTTCTAATAATGCTTTTAAATGCATAAAATAAAAGACTCAAGATTACTAAGGAAATGAAAGACTAGTTGAAAATAAAGGTGGCATTTTTTTCCCAGCCAAGTTCATAGACCTCTGGATATCTAGCCATTGAAAGGAGTCGGTGGATCCCAGGTCAAGAATCCCTGACCAAGTGTGGAGTAGTGAACAGAGAGCTGGCCTCACAGCCAGAAAGACTTGAACTCAAGATCTACTTCTGGTACCTATTGGCTGTGATCCTGGATAATTCATAAAACTTCTCAATGCCCTAGACAGTTCTCTAAGACTTTAAGTTGCCGGGAAGGTGTCTACCTGCAATAGTAAAAGGAAATTCTTCACTGGGCACTCCCTACGAGGAGGAAATCAGAGGGCCGTATCTCTGATCTTCCTAGACCTTCCTAATGCAGAGAGCTCAGCAGTAGGCAGGGGTTGCCTGACTCCATGGGGCCCCCTGTTTTATCACATGGCCCCACATCTTCTCTTCCCCCATCATCTCTAAAGACCAGTCAGGCAAAAACATATGCCTGATGGGGTACACACTGCTCCCCTTCCCCCCCGCAACACACACACCCTCCCTTCCTCTTAGGACTAATGACCTAGCTTCAGTACTGAGGATGGGGGCAGCCAATAGCCAAAGAGAAAGGAACGAGGGAGGGGGTCATCCCAGGACTCTGTTTCCAATATAAATGAATGAGCATTTCGGCAAAGCAGGGAGCTCTCAGCCCTGAGCAGAATTGTCAGTGGTAAATAAATCATTGATTTTCCTCGCTGGACTTGCCAATTTCAGCTGGAGAAAATGAGTCGCATTTATCTGTTGTGTGAGACACTCTGATTTCTTGGGGCCAGGAGGGGGTAGGAAAATATTCACATGTACATGTACACACATCACCAGCAGCAGCACCCAGGGGGATTGGGAAGACTGAGCATCTCATTCCAAAAATCCGAGAATCCCTTTCTTCTTCCCCTCTTCTTGACTCTGTTCTCAGGGGGTCTTCAAGCTGCTTACAAATAAATGCATAGGAAATGGAAAGGGCCAAATTTTACACACCCGCCCTTCTTTTATCTCTCCCACCTTTTTTAAAATAAGGGAGAAAAGAAGCTCAGGCCAGGGATGGAGCTTCCTCTCCAACCCAGAGACCATTCAGGTAGGGACCTTTACAGTGTAAATAACTGTTAGAAATGAAGGAAGCAAAGCCTGGGAGCTATTATTGCTCTCTTTGTTTCTTCTCTCTGCCCTCTAAACTAATAATGGTTCATATCAAAGCACAGCTCACTTTTGGAGGCCCTAAGTTCCCACTGAGCCTCTCAGACTCACTACCTGGGTGACCTTGGGGGAGTTGCTTAGCCTCCGTGGGGATTCAGTACCCTCTACCGTCAAATGAAGCGGTTGGATGAGGTGGCCGCTGAGGTCCCCTCTGACACACACATTCCATGATTATAGATTTAGCATTTGAAGGGAATCAGTGAATAAATTGCAACTATGCCATATAGGATTGGGCATACCCTTTGACCCAGCAATACTACTACTAGGTCTGTATCGAAAAGAGATCAAACAAAAAGGAAAAGGACCAAGATGTACAAAAAATATTTATAGCAGCTCTTTCTGAGGTGTCAAAGAATTGGCCATTGTGGGGATGCCCATCCATTGGGGAATGGTGGAACCAGTTGTGGTATGTGAGATTGATGGGAGACCACTGTGATGGAAGAAATGATAAAGGGGGTGATTTCATCTGCCTTTTAAAACTACCGAAGCACACGATGAAACTTTGACAGTATCTGAGATCGCTGTGTCCTGGATCTATAAAGTAAAGGACCTTAAGGTCCTTGAGTCATCTAATTCAACGCCTTCATTTTACAGATCAACACTCTGAGACTCGGAGACCCCAGAGAAGTATCACACACGAGCAGCTTGGTTTCACACTCAGGTGCCATGACTCCAGAAGTAGCATATTCTCTCCATCACCCCAAGATGGAAGCTCTTTCTCTAATTCCTACACAATAGCAGTCAAATGTAAGTTCCTCAAGGACAAGGAATATTGTCTTTGGTTACTTGGAATGTTGTCTTTAGATTCTGTATATCTATTACCTGCTACAGGGTAGGGCACATGGTAAGGGTCTATTAAACTCTTGTGGGATCAGATTGGATTAGAGTGGATTAAGAACCCTTCCATATATTCTCCATAGAGCAGCCAGCCAACCTCCTAGAAGCCTTTGGGTTTTGTAAACTGGGCTGTCCATTCATTATCTGTCACTGTCACTACTCGAACAGCGCGCCTCCTTCTCTGGTCACGTGTGTCCTTGATAATGGCTTCTACGCAACTTTCTGCATGCTAGTCATCAGTGCTAAGAGGATTTCTCACCTGCTCACCCTGACCACGCATCACTCCATTGTCCTCTGGAACCCTGTCCGCTGTGATTCTTCTGAGAGGGCGTTTCATCATTCGTAGCCATGCAGCACCACTACAACAGTAACTGAAAATGTAATAGACATTTCTATAGCACTTTTCAAAGAGATATATACATACACATGTGCATATATACACGTGTATATACATACACCTACATATACACACAAACACACATACACATATGCATATGCGTATATCTATACATCTATATATGTGTATATGTACGTATATATATGTATAGAAGCTCATTTGATCATTATGCCAACTAGGGAAGAGGGGATAGATGTCATCCTTATACCCATTTTACAAATGATTAAACAGGCTCAGAGAGGGTAAATCAGTTGCCCAGGGACACACAACAAATGAGGCAAGATTAGCACTCAGGTATTCCTGACTTCAAGTCCAGCCTTCAGTCCCCTATGCCAGATAACTATCTATAATAAAATATTTTTCAAAAGGATTTTAAATTTTAATTGTCCCTCACAACTTTTTATGATATTGGGGTAACAAGGGTTCCCATTTCATAGCCAAGGAGATGGAAGCACAGAGAGGTTGTTGTACTCACAGCTGATGTCAGAGCCAGAAATGGAAATAAAGTAGGCTTCTGGCTCGCTGTCTCACACTTAACCCATGAGTTACTGACAAAATTGCTATAGCCCTCACTGGAAGGAAGGCTTTCCTTCTTTCCTTTCTCCTTTTTAGCTCAATCCATCTGCTTCAAGAAGTCAAGGGTGGTGGTTGGGGGGATGAGGGGAGAGGTTGTTCTTATTTTTTTGTTTGCTTGATTTGTTGTATTTTTTAAATTAATAAGTGCTGATTTTCTTTTCCCCAAACTCCTCTCATCCACCACTCCTCTCCCCTCAGGGAGAGAGAAATAGAGAAAGACAGATATATGGACAGACAGAGAAAGAGAGACAGACAGAGACAGAAAGACAGAGACAAAGACAGAGAGAGAGACAGAGACAGAGACAAAGAGACAGAGAGAGACAAAGACAGAGAGAGAGAGACAGAAATAGAGAGACAGAGACAGACAGAGAGACAGAGAAAAAGAGACAGAGACAGAGATAGAGAGAGAATGCTAAAGCAAGGTCCACCCTTGGCCTTATCCAAAAAGCATCTCATTCTGTATCTTGCAGGCTCATTCTCTGTCAGACATTGGGGACCATGCTTCACCATCAGTTTCCTTGCATCAGAAATGATCACTGTGTGGATGAGAATCCCCAAGTCTTTGAAAGCTCTTAGTCTTTCCAATGCCATTATTCTATAAATTACCCTCCTGGTTCTCCTCAGTTCAGTCTACATTAGTTCATGCAGGTTTTTCCAGACCTGAAACCATCCCCTTCATCATTCCTTATAGCACAATAATATTCTACTATATTCATAGGCCATAATTTGCTTAGCCATTTCCCAATTTATGAGCACCCCTAGTTCTTTTTCACTGCAAAAAGAGCAGCTGAAAATACTTTGTCCACATAGGCCCTTTTTGTCTTCCTTTTGGTTGTCGTTGTTTTATTTCTTTGGAGTATAGACCTAGTCATGCGAGGTCAAAGGGTAGGCACAGTTTAATAGCTTTTGGGGTACAGTTCCAAATTGCTTTCCAGAATGACTAGACCGATTTATAGCTTCGCCAAATGTGCATTAATATGCCTATTTCTATACAGTCTTTCCAGCATTTGTCGTTTTTCATTTTTGTCAACTTTTCCACTCTCATGGGTGTGAGACGACATCTCAGAGTTATTTTTTCACTTAAGTGTGATGGTCTGGGACCACTAGCCTTCAGTGAGATAGCAGCCCAGCCTATGCTTTCCATCATGGCTGGTCTTGTTAGAATATAAGCTCTCTGAGAGTAGTAATGTCTAATTTTTGTATTTGAATCCTCAGTGTTTCTCACCCTGTCTGGCACAGAGTAGACATTTAATAAATGTTTGCTGATGGGTGGATGGATAGATGGATGGATGGATGGATGGATGGATGGATGGATGGATGGATGGTGCTGTAGATCTATTAGCTGGGACTCCTTTCAGAGCTAAGGGGCTGGGGCTTATCTCTACAGAAAATGAAAGAATCTAAATAGGAAGGAACCTCAGAGGTGAACTTGTCCAACCTTTATCTGAGTAAGAATCTCTCTACCATATGCTCAGAAAGTGGTCATTTATCTTTTGCTGGAGGAAGACTTCCAGGGAAAGGGAGCCCAGTGTATCCCCAGGAAGCCTGTTCCACCTGAGGACAGCTCTCAGGCCTAGGAAGGTTTTCTTTATTTCAATTCTCCAATGTCTCTGGGATCTTTTCAGCTTGGTTGTTCTATTGAGCTTGATGGCACAGTGGATAGAACTTGGAATCAGGAAGACTCTTCTTCATGAATTCAAATCTAGCCTCAGACACTTACTAGCTGTGTGACCTTGGGCAAGTCACTTTACCCTATTTGCCTCAGTTTCTTCATCTGTCAAATAAGCTGGAGAAGGAAATGGTAAACTGCTCCAGCATCTTTGCCAAGAAAACCCCCAATGAGATCACAGAGTTGAATGTGACTGAACAACAATATCATTAATCACCATCCATCTATGCCTCAGTTTCCTTGTCTGTAAAATGGGTATAATAGCACTTACCTTCCAGAACTGTTGTGAGGATATAAGATAATTATAAAGCTCTTTGCCCAGTGTGTAGCACACAGTATGTACTTAATAATTGCAGATGTCCTCTCTGTCTTTATATTAATAAGATACCAATGGAGTCTTCAGGCTACTCATCAGTTATATCTCACTCTCACCAAGTGACCTAGCTCTTCTTTTTCCTCTAGTCCAATAAACATTTCCAATCTGATAAATATTTATTAACACCTACTATGTCCCAATCAGAGGGGAGAAGAGGCTGAGGGAGGTGGTGTTGATAAAGGCT
>CM053622.1:18429370-18451310 GCA_028646595.1 Phalanger gymnotis | reverse complement strand
CAACCAAGCCTATCTAAGATGGTGAACTTAATCAATAAATGTGTGTTCTCACTGCTCCACCCATCTGTCTTTCTCCCTCTCCTCCGGCCTTTCTATTCCCAGAGACGCAACAACATTGAAATTAGACCAATTAATAACTCTACAATGGCCTCTAAGTGTTCAAGCGAAAGGAAGAGTCAATCGATGAGGTAAACTTCATTGTTGTCTTAGTTTAAGAAATTGCCACAGCCATCCCAGCCTTCAGTGAACTCCACCCTGAGCAGCCATCAGCAGTCAGCATCGAGGCGAGACCCTCCCCCAGCAAAACGGTTACGACTCATTTAAGGCTCAGATAATGGTTAGCGTTCTTTAGCAATAAAGTATTTGTTTAATTTATGTACATTGTTTTTTTAGACATAGTAGTATTGCACACTTCATAGATTATAGTATAAACATAACTTTTATATGCACTGGGAAGTAAAAAAAATTTTCGTGACTATTGCGACATTTGTTTTATTGTGGTGGTCTGGAACCGAACCCCCAATATCTCTGAGGTGCCCGTATTCCTAACATTTGGTCCAATGCCTGGCATATAGTAAGCATTTAATGAATGCTTTTTGATGACCACCCCCATTAGAGGTTCATGCTTGCATTGTTAGCCTAAAAGGTTCACTAAGTATGAATTTCCACAATCCAAATAGGTCCAGATCTTCATCCTGCTGGGAAACGCAAGCCCCTCCTCCCTAATCTGCTCAATTTCACAAAACTCTGGTCATGTGACTCGGCTGTTATTGTCTCCACTACAGAAGACACTGGACACGCATTTCAGAAGCGTTTTTGTTCATAAGCAGAGAATCAAGAAAAAGAAAATCAGAAATATGTTTGAAAAAGACAGGGTGGCCGTGAACTCAGTTGTTTTGTTTTCCCCAGACCCAGGTCACAAACAGGCAGTCTCTAAACCCAAGTTTTAAGGAAAGAAATTGTGCGATTGCCACCTCCCAATTTCCATCTTGGTTGGTTGCCCCATTCTGGGAGTGTGAAATAAGCGCAGTTTCCATTCACAGACTACAGGAGGATTACTGTCAAATTGGGGGTGGAGGGGCGGAGATGCAGCGACCTACCCCTGTAGGCTTTAAGGCAGCAACTTCCAACGCTCTCTCCCGTTGATTCCCACCTTCTACAAGAAGCTTCTCCCAAGCCTGCTGAATTCTCGTGCCTTCCCGACTCCCCGTTTATTCATGGAGGTAGCCTGTTTGTACACAGTTGTCTATAAGCTGTCTCCCCTATTTGATTCTGAGCTCAAGGGCAGGGACTTTTTTGCCTCTGTCTATATCGTGAGCACTTAGCACAGCTCCAGGCGCATAGTAGGCATTAAAAAATGCTTACTGACGGACTCATTTCACGATCAAGAGGATCGAATCAGGTGACAATTACAGAAAGGGCTTAGCACAGTACCTGGCGCATAGCACCCTATCATTATTATTATTTACCTGGGGATTGTATGGATTTGAATAACTAGCTTCATCCCAGAGGAGGAGGCCCCAGTCCCAGATGGGTTGTAGAGGATTTTAATGACTTCTTCCAGCTCGTTTGTCTCTGGTAGCACCGTGGAGTGTGGACAAGAGCAGGCCAGGTGTGGAGCAAGATTCTCCCTGCCTGGTTGACCTTGGCCGTCTTCCCTCCTCTGTCTCTCTTGGAGTTAAACTTCTTTGGGTTGGGGGGGACGAAAGTCGAGGGCAATTGGGCACTCAAATTTGTATGACATAGTCCTACCCACAAGGAGATCACAGTCTCATAGGGAAGACGATGAGAAGCCAGCTCGTGCTAAGGGAAAAAGGCAGAAGATGAATGCTGTTCAACCCTGCTATGGACATTCTCCCTCTTCATAGACCCTTCCAAAGTTGTCATTCAATTGTTTCAGTCATAGCTGACTTTTTGTGACCTCATTTGGGGGCAAAGATACTGGAGTGGTTTTCAGTTTCCTTCTCCAGGTCATTTGACAGATGAGGAAACTGAGGCAAACAGGGCAAAGTGATTTGCGTAGGGTCACACAGCTAGTAAGTGTCTGAGGCTAGATTTGAACTCAAGTCCTCCTGACACCAGGCCGAGAGCTCTATACACCTAGCTGCCCTTTTATAGTATTAGTTAGTTTTAAACTCCATATATATATTTCAACAGGAACTCTCTTTAGGAGTGACCCAAATGCAGGCATTTTAGATAGTGATCTGGGCTAGTGAGAGAGGCATTTTTCTCCATTTTTCCTGATTCCCACCTCATAGTCCTACCACCTATTCTGTCTATGCTGGCGCTGTCTCTGCCCCCACCAACAAGCCAGAGATGATTTCACTCTAGTGGCGTCTCCCGCTGTGAGCACTCCCAGCTTCCCCACTGGGATGAATGTGATGCAAGGGGGGGCCGGGGAGGGAGAGGGAGGGAAACAAGCCCTTCTTCACTTAAAAAAGAAATAAAATAGTCAGTAAGTATTTACTGACTTGGCAAAGACCTCTCAACAGGCCAGCAGAAACACAAACACAGGCCCCAGCAGCTTCAGCTTCATCTGCAGCCTTGGTTTATTAAAACTGAAAGTGTTTATCACCCAAACACTTGTGTGTGTGTGTGTGTGTGTGTGTGTGTGTGTGTGTGTGTGTGTGTGTGTGTAAGAGAGAGAGAGAGACAGAGACCTACAGATAGGCAGACAGACCGAATGAGAGAGTGTGAGTGTGAGTGAATATGTGTGTCTGTGTGTGTGTGAGAGAGACAGAGAGACAGAAACAGAGTGAGAGTGTGCGAGTGTTTATGTGAGTCTGTGTGAGTGAATATGTGAGAGTGTGTGTGTGTGCACGTGTGTGTGTGAAAGCTGTTGCTCCAGCTGATGGCCATGTAAGGAGACAGGCCTGGAGAAGGCCCCAGCCCCAGCCTTCTCTCCTCTGCAGATGCTCCAGAGGGCCAAAGAGCTGGGTTCCCCAAGGGGGCTTTCTCTCAATCCTGGTCAGTTGCAGGATGCTGGGCCTGCCTCTGTTGACTGACTAACTACCAGAAGACACGGCCTTTGGCAGAGGAAAGCGATAGCCTCATCACAGGTGGGAGAGGAGGGACGCGAAGGCTGAGCTCTGACTTCAGGCCTCTGTTGAGCAATGCCTCTCCACATGCACCCATTTCCTGGACCTTGGGCCCAGGCTGATTCTCTCTGAACAGTGATCAGCCTTCAGCTCTGGCTCTTCCTTTCTTTCCCATGTCCAAAGATACCAAAGCAATTTCAAGGATTCTATCTCTTACCTGACTGAAATCCCTGCGGAACCTCAAAATCAACCCGTTTCTTCTCTTCTCCTTCTATGCAGCTAGGTGGTACAGTAGGTAGTACACTGAGCCTGGAGTCAGGAAGACTTGAGTTCAAATCTAGCCTCAGACACTGACAAGCTGTGTGACCCTGGGCAAGTCACTTAACCCTGTTTGTCTCAGTTTCCTCATCTGTAAAATAGGATAATGACATCACCTCCCTCCCAGGGTTGTAATGAGGATCAAATCAGGTGATGATTATAGAAAGAGTTTAGAGAGCTTATACCTGGTACGTAGCACCCTATTATTATTATTATTTCCTGGGGATTGTCTGGATTTGAATAACTAGCTCCAGCCCAGAACTGCTTTCCAAGTTCTGCCCTTAGAGTCAAGAAGAGCTGAGTTCAAATCCTGTGACTCTTGGGAAAGCCATTAAAATCTCTGTGCCTCAGTTTCCTCATCTGTAAAATGGGGGGTTGGCCTGGACTGCCTTTAAGGTCCCTTTCAGCTCTAAATCTATGGTTCTATGATTTTTCTTTAATATGATTTCCATGTTTCAAATTAGAGGACCCGGATTCAAATTTTGACCCTACTACTTAGCTCCCGTGAGGTTCTTCTCCCTCAGAGGTTCTCAGAGTACACTATGAGTATCAGGGCATCTCCTTTGGCAAGTCTCTTTCTGTGGCTGGGCCTCAGTTTCTTCCTCTGTGAAAAGAAGGGATTAGATTAGATTAGCTCTAAATTCTCTTCTAGCTCTAAGTCTGTGATCCTAGCAAGGTGAGTGGAACACTGATTCCTTTATCCATCCATCCATCTATCCACCCATCTATCCATCCATCCATCTATCCATCCAAGAGGGATTCAATATGGCACCATAAAAAGTATCTAAAGCAGGAGAGAGTGAGGTGTAGATCTCAGCTCTGACATTTGACGGTTTCATCGTTATTGGAAAATTATTTCATCATATGAACCTCAGTTTCCACACCTGTAAAATGGGAACAGGAATATGCATACACTAACCTTATCTTAAGAAATGTTTTAAATTGTGAGATATATGTGTATACATGATATATATATATGTGTGTGTGTGTGTATGTGTATACACATATATGCATATATATACATACATACATATAAACATGCAAAAAGTTAACATTTATACAGCACCTACTATGTGCCAGGCAACATGCTAAGCACTTTACAATTATTATCTCATTTGATTCTCACAACAACCTTGGGAGGCAGGTGCTATTATTAGTCGCTCAGGGTCACACAGCTAGTAAGTGTCTGAAACAGGATTTAAACTCAAGTCTTCCTGAGGTCTGCTTTCTGAGGGAAAGATATAGTCTGCCTTACTCTGCAAGAGTGAGTTGTACTCAACAGTGTGCTGACCGCCTATCTATGTGTGTGCTGTCTCCCTCTATAAAACATGTGTACCTTGAGGGCAGGGACTGTTCCTTTTTTATCTTTGTGTTTCCAGTGCCTTGACCCATAGTAGGTGCTTTACCAATGCTTGTTGATGGACTGATTGAACTCTCTGAGTGCAGACTGCCCTTCTATTCACCTAGCTTCTGTTAATGGTGCTAATGAAATGCTGGGGCGTGTGGAGTTCCCGGGATTCTTCCAGGCGTCCTTAATGTGAGCATTATTTAGGACCTGAAGTCTGTTCAGGAGGAAGCTTAATCATTCTGTCAATATTATGACACAGCTTGTCAGGGAGCTGAGATCAGATTGCGTGCAGTCGGCGTTCACTTGGTGGGCAAAGATTTTTCTTCTGCTTTGTTTTGCGCTCAGATCTTAAAAGCGCCAACCCTGAGTCATGGGGATGAAGAAGGATGCACGTCCCCAGTCTCTTGTAATCTCCCGTGGAATCATTCGGGTCTCGCCTTCCCCAGCGAGACAGTCAGGGCTCTCCCCACGCCACCTCTGCAGTTCTATCCACCGAGACTCCCTGGAATGAGCCCTCTGGCCCAGCCCAGTTAGTCTCTAGAACGTTTCCTGAAGGCATTTGATGTAACCCCTCGCCTCTGTCATCGCTCCCCTTCTCCCGGGATCTACGATTTCGAATCACAGGATGAGGCCACTTAGAAAGGGCAAGGGTTCTAGAAAACAGCTCATCTGCTCTCTTTGTTTTATTTTGGAGAGAATATGTTTTGGCCATCAGCTTTGCTTTTATCTCCTAGGTGGTTCTGATTACTGTCCCCTCCTCCTACTGCAGACACCACACATTTGAACTCTCATTTTTAATCACAATTATAGCTAACGTTTATATAGCACTTAGCGTGTTTCCGATGCTTTACAAGAATCGTCTCATTCAATTCACACAGCAACCCTGGGAGCTCCCCGGGAGCTATTATCATTCCCCTTTCACAGAGAAGGAAACTGAGGCAAAGTGACCTCCCATATTACCGATGAGGAAACTGAGGCAAGATGACTTGCCTGGGGGCACACAGCTGGTCTGCATGTGAGGCAGGAATTGAACTTAGGTCTTCCAGACTCCAGGCCCCATGCTCTATCTCCTGTACCACCTCACTACCCAGAAACTTTAACTTGTCTTTGTTAAGACAAATAACTAAGTGACCACATCAAAGAATGTACGTAGGATTCTATCCTAGTAGGTCCAGTCTTCTCTGTGAAAAGAAAAAAGGTACATTTCATTATCTATGTTCCTGGATAATTATCAATTTGCTTATTTCTAAAATTTTTATATCACTATGAGTTCTGGACATTCTCTGTTTTCCCCATCATCAAAGAACTGACCCTTTCCTTTTAGAAATCAATTGACAAGCATTTATTAAGTGCCTACTATGTGCCAGGCACTGTGCTGAACACTGGGAATGCAAAGGAGTTGAGCATTTATTAAGCACCTACTATGTGCCAAGCACTAAGGATACAAAGAAAGGCAAAAGATCATCCCTGCCCTCAAGGAGTTTGCATACTAATGTGGAAAACAACATACATAAATCAGAACCTACAAGATACACGCAAGTAAGGGAAGATAGCCTTAAAATTGATTTTTCTGGTATCGTTCTTTAAGATTTACAAGCACTTTTCTAATATTATCTTACTGGATTCTCCCAAAGACTCAGTGAGGTAGATACTGTTACTCTCCCCATTTTATAGGGGCTGAGTAGGCCAAGTGACTTTCTCAGCATCACACAAGCAGTTTATGTCTGAGGTAGGATTTGAACCCGGGTCTTCCAACCTCCATAGCCAGCGTTTGATCCACTATACTACATTGCCTAGCAAAGAAGAGTCTGTTAAGCAAAATCAACTGATTTCGTGAGTGTATCAGCAAGTGTACACAACATTCTGCCCTCATCGTCCTCTGTCTCTCAGCCAAGAGAAAGACTGTTTTCCAAGAGAATAAAATGGTTTCTTCTCCTTGAAGGCAGGAACCATTTCCTTTTTGCTTTTGTATACCCACCATCAGAGGTAGCAAGGTAGCACCATAGTGCACAGAGCGCTCAGCCTAGTTCAGGAAGACCTGAGTTCAAATCCACCCTCAGAAGCTTCCGAGATGTGTGACCCTGGGCAAGCCACTTTACATTTGTCTGCCTCAGTTTCCACAACCATCGAATAGGAATAGTAATAACACCAGCCTTCCAGGGACATTACGAGGACTAAATGAGATACATGTAAAGTGCTTAGCACAGCGCCTAGCACATAGTAGGTGCTTCATAAATATTTGTCAAGTAATTGATGCTTCGTTGATTTCTCACGAGGACTTTTGTTGATTTCACCCAGTTTGCCTTCCTTCAGGTGACACTTTCTTTGCCACCACGGAGTAGCTGTATGTCCTGATTCTGCTCTTTCACTCTCCATCAGTAACACATCATGCCAAATTTCTCTGAATGCTTCATATTCATCATTTTCCATTGCACAGTAACATTCTGCTACATTCATGTAACATAATCTGTCTGGACACACCCCAATCAATACAACAGAGAGAAGAGTGTCTTTATCAATGCCACACAATTAGTTAGCATCAAGGCTGTTACTACAACTTAAGCCAGGGATTCAATCAATATTTGTTACTGCTTTAATGGATGAGTGGGATGGCATAAAAGAAAGCAAGAACCCAATATTTCATAACTTGAGCCTTCACAGAATACCCCCTAAGACAGAGCACCCTTTCCCTAATAACCAAAGTAGGCAATGCATTTTTTTCCTCTAGAATATTGGATTAAATCAAATATAAATGTCTACACTTGTGTCCAAAAGTTCCACTGAACAAATGGCTAAATGAGATAGTATGGGAGTTTTAGTCAATCAACTGGACAGTTTGAGAATCAAACGAACTAATGAGCGTGTAAGTTGCATTAAGAAAGGTGATGGGAAATGATAGTTCTACTGTCCTCCTCCTTAGGCACATGTGGAGAATATATTGGGTTCCGTTCTGAGTATCATGTTTTAGAAAAGACATAGAGAAACAAGGTACAGAGTGTCCAGAAGAAGGTGACCTGAGCCTAAGATCCGGAGGAAGACCAGGAAGTCTGCAGAGCCTTTGAGGGGTAAAACAAGGTGAATCAACTTTATTCTATTTTCTCATTGAATTTCACATGTCATGATCAGACAATGTAATACATGGTTAAGTGAGAAGCAAAAGACTTTTTTAAAACCTGCTTCAAACAACATGAATTTCTATGTGACCTTGAGAGTAACATTCTGCCCACAGAAAGTGTGCTACGGATGTGTTTCTTCCAGGCTCATGTAACGACCATACTCATCATCTCCCTCTCTTTCTTATGCCTTTTGTCTCTAGAGATGTAGTTGGCTGTACGCTACTACTGGCCATCAACTTGTTTTTTAGCCTAGGGGTAATATGATGGCCCCCAGGTCCATGGTCCCTTCCTCTGCTGCTTTATGTAGTCTATAGTAAATGAAAAGTTAAGGGTATACTCACAATAGCTCATAGCACCTACTTGGAGAAATTCCTAACTTTAGGCAGAGTTTTGGCTCTACATTAATTTGAATTTAGGCTAATCTCGATATAATCCCTGGCATTTTTATGGTTGAAGTAAAAATTCAGATTCCAGAAATATTGAGATAAAGAAATTATGAGGGAGGGAGAAAATTTAGAACTCAGCTCTTGAAATCCCACTTCTTCCTCTCACTCAGTCTCTCCTAGACCATATGTGTATATTTACAGAACATAACTCAATTTTATCTTATGGTTCAAAGACCTCAGTAGTTTCATATTGATCTCAAGGCTGAGGAGAAAATGTTTGTCTCTCAGAATTACAAATCCCAGGGTGTAGTGAGTTGTCAAAACTCTGTGACATATACCCAAAAGGTAAATTGATCTCCTTCCAATATGAAGAGGTGAGAGGCCTGGAAGAATGTCTTTTTTACTCTCCAGGTTATCAGGGAGAATGAAGTCCTCCTTGAAAGATTAGATTACCATCGAGGAAGAAACAAGGAAGAAAAAGCCGTAAAAGAGAAGTCTCACTTAGATCAAGAGGTTGGAGGTTTGGAGACTGTGGTACATAGAAGAAAAGCAAGAAGGACTATGGGACATCTGGAGCTTAGTAAGAGTTCTGTGGCCCTACCTGCAGAGGAGAGGTTGGTTCTTAACCCTTTTATGCCATAGACTCCTTGGGTAATCTGGTGAAGCCTTTGGATATTTTCTCAGAGTAATGTTTGTAAATAAGTGAAGGGAAAACTAAATTTCAGTTAAAGATCAGTGAAGATAAAGGTAAAAAATTTTCCCACTCAAGTTTGTGCCCCTTCCCCTTGAAATTTACACATGGATCCCTTGGTGGTCCACGGAGCCCAGGTTAAGAATCCTTACTATAGAAAGAAGAGTGGGACTGTCTCTGTCTAAAGTGATTCAAGGAAAGAAAACCTACATCCCTAGATGGAATCTGATCCTACAAGGCGAAAGAAGAAAAAGAAAGTAGTCATGATGGGTAACTTACTCAAAGCTAATGAGGTAACTTTTTCAACATAACATAAGTCACAAAAAGGACCCTTGTCTTCCTAAATGTGTATCTGCTATGTGATGGAGACCCTCCTAAGAACTGCCAAACCTGACCACCATGATCCAAAATGGATGATTTATATGGGGGTGGGGGGGAAGATAGCTCCAGGCGAAATCTAAAAAGCATTGCTAAGGATCATGAAGTCCGGAGAGATGGAGAAGGAAGACGGAGCAACCAATACCTGAAAACCTTGAGGATATGGGTGGTATTTTCAACAGTGCTGCTATCTGAAGACAGGGCATTCAGAAAAAGGGAGATTTGGTGACAGATGACTAAGAAGATGATTTCTGAGGTTAGCCTTTGGATTTCTGGCTTATACAAGGATGAAAAGCTCTTGGCAAGAAATTGAACAAACCTAACAAAGACCAATATAAACAAATTTGCTTGGAGACTGGGGAAATCGAGTTAAGACTGAATAAGGAGCAGAAGGGAGAAAACTGACTACCTCAGCACAACAAAAAGAAACAGGCAACCCATACAAAAAAGAATAAGAGACAGGACCAGTAACTGATGGAAGGCAATATCCCAGGAAAAAACTTAGCAATAAAACCTTAATTGCCTATTAACAAATGCACAGACTATTGGTAATAAACATGAACAAGAAGAAGCAAGCATTTATTAAGCGCTTACTGTGTGCCAGGTGCTTTGCTAAGTGCTAGGGATACAAAGAGAGGCAAAAAAGACAGCCCTTGCCTTCAGAAAGCTCACAGTCGAGTGGAAGAGAAAATATACAAACAACTATGTACATGCAAGATAGAAACAGGCCATCTCAGAGGGAAGGCACTATGTTGGGGGCAGGAGGAGGGACTGGGGAAGGCTTTTTGTAGAAAGTGGGATTTGGGCTGAGGCTTGAAAGAACCAAGGGTAGCCAAGGAGTGAAGCTGAGGAACATAACTGAACTAAAGACTGCATTTTGATTTCAAAGGTACCATTGAAACATGGTGAAATGGAACCCGTTGTTGGAATTTGGGCCTGGAAGGGTATGACTTATACAAAAGAACAGTAATAGGTAAAGGGGGCTGGGGTACATGGAATGAATAGCGTCGTATATTAAGAATATTAATTCAATTGAAGAAATATAGAAACCTAAAGGGAAGGACGTGGTGGAAAGTGTTTAGCTGAGAATCAATAGAAGTAGAAAAATATATACAGCTAAGAGGTCAATTTAGGCTTTATTGTCAGGGGAAAAAAACTTCCTACCAATTAAAGCTATCTGAAAGTGGAATGGGCCGCCTCAGATTCTGTAATTTTGCAAAGTTCCAAAGGCTTAATCTTTTGAGTGAGAAATTGGCCAAGGAATCAAATTCTTAAGACACAATCAAAAATGATTCTTATAAGGAAGGGGAAAAAAGAGATTTGCCTAAAGGACTGATTTGCTTTTCATGGATAAATATTAAAATTTTATATTAAAAAGACATGTATAGAAGACGGAACCAAGGTCAGATAAGTGAGGGTAATTAAGAATGCTAGCACAGTCCTATAAAGAATGTATTAGGACTGTGAGTGCCCAGACTAAATTCAATAAACAAGCCTGTGATAAAACACCTACTATGCTCCTGCTATGGAATACAAAGCCAAAAACACAACATTCTCTTCCTGTAAAGAGCTTATGTTCACTTAAACACATTTAAGTGAAGACAAAATGCATGGAAAGTAAACACAAGGTCATTTAAAGAGGGAAGGCACCACCAGCTGGAGGCATGAGGGAAAGCTTCCTGTGGGAGGTGGCCATTGAGGTGACTGCTGTGGGGAGCTAGAGATTCTAAGAGGCAGAGGTGAAGAGGAAGAGCATTTCGGAGATAGGGAAGAGTCGATTAGCACAAAGACACAGAGACGGAAGATGGACTCCTATGTACAAGGCATAGGGTTAGAGGCAGCTAGGTGGCCCAATGGATAGAGTGGGAGTCAGAAAGACTTGAGTTCAAATCCTCCGTCAGATACCTACTAACTGTGGGACACTGGGCAATTGACTTAACCTGTGTCTTCCTCATTTTCCTCATCTGTAAAATAGGTATAATAATAGTTTGTGACAATCAAATGGATTAACATGTAAAGTGCCTTGCAAGTTTTAAAGTACTATTATAATGTTGTAATACATAATGATAATATATTGATAATGATAATATACTATAATATAATATACCATGTTATAATATAAAGTGTTATTATAATGATATTATAAACAAGTAGTTACAAGCAATGATATTATAAGTAATGGTATGGTAAGTAACGATAATGTACTTACTATGTGCCAGACTGTGCTATTTTTCCAAAGCTTTCCCATCTGTGTCACCCAGCTCTCTCACAGAGCATCAGCCGGGTCAGGCAACCCTTCATTTCTTAAAATCAGGTTCCCCTGCAGTGAAATCCCAGCCCCAAAGGCCTTTCCCCACCCCTCCAGGCTCTGGGGTCACTGTCTTTCCCTGTGTTCTTTACCTGGCAACAAAACTTTTTGTCTTCCTTACAAAATGTCTCAGCGGGGGATGTTATCACTGCCTCATTTCTCCTTTGGTTTTATGGTCTGTTATATTCATTAATAACACTGTAAAACAGGTTGTAAAATGTATTAGTAATAAGGCTTTAAGAGCTAATGGCAAACTACATTCAACTCTAAGTGTAAGGGGCCCCCCAGCTCAGTCCTGTCTGGCACAGTCAAGCTTAGCCATAGTCCTGAGCTCTGCTCTGGTCCCATGCTTGGGGAAAACATGGATACCCCATTACTAAAATGGTGTTTCTAGATGGAGCCATCTTTTAAATGGACCTCTAAGAGACTGCTGGATGTGGTAGGCTGTGGATCCTTCCCAGCACTGTCTGCCAGAGGTGGAACAAATGACTGTCTGAGTTGCAGCTTGGGTCTTTGGGGAAGGGATGACCCTATGCTAAGGAAAAGTGGAGGAAGGTAGGCTTAGCTTATGTGTGTGTGTGTGTGTGTGTGTGTGTGTGTGTAGCTCTCTCATATTCCTGTCACCGCCAAAAGAGCTCCCCCACAGTGGTCCACACACATACACTATGCCTTCCCTCTGAAATCATCTCCAATTAATTCCATCTATAGCTTCTTTGTAGTCACTTCATCCTATTTGCCTCAGTTTCTTAATCTGTCAAATAATCTGGAGAAGGAAATGGCAAACCACTCTAGTATCTTTGCCAAGAAAACCCCAAATGGAGTCATGAAGAGTCAGACGTGACTGAAAACAACTGAATAACAACTAAAAACAACTGAACAGCATAGCTTGTTGGTACATAGCTATTTGCTATGAGCTCTTTGAAAGCAAGAGCTATTTTTCTTCCTCTTATTTTGTTTCCCTACACTGCCTAGCACATAGTAGGTGCTTAATAAATGCTTGTTGATTTGACTTAACCCATTCAAAACTATCAGTGTGTTTACTTTTTTTCCCTCTAGATGGCTAGAGGACACAGCTCAAAGCAAAGGCATTTAGTGAAATTGCATAGTAAAAGAAATAATTAGAATAGAAGATTCTACCCATAAGCCTTAGGGAACACTCCAACAAATGCATAGACCATCAGTTAGAGTGAGCATGAAAAGGGAGCATGCTTGAGAGACACATGTATAAGCAACATATGTGGACATGTGCCTAATGGTGCTTTAACTTCCACAGTATACAACTTATCTTTTTATCAATAGTATTCTCCAGGTGATGCTACACCGCTACCAAAATAGAAGACCACACTCTCCGAATGATCAAATTATGAGAGAACTAAGATACCAGGGAGAGAGAAATTGCAGATGTAAATGGACTGAAGAACCTTATCAGCAACAACATTAATACAAGAAGTCATGTTGAAAAAAACATCTAGGTTGGGCAGCTAGGTGGCGCAGCGAGTAGGACCCCAGCCCTGGAGTCAGGAGGACCTGAGTTCAAATCCATCCTCAAACACTTGACACACTTACTAACTGTGTGACCTTGGGTAAGTCACTTAACCCCAATTGCCCTGCTTTCCCCCTCCAAACAAGCTAAGAAACAAACAAACAAAAACATCCAGGTAATGTATGATTGGAAAATAGTGGATAAATCATGTAGTGAGAAAAAGGGATGATGAATGGAGAACCTAAATGGTGCACTGGTACTCATGGAACAATGGATGGAATACAGAAAGGCCCGAGTTCAAATCAGACCTCAAACACTTCCTTAAGCTGTGAGACTCTGGGCAATTCGTGTAACATCTCTCAGCCTCAATTTCCTCATCTGTAAAATGGGGATAATAGCAACACCTACATCACAAAAGTGTTGTGAAGAACAAAATACATAATAGTTGTATAGTGCTTTGGACACCTTATAGTAGTAAATAAAGGCTAGCTATTCTTATCATCATCATTATCATCATCATTTTACATTATCTAAATTTTTCACTTGGAAAACCCATCCCATATAAAAAAAAGAACCCTCTTTAAGGAAAAAAAAAAGAAAATCAGCAAAACCAGTCAACACATAGAACACTCTGAAAATGTATTCCATACCAGAGGACTTCTCATCTCTACAAACCAATGGAGGAGGGGTAGGGAGTGGAAGCATCCTCGTATATCTCTGGTTCGAGGCCATGTTTGTTCTTCGCAATTTTGCAATACTTATTTTCTGTGGTTTTCTGGTGGTGGTTGTTTCCATTGACATTGTTTGTCTTCATGGTATATATTGTTTTCCTGGCTCTGTTGACTTCATTCTGCATCAGTTCATGTAAATCTTTCTGAGCTTCTTGGAATCCATCATATTCATCATTTCTTATAGCAAGTAATATTCTATTCCATTCATGCACTACATTCAGACAGAGGATCTAGATATGAGTTTTAAGATAAGAAGTAGAGGCCCCAAGTGTAGACAGCCCTTTCAAGTTTTGCCAAGAAAAGGAGAGATATGGGGTAGTAGCTGGCTGGGATGCAGTACCAGTCACCGACCTTGAGCCCAGCTCTTCTCCACTCCAAGGTAGGCTCACTGTCTGCTATATGATATTGCCTTTCTTCTATATGTAATATATGTGTCTTCATTTACATGTTGCTATGGATTATATGCCAGATTGTATTTATATGCATATTTCTCTGTTAATATATGAATATGTATATGTTTCAAGGTATTTACATGTATATATATTCCTATATATATTTATGTGTATTTTTATGTATGTGTGTTTGTCTACATACACTTCTCTCTTTCTCTCTCTCTCTCTCTCTCTCTCTCTCTCTCTCTCTCTCTCTCTCTCTCTCCTTTCTTCTCTTTCCCTCCCATCTCCCTGAATCTCTCCCCTTCCCTTAATCCTTCTCTCTTTCCCTCTCTTCCTCACTCCTCTCAATTCTCTTTTCCTTCTTCTCTTGTCTTCCCTTCTCTCCTCTCCTCCTGCAAACTTTAAAGCTATTGTTGTTGTCGTTACATGCATTTAGAAATATTATTCTGAGAAGAGGTCTATAGATTACCAGAGGGACCAAACACACACACACACACACACACACACACACACACACACACACACACACACACACACATTGGCTAACAATCCCTGCTTTCTGAAGTATATATTGCAGGTACCACCATACCCATTCTACAAATGTGGAAACTGAGAGTCGGAGAATTTAAATGGTGACACAACTAATGATTTCCAGAAATGGGATGAATACTCAGGTCTTTCCTTACTCCAATTTCAATTCTCTTTCCCTGACACCATGCAGTATACTCATATACATACATGTATGTACAGGGTATCCAAAAAGCCTTAGCAGAGACTTAAGCTTTAATAGTTTTCAGTTTTAATAACTTAAAATTGCCCTAAGACTTTTGGGATATCCTGCATATGAATGTATAATATATAATACAAGTATATACAATAACAATAGCTACTATGTACATACATTTTCTCTCTATATATAATATATATATATATATATATATATACATAGACACTATATGTAAATTTACGTAGTGGTTTCCAAAGATTTACAAGGTTTACAAAGCATTTTATAAATATTAGTTCATATTATCCTCGTAATCACCCTAGGAAGGTAGGTAGTATTTTTATCTCCACTTTACTGATGAGAAAACTGAGGCAGGCAGAAATTATGTCCACAAAGACTACAATGGAAACCAATAATATTGCAACAGTCTTCAAAATATTTTGAAAAACAAATCCCCAGATCCCAGAGTATGCACCTTTATCATAGAGAATTATCGTGAGGTTCCAATAAGGTTCTTGTATTTGAAGCCTTAAATGTTAGTGATGATAACTGTCAATGATGAGGACATCCTCATATCTCTGTGTGCTTAGTTTGGAGTCACTCTTCCTTCTCACACCCCTACAGCTTTGCAGTGGTTGGCCCCAGTCCCTGGAATGCACTCACTCCTCATCTCTCCTGTCTCTGTCAAGAATCGACTTACGTAACACCTTCTATGGGAAACTGACATTCAGAGAAGGTGAATGAATAGCCTACCTGTGGTTACCTGGGTAGTGAGAATCAGAGCTGGCTTTAGAACCCATTGGTCTCCAGTCTCCTAGGGCAGTAATTTTTCTAATACCCCATGATGCCTCCTTTGTTTGTCTATGAGCATAGCTCTGTGTATGTGTTTCTACCTGATTCGTCCAGTTATTCACACTCTCTCCTTCCCCCAAATTATCACATATATACTAATCTGGGAAATTGTTGTATTCCCCTAGCATGGTGCCTGACACATGGTAAGTATTTAATAAAGTGGGTTAGATTTACATACATGCCTGTGTTTCTCAGTAGGCTGGTATTAACATGCGTATCTATGGGTGTTTGTGATAGGGGCAAGGAGGGCACGTAGATGTGCTCAATGGAGTGAACCAGCCTCTCTTTCTCTGGAGAAACGCAGCTACAAAGTGCGTGCTTGTCCAGACGCAGCATGGGAGATTGCCGTTTCGGCCTGCATGGACCTCTGCAAAGAGAGATAATGGCCACTGGGCCCGTTACATTACATTTTATGGTTTTAGAGCAATTATGCTGCATTTTACGGTGTCATAACATATTACGCTTTATGGCTTAATATCAACTTTAATAGGAGAAACCGATGCACAGAATTTTAACAAGGGGAAGGCATTCTTGTGGGTAAAGACGTGGGCCTTTTGCATGACCACACACCCTCCATGGGGGCTAATCCAATGTGCAGAGGGGAGCATTCTGTTTTGAAAACCCCATGCTGAGCAAGGGCAACCAATTCTACCCAGTCATGCTTGCCCAGTAAGCAATGTTCCGCCCGCCCATGCAGGGCTCACATTGCCTGTAGGCAAGCTGGATGGACACCTGCATGATGTCTTTGGCGGGTGGGAGGGAAGGCTGTTCAAACCCTAAAGAGCTTCCAAATGCTGGTCCCTAATATTTTCCCACAAGTGACATTATTTTGGGAGTCATTTTGGTTGGATGGGGTTGGAGATTATTCCCAAGATTTGGGAAGGAGGGGAGTATGGGGAGCAAATACCCTTTTGGAGGGGAAATGGATTAAATCTGTAGCTCATAGAATCCTGGCATTGATTGGAAGGGAAGAAGCTAGAGTATCTATGTTTGAATCTCAACTCTGTTACACTGACTTCTTATGCAGTCTTGGACAATTCACTCTCTGAGCCTCAGTGTCCTCATATGCAAAAAGAGAAGATTGGACTACATAATCTCTAAGGTCTAGCTCTAAAAACTCTAGGAATTCAGAGCAAGAAGGGGACAGCTAGTCCAACCTATAAGTGAATTAGGATACCCTTTATATGACATTCTTGAGAAGTGGTCATCCAGTCTCTGTTTGAAGACTTCCAAAAAGAAAGAACTCATTACACACCAAGACAGCCCATTCCACTCTTAGATAGCTCTAAGGATCACGAAATCTTTCCTATAAACAAGGATAGATTCACCTCTTCAGAACATCTCCTCACTGCTCCCACGTCTGTCCAGTTCTAATCTTTCTTGTACCAGCAGAATCTGATTACATAAAGACCACTATCACATCCCAAGATAAGACTTCTCTAGACTAAACATCCTCAAGTCTTCCAATTGATCTACACATGGCATAATCTCAAGGCTCTTCACCATCATGGTAGCCCTCCTCTGATCACTTTCCAGCTTGTAAATTTCCTTCCATAAAAAATGACATCCAGGATTGAACACAGTTTTCCGGTATAATCTAACCAAAATAGATAACAGAAGAATTATTACCTCCCTAGCCCTAGATTCTATGCCTCCCTTAATGCAACCTAAGACTGTAACAGCTTGACTGGTCTCCATTCCATACCCTCAATTCAGGTTGAGCTTGTAGTCCACTAAAACCCTCAGATCTTTTTTTCAGGGGAACTTGATGAATGATTTCAGAACGGGATGAATACATAAATGTTTCTGACTTCATTATTTTTTTTTCTCCAGGAATGATACTAGACACTTTTGGCTGCAAACAGTTGGTATATTTATCCATTGAAGAGTCAAAAGGAGGCCTCCAATGGAATGAGTGAATCATGTCTTAATAGAATGCTGACTCTGTGAGGAAACTTAGAAGGAACCCAAGATGATTAAAGGCTTTGAGATCTAGACATATCAATTAATCAGCAAGCCTTACCATGTGCAGGCACTAGACTAGGTGCTGGGGATTCTGATACAATCAATCAGCAAGAATTTATCAAGCATTATATAGGCACTTGGGTTACAAACACAAAGAAAGAAGCAATCTCTGTGCTCAAGAAGCTCATATTCTAATGGGGGAGAGAACAAGGATATATGTGCAGATATATATATAATATATATACATGTATATGTATATATATATACTTGTGTATGCATACACACACACACATATATGTATATATATATATATATATCTTGCTGTTGTTCATTCATTTCAGTAGTGTCCAACTCTTCATGACCCCATTTGGGGTTTTCTTGGCAAAGTTACTGGAGCGCTTTGCCATTTCCTTCTCCAGCTCATTTACAGATGAGGAAACTGAGGCAAACAGGGTGAAGTGACTTGCCCAGGATCACGTAGCTACTAAGTGTCTGAGGCCAGATTTGAATTTTGGTCTTCCTGAGTCCAGGTCGGTGCTTTATCCATTGTGCCACCTAGCAGATAGATAGATAAACAGACGGATGACAGATGATAGATAGGCAAGATAGATAGGATAGGTAAATAGAAAGATAGATATGTATAGTATACATGTATGTATATGTATACACACATATGCTTATGTATGCGTGTATATTTATATACAAGTACGCATAGCGAGGGAATAAATATAAAGAGAATAAATATACCCCACAGGAAAGAAGGAGGAAGAAGATAAAAAAAGGGGGGATGACAGAAGAGAGGGCAGATCGGGATGAAGGTAATCAAAAACAAACACATTCGAAAAGGGACAGAGTCAAGGGAGAAAATTCAATAAAGGGGGCTAGGTTAGGAAGAAGCAAAATATAGTTAGTCTTTCACAACATGAGTATTGTGGAAGGGTTATACATAATGATATGCATGTAGCCCATGTTGAATTGCTTGACTTCTTAGGGAGAGTGGGTGGGAAGGGAAGAGGGGAGAGAATTTGGAACTCAAAGTTTTAAAAAATACATGTTCAAAAGTAAAAAAAGTTTTTTTTTCATGCAACTAAAAAATAAGATACACAGGCAATGGGGCATAGAAATTTATCTTGCCCTACAAGAAAGGAAGGGAAAGGGAGATGGGAGGGGAGTGGGGTGCTGACTGGGGAACAGGGCAACCAGAATATACACCATCTTGGAGTGGGGGGGGGTAGAAATGGGGAGAAAATTTGTAATTCAAACTCCTCTGAAAAGCAATGCTGAAAACTAAACATATTAAATAAAAAGAAAAAAAAGAGAGTAAATCTAATTAACCGAGTAGTTAAATATAAAGGAGTTTGGGAGAGAACAATTGGATGATTAAAAATATTTTATGCAGAAGATGGTGCCTGACTAAATCCTGAAGGTAGAGAGATCTACCAGGCAGAGGTAATGAGGGAGTGCGGGGGGGGGGGGGGGGGGGGGGGGGGGGGGGGGGGGGGGGGGGGGGGGGGGGGGGGGGTGGCCAGTGCAGAGTCACGGAGATGGGAGATAGAGAATCATTTGTAGAAACAGAGAGGAGACTTTGGCTGGGCTGTAGCCTTCAGAAACAAAGGAGTTAATGTCCACTGAGGATGGAAAGATGAAATTGGGTCACGTTGTTTCACTTTACAAAAAAAAAGGACAATATTTCTTGCTCATGTTGAAAGAACTAGGGATTTTTCATTTAGAGAACAGAAGCTTTAGGGAGAACATGGCAGCTGTAAGCACTTAGAATCATAGACCATAGATTTAGAGATGGAAGTGATTTGCATCTAGTTCAACCCCTTCATTTTACAGTTAAGGAAACTGAGGCCCAGAGAGGTTGAGGAACTTGCCCAAGATAACACAGGATTTGAACTCATGTCTTCTGATTCCAGAACAATTATTCTTTCCCCTCAAAGATATGAAGAGCTAGAAGAACTGTGATGTGTAAGAGGGCTTGGACCCAGAGCGCAGAACTAGGAGCTATGGTCAGAAGTTGCAAAGAAACCAAATGGTGTTGGATAAAAGAACAAACAAATAAAAAACAAACAAAATAAACAAACAAAAACTTCTCAGTAAGGAGGGTTGTCTCAGAGAGGAATGGGAACCCTCACTCTAGAGGTTTATAAGCAAAGGCTGGATGACCCTTTTCTTCCTGGGCATGTCACAGAGGGGTTTCATGGTGAGGTATGGACCGGTCCTGATGGCCTCTGAGGTCCCTTCCAGCTTTGATATTCTGTGATTCTAAGATCATCTAGCTGATCCCCATCATGCTTCTGAGAATGAAATGATTCCAAAGTTGGCATTACAGATACGTGTTCACCCAAGGTCGTCTCCTTTCCTCTGATTTCATGGCACGCTGTACTCTTCTGTACTTAACATATTCCAATTTGTATTACATGCTTACTCTGCCAGATGTTACAAGGGACAGTGAGTTCCATCAGAAAAAAAGTGATAAATGGGACACACAATAAGCAGACTGTCATTTGGTGGAGTGAACTCAGCTGAGACTCAAAGCCTGGATCCACATTTCTTTTGGTCCAATTTGTATCTCAGGCAGATCAGCCAAACACTGATTAAAATAGCTGGTATTTACATCGATTTTTACAAAACCTTTTGCCTACATGATCTCCTTTGACTGTCACAAGCACCCTCTGAGATAGAGACTATGATCCCTTTTATATGGATGAGGAAACTGAGGCTGAGATGTTGTGAGATTTGCCTGCATTCACACAGCTAGTAAGAAGGCACTGTGAAAAAAAAAGTTAAAATAATTCTCTATTGATCAGAAGCCCCAGGTTCGAATCACACCTCTGATACTACCTGTGTGACCTTGGACAAGTCTATAAACCTCCTTGGATCTCGCTTTCTTCATCTATAAATAGAGGCGATGGCAAGGGAGGCTTTCCAAGCCTCTTCTCACTCAGTCTATGATACAACTCAGACAAATCTCTTTGAATGTGCGGGGGCAGGGTGGGGTGGGGGTCTTATGCAATAGGGAAGGGATGAAGTCACTGATCTTTTGAAGTATAGCAATAACCAAATCTCACTAAAGCATCATGGAACCTTGTTGAAATGCTGTCGAATCGAATCGGTGAAAATGTTTGTGCACAGGCATCTGCAGGGACATGGGTTTGAAGTTTATTCTTTTCACTTAACCCTAGGATCAGAGACTTAGGGGTAGAAGGGAGCTCAGAGGGCATGTAGACCAGCCACGGCATTTTACCAAAGAAGAAACTGAGGCAGGGAAGAAAAGGGAAGGGGAGAGGAGTGGAAAGGGAAAGGGACTAGGACAGGGGGAAGGGGGAGGGAAAGCAGCCTCATCCTCAAATTCCGTCTCCTACCATCCCCTTATTTTGTTTATCCATATTCATATAACTCAAAGCAAAATAATTGGTCCTGCCAGGCTATGCCAGAAGTAATCCTAATTAGATCTTTCTTATCCCATTTTGCAACAATGTTCCCGACGATGCAAATGGCATGTCTTGTGTCAATAGTGATGCCTGCCTGAAACATTTAGACCCAGTAATAGAAGGGAGCAGATGTTACTAAGATTAAAAAAAAAAACCACCAACCCACCACTTGCCAAGGGAGGGCCAGCCAGGCACCCCAGGCAACTCAGGAATCGAGAGAACGAAAAAATCAGAAGTTGTGTGGGCAGGATGAAGCCCTGGGATTCACCCAGATTTGCCCATCAGGCACCTCATGAAGCTGGCTCCACCTGGCAAAGCTTCTCACCCCAAGAAGAAGTATCCTGACAGAGAGAACAGTAACTAAGCTGTTGACAGCCTTTCTGGGGGGCATGCACATCCACTGATTCCCCCCTCCAGGATGGAAAGGACAGGAGAAAAGCCACTGTTGGGTGTCCCATCCATTCTGGAAAGGACCCCTTTCCTCCATGAAAACCCAGTTTAGAACCAGGCGGAGGCTGCCCCGATGCCAGCTCGGCTCTCGTCCCAGGAGGGCCACTTCCTGCTAGGCTGGGGAGCTGGAGCAGGCATTCCTTTTAATTAGCAACAACCCTTCCAAATCCATTTCCCTCTTTGCATTTGGGGACTCTGGGACGTCTCCATTGGCAGAAAGCTGTGGCACTTTACAAACACCACTTAGAACCACGGAGGGTGACATCTGATTGAAGCTGAAGCCAAGAACCCCTGAGCCTGGCTAATTTATAATAATAACA
>CM053622.1:18412592-18428870 GCA_028646595.1 Phalanger gymnotis | reverse complement strand
AAACTTTAAATGAAAACCAGAAGTTTAAAGACATTGATAAACTGGAGACTGTCCAGGGGAGGGTGAAGGGTGCTGAATCCATATCATATGAGGATTCATTGATGGAAAGATTAAACATCGAGATCTTGGTTGTCAGTGAATTTAAATGGGTGGAAATAGGTGGATTTAATTCAGGCGATCATCACACATACTACTGTGGGCAAGAATCCCTGAGAAGAAATGAAGTAGCCCTCACAGTCAATAAAAGAGTGAAAAAAAGCATCACTAGGGTATAATCTCCAAAATGACAAGACAAACCATTCAACTTCACAGTAATATAAGTCTATGTTCCAACAACTGATGCCAAAGAGGTCAAAGCTGATCTGGTCTATGAAGACCTACAACATCTTCTAGAAATAACACCAAAAAGATGTCACATTCATTATAGGGGATTGAAATGCTAAAAGGAAATCAAGAGATAATTGGAATAACAGGCAAGTTTGGCCATGGAGTACAAAATGAAGCAGGGCAGCGGCTAATAGAGTTTTTCAAGATAATTCATTGGCCATAACAAACATTCTCTTTCAACAACCCAAAATGTGACTCTATACATGGCCATCACCAGATGGTCAATATAGAAAGCCGATTAATTATACTTTGCAAACAAAGGTGGAGAAGTTCTATACAGTTAAAACAAGATCTGGAGCTGACTGTGGATCAAAGCATGAGCTTCTTATTGCAAAATTCAGACTTAAATTGAAGAAAATAGGGAAAACTATTAGACCACATATGACCTAAATAACATCCCTTATAAAAATACAAAATGGAGGTGATGAATAGATTTAAGGAATTAGATCTGGTAGATAGAGGGCCTGAAGAAACATGGACAGGGGCTTGCAATAACAAACATTCCAAAGCAGAAGAAGAGCAAGAAAGCAATGAGACTGTACAAATAGCTGAGGAAAGAAAGAAAGTGAAAGATGAAAGAAAAAGGGAAAGATATATCCAAATGAATGCAGAATTCCAGACAATAGCAAGGACAGATAAGAAGGTTTTCTTAAATGAGCCATCCAAAGAAAGAGAAGAAAACAATAGAGTGGGAAAGACAATTGACCTTTGTAAGAAAATTAGAGATATCAAGGGAAGGTTTCATGCAAAAAAAATGGGCATGATAAAAGATAAAAATTGTAGGGATTTAACAGAATCAAAAAATATTAAAAAGAAGTAGCACAAATACACAAAAGAGCTATACAAGAAAGATCTGAACACTACTGATAACTACAATGGTGTAGTTACTGATCTAGGGCCAGACATCTTGGAGAATGAAGTCAAGTGGGCCTTAGGAAGCATTGCTAACAATAAGGCTAGTGGAGGTGATGAAATTGTAGCTGAGATATTTAAAACCCTAAAAAATGATGCTTTTAAAGTGCTTCATTCAAGATGCCAGAAAATTTGAAAAACTGAACAGTGGCCACCATATTGGAAAAGATCAGATTACACCCCAATCCTAAAGAAGGAAAATGTCAGAGAATGTTCAAATTAGAACATTTCATACACCAGCTAGGTTATGCTTAAGATTCTGCAAACTAGGCTTCAGCAATATGTGAACAGATAATTACCCAGAAGAGCAGGCTGGTCTTCAAAGAGTCAAAGGAACAAGAGACCAAATTGCCAGCATTTGCTGGATTATGGAGAAAGCAAGGGAGTTCCAGAAAAACATCTACTTCATTGACTACACTAAAGCCTTTGACTGGGTGGATCATAATAAAATGTGGCAAGTTGTCAAAGAAATGAGAGTACCAAATTATCTTACTTGTCTCCCAAGGAACCTGTATGCAGGCCAAGAAGCAATAGTTAGCACTGAACATGGAACAATTAATTGGTATATGATTGGAAAAGGAGTACAACAAGGCTGTATAATGCCAGCTTATTTATTTTACTAACATGCAGAACACACCATGGAAATACCAGGCTGAATGAACCAAAAGTTGGCATTGTGATTGCTGGGAGAAATATCAACAATCATAGAAATGTAGACAATACACTCTGATGACAAAGTGAAGAGGAATTAAGAAGCCTCTTGAAGGGGCGAAAGAGGAAAGTATAAACGCTGGCTTGAAGCTTAACATAAAAAAACCCTAAGATCTTAGCAACTGGTCCTATCTCTTCCTGGCAAACAGAGGGAGAAGTGTCAGATTTTATATTCTTTGGGCTCAGAGATCACCGTAGATGGTGAATGCAGCTACTAAATTAAAAGACACTTGTTCCTTGGAAGGAAAGCTATTGCAAATCTGGACAGCATACTAAAAAGCAGAGATACCACCTTGCCAACAAAGTCCCATTTGGTCAAACTATGGTTTTTTCAGCAGCAATGTATGGCTGTGAGAGGCACTGCAGGACCAACACTTTTGAATTGTGGTGCTACAGACTTTTGCTTAGACAGCAAGGAGATCAAATGAATCAATATTTAAATTCATTCAGGCCATTCCCTGAAAGACCAAATACTGAAGCTGAAGCTTAAATACTTTGGCCATATAATGAGAAGACAGAACTTATTAGAAAATATTCTGATGTTGGGAAAGATTAAAGGCAAGAGAAAAAGGGGGCAGCAGAAGATGAGATGGATAGATAATGTCATGGAAACAATGCACATGATCTTGGACAGATGTCAAGAGATAGTGGAGGACAGAAAGACTTGGTGGGCTATAGTCCATGGCCACAAAGAGTTGAACATGACTGAACGACTGAATAACAACAGAAAAGGAGAAGGAAAATAAATTTTGAGATCACTAAACTCAAATACTCCCAGATCAAAAGCACAGCAAAGAAATTTTATAGAATTCAAGCTACTTGAGGACAGAAACTGTTTCTTTTTTTCCCTTTGTATCCCCAGTGCCTGGTACATAGTAGGTACCTAATAAATGCTTGTTGCCTAGTTGACTGATAGAATCCAAGGTCCCTGACTCCTAATCCATTTGACCTGTGTTGTTTCTACATTTTCCTATTCTTTGCAAAAGAAAAAGGAGAACAAATTTGCTCATGAATAAACTTCCCAGCCCCTTTTCCCCAGCCATGGAGTGATATGCAGCTATATTTCAGATGCTGATGGGCAGGGAACCTTTCAAAGTTCATTCATCACACATTCTTTGTCTTGCTGACAGTTACAAATGAGAGTGATCAAAAGGGAGGCAGCCAGAACTCGGGGGACCAGGCTGGCACCATATGAGCTTCTGTCTTCTCTCCTTCCCTCCCCGGTAACTACACACTCTCTCTAGGTCTAAGCAAGGGAGTCTGCATTCTGGGTCTGGACATCTCAATGACCATCTCCCAGGATGCCTGCTGGAAGGACGCTCTCTGCAAGAAGGAGGGTAGCTGTCCTACCCTGCCTGGGGCTTTTTTTCAACAATTTCCTCATCAATCCAAAGATGAGGTAGAACTAGCTGCCCTCTAAGGGAAGCATGACATAGTGGATACAGTGCTGAAGTTTGATTCAGGAAGAAGTGGGTTCAAATCCCCCTTCAGATTCTTACTGGTCATGTGACCTTGGGCAACCCACTTAAACCTGTTTCATAAAATGAAGAAAATAATAACACCTTTCTATGAAATAGGTAGAGAATCTTTCAGATCTTATAGGACTAAATCTGTGGTATTATCATTATTCTTGTAAGGTACCTTCCAGCCTGAAATCTCTTTTCTTGGAGTTATTCTCTCCCACCCTCAGAAGACAGTGACCTGCTGGGATCCTCTCCAATAAGAAGCAGAGCCTTAGGGTGAGACAGGTGCAGAACTTTCTTTTTTTAATTGTATTTAGTTTATTTTTAATTTATAGAATAAAATAAGCATATCATCTGAAAAAGAGATGGCTTTATTACTTTCTTCCCCATCCTGATTCCTTCTATTTCTTTTTCTTTTATTGCTATGGCTAGGATTTCCAATACAATATTGAATACTATTGTTGGCAGTGGGCATCCTTGTTTCAAATTTGATCTCACTGGAAGGCTTCTAGTTTACTCCCATTACAAATAGTGCTTGCTGATGGTTTTAGGGGGACTTTCTCTTCCAAAATTGCACCTGTGTGCTCACTGACGTCCACTGGATGTTCAATGGTGAAAAAGCACTTTCTTTGGCATTATACAATGTAAAGAACTTGGAGCCAAGAAGCCATAGGTTCAAAGCCCACTTCTGACGTACACTAGCTTGTGTAACCCCATACAGGTCACCTTCTATGAACTTCAATACCTACTTCAGCAGGCTGCTCTTGGGCTCCAATGAGATAACACACTTAATAAAAGTCGTTTCTTTTTATTCTGAAGGGCCCAGGCACACTTTGAGGTTTTCATCTATCTCTTTCTCTAAGCCTCTCTCTGCCATATTGAGGAGTGAAGAATAGGACATTACGGGGAAAAGTAAGAATGGCCACCGACTTTCCAGTAACACTCTATGCTTAGAATCTTATTAGATCTTCCCAGCAACCCCATGAGGTAGGAAATACAAATATTATTTTCTCCATTTATCTCGTGAAAAATTGAGCCTCCCAAAATGACTTGCCCATGATGGCTTTTGCGGGGTGGGAGAGAGTGGGCCCAACCTATTATTTCAACAGTGTAGAGCACTTCTAGTGTGCAAACATCCTCTATTGATGCATATCAGCGGGTCATATGTAATTTCTAGTTTCAGAGAACTGCCTTCAGCAATGGCAGGTGGTGACCCATTCAGGGCACATAGCTGATGTATCAGAGGCAAACTCAGTTCTTTCTGACTCCAAGGTCAACTGCCTCTTTTGCCCATGGTGACAGAGCTGATAACTTCCAACAGCAGGATTTCTGGCCATGGAGACATCAGGTCTAAAGCTCTTTCCACCACTCCACCACCCCCTCTCTCAGCCAGAGATTACCTTCTCCACACCAGGGTTTATCAAACAGAGCCTGGACAGATGCCTTGTCCCATCCTTCCCTTCCTTCATCTCCTCCTCCCCCATTCTACCTCTCTCATCTCTTTCCTTTGGCAATTTGACAGACCCATTAGCTTTAACCTCTCTTTAACTTCTTGATTAGAACATTTATAAAATCCATTTGTTTTCCCCTCTCCATCAAACCAGTCCCCTACCCACTAAAAAAAAAACCTTCCTCCTCCCTGGAAAAAAAAGACCAATTTACAGTGCAACTGATTTACTGCAATTTCTGAAAATCAGACAGAACAGAGCAAAGACATGCTTGGAATTTTAATTCCTCCCAAATACACTGCTGGTATCTTAGCCTGGCAAGAGAAAGCAGAGGCATAAATATGGGGCCTAATCATGGCAGATTCCCTGATTTGGTAGAGATGGCAAAACACCAGCACATTGAATAAAACATATTAATAAATACACTAGGTACCATTCTGCCATTGAGTGAAATTCTGTTTTATTAACACAATAGCATGCAATTCATGGCAATGTGTCCCACTGCCTCCCCTTGATAAGAAATCATCTCAGTTCCATACCTGGAAGGGCTTTCTTTGGTCCCAAAGGCCTGAGGGTGTTAAAAACACAGGTTGATTAATTCTCAAACATCTGTGAGTAGCTTATTCATCCAATTACTGCCACCATCAACCACAACACCACAACAATAACACTGAAAAACAAAAAGCATTAACCAATTACTTTTTGAAAAAAAATCATTTTAACTACCTACCTACACAACGTTCAATAAAACATGAAACGTAAAAAAAGTAGGACCAATACTTGTCCTTAAACCATTTCTATCTGATCCCCATCAGAAAAGATAAGACAAATGAGAAAAAAATGATAATAATAAATAATAATAATAACTCTTGGTTTAATGTAATGATAAGAGAATTGGACCTAGGGTGGGGGGGGGGCTGGGACTTTGTCTCAGGTGCTGATATCGTTGAGGGACAAGGATCACCTTCCTTTCCTCAGCCTTCAGGAGACTGCCATTATTTTGTCTCCCCATTCTACATACCCAAAGCTTCATGAAAGATTGGGCAAAACCTATATAATGGTGATGGTGCTGGACTGTGGGCAGATGGGGGGTCAGGGGATAAAGCGTAAGTCATGAATGACTCCTTCCCCTAGTGTCACTTCACACAGGTTTGGACTGCCTGTTTTGGGCCTGTTTATACTGCTTTCTGCTCCTCTTCCTAACTGAATTTGCCCCAACTGCCAGGATTCTTATTTACGACTCTGATGATAAAAACCTTATTTTTATATCAGCTTGAGGCTCGAACAAGAATCTCACAAACAAATATGGATGGGTGGCAACTTCTGCCTTTGAAGGGAGTGAATTTAAAGCACTTCCTTTAAATTCTGGCCCTTTCCTGGCACAATAGATAGAGCACAGCCTGGAATCTGGAAGACCTGAGTTCAAAACCAGCCTCAGATACTTATTAGCTATATGACCCTGGGCAAGTCACTTAACTCTGTTTGCCTCAGTTTCTTCACCTGTCAAGCAAGCTGGAGAAGGAAATGGCAAACCATGCCAATGTCTCTGCCAAGAGAGCCCCAAATGGGGTCACAAAGAGTCAGACACTACTGAAAAAAGACTAACAACAGGTAGGCAAACCTGCAAAAGGTAAACCAAAGCATGCATATTGTAACATCAAGTCTATAGTAAGAGAAATTGTGACTATTGGGAATTTATTTATCTGTACCTTTCTGTTAGTGCAGATAATTGAAAATTAGCTCTAATTGTGTTTATGGAAGGGAATAAAATGAAAGGTTCGTGGTCCCTGCCACTTGGGACCTGTGTGACCTTGGACAAGTCTTAACCACCCTAAGCACAAGTTTCCTCAACTCTAAAATGAGATAGTTGGACGAGATGCCCTCTAAGACCCTTTGCTACTATCTATCTCTGAAACTGTAATCCTTATAGCTCTTCTAGGCCAATACCTTCAATTTCTAAGGGAAGAGAGGGAGGCATGAAGAAGGAACTTGGAACACGTCACACAGCAATACAGCGGGTGCAGGGTTTGCATCTCCAGTGCTGAGAACATTTGACTATACCAGGTCCCCCTTCAGATGAGTGAGCCCTCATCCCCTAACTCGTGATCATATAATTCCAAGATGCATGATCTCAACTCAACCTCCCCGATTCTAGCCCAAAGGGCTTGTGGGGAAGAAGGGAAATGTTATTTTAGCCTAAGCTGTCAAGATATATCCTCCTTCCCGAGATTCAGTGGCCAATGACTCAGTTGTCCACTCCATTGAGTTGACCGGTAACCAGAATGGGTAAATATGTGCAGATTTCCTTCTTCATCTTCTTGGACCAATTTGGATAAGCAAAAACCTAGTTCAGACACACTTAATGGGAGCTTGCTATAGAAGACAATTGGAGTGTTGTGTTCAGTTCTGGGGACTGTATTTGAAGAAGGTGTGAGAGGGTGGTCAGGATGATGAAAGGTCTGAAGATCATGTGAAATGAAAAGAGATAAGCCGAAGGAGAGTATAGAGAGGGCTGGATGTCAAATGAGCTGGGTTCAAATCCACATATCAAGTAAGTGATCCTAGGCAAGCTGTTAATCTCTCTAGGTCTCAGTTTCCCTATCTGTAAATTTAGAGGGTTGAACTAGTCAACTTCCAAGGCCCCTTCTAGCTATAAATCTATGAACTGGGGACATTCACCCTGGAGAAGAGAAGATTCAAGAGAAGCATGATACCTATGGCTTTGAGTATTTGTAGGGCTGTCACATGGAAGAAGGAAGAAAACAAGCATTTATTAAGCACCTACTGTGTTTTAGGCATTGTGCTAAATGCTTTACAAATGTTATGTCATTCGATCCTCAGTAACCATGGAAGGTAGATGCGGCTGCAGACAGAGGTTAAGTGACTTGCCCAGGATCTCACAGCTAATACACATCTAAGGCCAGATTTAAACTTAGGGTTTCCTGACTCCAAGCCCAGTGTTCTAGCCACTGCATTGCCTAGCTAGAACCAGGAGCAATGGGTGGCAGTTAGAGAGAGGTAAATTTGAATTTGATATTGGGGTAAACTAAGTCACAGTGTCACCTCAAAGTGGAATAGGTTTCTGTGAAAAGTGGTGAGTCCTTCTCCCTTGGAGATCTCCAAGCAACGGTCAGTGATCCTACAGAGAGAATTCTCGTTCTGATATAGGCTAAACTAGGTGTTGTCTGAGGCCCCTTCCAACTGTGAGATGCTACAATTCTGTGCAATTACTCCTTGCTTGTGTTTCCTCTTACCTTTCATTTGTTTGGTTTGGGTTAGTGACTAATCATGTGTGAGTCACTAGATGCGAAATGGTCCCTGCGCTCAAATGAGGCTTTCAAGCCATATCTGAGACCCCTCCTGGACCAGTGACTCCACAGCCAGCTGGGTGACAGGGGGATCCATCAAACGGGAGACAGACGCCATCTCTTCAGGAGAGAGTCATTGTACCAGAGCCCAAAATCTCAAGGTCCCTCTCCTTGGCTTTCTCACAAATGCCTTTTGGTCCAAGGTGACTCCCCAGCTCTACTGTTTGACAACGGCCTCCAGAGAGCAGGGCCTGGATGCATTGACCCAAACTGGATAGGGTAGAGTGGAGGAAGGTGCTGCTCTAAGACCAGGAAGGAGTGAAAAAAGCTCTAAGCTTGGATTTTAACCCTGGCTAGGCCACCTATTTGGTGCGTGACCTTAGAACAGTCCCTTAACCTCTCTGGGCCTCAGCATCTTAATTTTGTTTTTGTCTTTAATAAAAAAATTTAGAAATACCTTTTGCTTTTCTATCACCCAAATTTCCCCTTATGGCACCTATCCCCCTCCCAGAGAGCTACAATTCCCTTAGTGGTAAAGAGTTAGACAAGTTCCTCTAAATCATTTGATTGAAAGGCAATTGTTGGACAGAATCCTGGACTTGCAGTGGGGAAGACCTGCGTTAAAATCCTGCCCCTTAAACTTACTTGTGTGACCACAGACAAACCATTTTACTTGCCTCATCTACAAAATGGGTACTTCTAGTGCCTGCCTCACAGGCCTGCTAGATCCAGAGCTGAAAGTTCATCTAATGCTTCTGTCTTATTTTATAGATCAGAAAATTGTGACTCAGGAAGGTTAAATTACTTGGCTGTGGTCATACAGGTGGGATTTGAATCTGAGTCCTCTGTCTCCAGGAATGTGGTTTCATCTCACAGTCAGTCAGTCTATAAATCATTGGATTGTGAGCTGCTTGGGGGCAGGGACTATCTTTTGCCTTTCTTTGTATCCTCAGCACTTAACACAGGGCCTGGCACACAGCAGGTTTTTAATAAATGCTTATTTGTTGACTGACTGAGGTAGGATTGAATCTGGGTCCTTTGTCTCTAGAAGAAGAGTTCTTTCCACTCGCTATGTCACACACAAAGGAAATCATGTATTCAGAATATTTTATAAACCTCAAAGTGCCGTATAAATGCCAGCTTTTCTATTATGAAGGAGCAGGATTTCATAATGGTTGAAGAGCCAGGCTCAGAGCCAGGAGGAACTGAGTTTACATCTTGCCCCTACACCAATGGAATTAGAGGTTGGATTTTAAAAAAATATGATCTTGGGCACTAAACTTCTGTGAGAGAAGTCATGGAGATGGAAGCAACAAGATTTAACATGTGACGATTTGAGGATGGCACCAAAGCTATAATCTGGATGCCTAGAAGAATGATTGTGTCCTCCATTATAATCGGAAGTTCAGAAGGGGAGGATTTGGGGAGAAAGATACCTAGTTCTGTTTCCAACATGTTTAGTTTGAGACACTTACAGGATTTCCAATTTGAAATGTCCACCAGGAAGGTGGCGATGTAGGACTCGGCTCAGGAGACAGACTAGGGATAAATGTGGAGATCTAAGAACGATTTTCACAGGGATGATAATTGAATACATGGAAGATAGCAGATGAGATAGCCAAGCAAGAGAAGGCGGCTTCATTGATAATCTCAGACAAGTCACCGTCCCCATGGAACGCCATGGCTTTGGTTCATCCTGCCCCAGCAAGCACACCTTGGAGAGGAGGGGACCAGAGCATCTCATTTAAATCGAGTCCTGCTGAGAGTAACTCTGTTCTCCCTGACAAGTTCATAACCCTGTACTCAGATGTCCTAATAAACCTGAAATATGGAGCCTTTCTTACATGACACCAGGGTTGGGCTAATCGAAGGACATTCTTTTTTCTCTCTTTAAAAATGATGACTGGGATGTCGCCCACAAAAATAAAAATAAAAATTACAAGGAGATGATAGCAACTTCTAACGCGCTTTGGGCCATTTATCTGTCCTTTCCAAATTGTGGGAGGCTTAGACGCAGACGCTGCTTCTTCTCTGCCTCAGAAGTGATGGCCAGACCACCGCGTAGGGCCAGTCTAAGAGCTCACCTGGAAGCGGGCTGCCAAGGCCTGGGAATGGGAGTGTGGGAAATCTCAAACCGGAGACGTTTTCACTCCATGACTTTGTCTTTGGCCTCTACCTGGCAGTGGCTTCAGTTTTGAGAATACCAACTATCTGACAAATACTTAGATCTGGGGACAATGGTCAGAGACTTTTTGGTTTAGGAAGTAACATGCATACGTATACAAACACCTACATGCATATACATACAAGTATATACAAGTATATATATATGTATATGTGTAATAGGTAGCATTTATATAGTGCTTTAAGGTTTATGCTTTACAAAAACGATCTTATTTGATCCTTACAACAACCCCAGAAAATAAATGCTTGCCATCAACTCCATTTTACACACAGGGAGATTGAGGTGACAGAGGTCAAGTGATTTGTCCAAGGTCACACAGCTAATAATTTCATCGGTAGAGGAATACCAATTCGGGTTAGTACCTATATGGTAACTGAGAATTTTAAAGCATTACCTAGGGCATTAAGAGGTTAAGTTTATTGCCTACATTTACATAGACAGTGCTTCTATGAGACAGGGCTTGACCCCACGGCATCTCGACCCAGAGGTTAGCTCTCTATCTACCATGTCATGGTGAGAGAGACAGACAGACAGACAGATGGAATGGGTGGATAGACGGACGGACAGGATGGACAGACAGACAGACAGATGGGATGAGTGGATAGATAGACAGGATAGAAAGATAGATAGCAAGATAGGTAGATAGAAAGACAGACAGACATGATAGGATGGATGGATAGATAGAGTGAGTTATACAGATTAGATAATTATACACAAACATACATATATACATATATTTCTACATAGAGAGGGGGAGACAGAAATAGTCTGAGACTTTTTTTGTGCCTCCATTTTCTGACAGATAAATTCCAAATAAATTTCTTTTCAACCAATGACTTCAATTGAATTGAATTTATTTTTTTCCATTGAGACAAAACCCCCATCCCCATAAATTGTATCCACTGCTCCTTATCCTCTATAGCTACACAGAGCAAGTCAATTCCTTTCATATGTAGCCTCCCATTGGGACCATCTGGTTACTGGAATCATTGGAGACCCTTTATCTAATCAAGTTCATAGTTTTGAGATCCCTTTTCCACTTGACCCCAGCATAAGCGAGACCAAACATGACCCATAATCTAGCAAGGTAAAAAATATTGACTTCAAATGAAAGACAAAGTGAACAACAAAGGACTGAAATCAGTGGCAAGAACTCCCTTTGCCCTGAGGCACCACCACCCAAGTCTCTAGTGACTCCAGGCCAGGGAGTCCCTTTTTCCTTTCCACTACTTATCTTCAATGGGAACTTCCTGGGTACTGCAGATGACACGCCCCTTTCCATTAAGGCCATGGCCACATTGGCACTACATGTTGAGAAGGGTTTGGGTCTTGCATGGGGATGAGCTGGCAGCAGGCTTGGTAGGCTGCCTCAGGGCGAGGAGGCTCTAGGCACTGAGGGAAATCCAGGATGAACCCGCAGAAGACAAGGCATGGTTTTAAAGTCCAGAAAGTCAGAAACAAGACTGAGAAGAGAGTGAGGCAGGTTGGGCTGGGCCCTTCCACAAAATGGAGGCTCCCAGAGGAACTCACGACAGGAGAATTCAGTACATCCCAAGATAACGTATTTTACAATTGGCCTTCTCTAATCCAACATCCACCCTAAACCTGCTTCTATGTAGCTTCCACCCTCTGATCCTAGCTCAGCTCTTGGGGCCAATCAGAACAAGTCTCTTGATGTATTGCAGGCTTCTTGAGAATCACCTCATTTGGGGGTTTTGTTTCTGCCACACCTCCCAGTGTCTGGCATGGAATTAGCCTTTTCTGACTAATTGATTGATTGATTCCACCTGATGGCTGTTAAGAAAAAAAGGGAGATAAGCCCCAGAGAAATTGGAACTCTCAACCTCTGGGTTTATGAGACAAGGCAAGGTACCATGCTCTGAGCTACAGTCTCCCAATAGCATGCACAGTGGGTACGAGTAGGCTGCAGCATATAGTTATGTCAACTCAACAAGCATTTACTAAGTGCCTATTGTTTTTTTTAAGGCAAAAGTCAGTCTCTGCTGTCAAGAAGCATGTCATAATCTATTGGAAGAAGACATGAGAGTTTCACTGGCATCCAGGAAATATTAAAAGACCCCAAGACAATGCACCCTCAGTGCATTGAGCAGATGCTTTACGTTGAATGTATAGAAGAAAACGGACAAAAATCACATGGGATGAGAAGGTTTGGGTGGATTGAAATTCGCCGTGGTTCAGAGAGTCCCTGTTTCAACAATTATGTCAAGCTATTAGAGTTAGAGCAATCTTTTGGCCACCAAATCATACTTTGGGCTTGAAGTCCACTTAGATCCTCCAGCCCTTTTTCACAGAGATCATAGGATTAGGGCTAGTTGAGATCTTAGAGATCACGGAAATAGGATCTCAAAAACCACATAATAGAATATGTATGTAAAATATAGAGCATATCTAAGATGTGACTATATATACTATATGTAGCATATTTATATATACTATATACAGATACGCATGCATGTGTATATATATATATATGCACACACATCTACATACCAAAACATCCACATATAAATATGCAAAGACAAATATAAATGCATACCCATATCTACATATAATATAGATATACATGTACACATATACATACCTAAACACATATACGTATATACACATACACACACCTACACATACATATCAACATATACATATGCAAAGCATATATATATATATACATACAAACACAGATGTATATATATGTACATATATATATATACAAATGCACATATATATGAGTATACATGATATCTCAAAAGTCTTTAGTGTTGTTTTAAGCTTTAATAGCTTAAAACTTTTTTTTAAGCTAAGGAAGATTAAAAGACTAGCCTCTAAGGGAATCAAGAAAGACTTTTGGAAAGTGTTCCTTCATCTGAGACAAAGGAGCTAGGAGGTTCCAAGATATGGAGGTGAGGAGTGAGAACATGGGAGGGGGCACAGCTTAAGCAAAGTCACAGAAGTGGGATATGGAATACCATATAAAGGAAACAACTAGTAGGTCAGTTTAGCTGGAAAGTAGACTATATAAGGGGGTATCATGTGTAGTTAGTTTAGAAAAATAGGCTGGAGCCTGATAACAAGTGACTTTTCATGTTGGGCAGCTTCGTTGTTGTGTCGTTTGTCTTTCATTCTCTAAGAATCAGGGAGATGATGACATGACTTGCAGTTGATTTTGATTTGAGCGAGGGAGGGCTGTGCAAGGTCACCAGCCTCACTTTCTCCTCCAGAGCCATCTGGGTCCAGCGACCTGGTATTCACCAGGACGACTAGAGATGGTCCAGGATGCAATGGGAAACCTTGGCCCTTTTAAGCTAAGGCCTTTTCAACTTCTCACTTTGAGTGAGGCAACTGGGAAGCTTCATAGACGTGGAGTAAAGAGAGGAGAGCCTGGACAGAGACGGCTTTCACAATCTGAACTCGGAGAATCTCAAAACAACAGTCAACTGTCTCCACCATTCAGTTATTATAGACGTTTCAGTCATATCTCACTCTTCATGACCCTATTTGGTGTTTTGTTGGCAAAGATACTAGAGCGTCTTGCCATTTCCTTCTCCTGCTCATTTTACAGATGAGAAAACCAAGGCAAACGGTTGCCAGTTAACGAAGCCATCCCTTGCAGACATCAGACTCCCAGGTCCTCCGTTTGCTCTCCTGGGACTGCTTCTGACCCCAGGACAGTCTGCCTGCCTTCAAGTGGCTACAGGATCTGATGGGCTGGGCCGCTTGCAGAGGGTGGGGGGAGGATGCCTAATTATGGTGGAGACATCTGCTATTTACATAAAAATATCTTGAGTAATCAGCAGTGATGAGAAAGGAGAGGAAGGAAGGCGCTAAGAGTTCAATGATGTTTGGGTCAACTAAATGCCAGCTTTTTCATGTTCACTGGGGGGATCTTTAAGGTGGAACAGAGCTTAACTTGCTGAGGAAAAGTTTATCTTCTCTTTATTTTTAACATGAACATTTTATCGATGACTTTTGCTTTTACATCACAAGCATTTCTGAATATGACTCCCCACCCCCTCTGCACCTGGCGAGGCTTCCCTTACAACAAAGAAAGGTAATTAAGTTGAATCAGAAGACCCAGAAATAGCATCTGACAGTATGTCCAAGGTCCTTCAGCCATAGCCCCCCACCCCTTCAAGGAAAGGCTCTATGGAAAAGCAGCACAATCCAGGAAAAAGAATACAGGGCTTGAGGTGGGAGGAACTGAGTTCAAATGCTACCTGTCACTTGATAACTGTGTGATCCTGGGGAAATCACTTAACCTTGGTGGGCCTCAGTTGTGGCTTCCAAGCTTCCAGCTATGATCCTGTAAGCCATCAAACCTCTTTACCTGAGGATAGCATAGTCTGTGGGAGTGTCCCATGAGCAGGCTTCACCAATTTGGGTTGTTATTATTGATGATAATAATAATAGTATTAGTAATGAAAAGAATTCACCCTTGTAAACACTTTGTTGTTTACAAGACACTTTACACTCCAACAACTATGTGTGTTGGTAAAGTAGGTATTATATTACAAATGTGGAAACTGAGTCTTTGAGGTTAGGTCATAGGATTTTGAGCCCAAAGGGGTCTTGGAGCCAGCTAGTTCATCCCATTTTACAGATAAGGAAACTGAGGTCCACAGAGGTAAAGACACAGCCAAATGAGAGTATATCCAATGGAAGACCACCAAGATGGCGAGAAGATTCGAGTATATGCCCAATGCAAGAACTGGTTTGAAGGAGCTAAGAATATTTAACCCAGAGGACAGACTTGGGAGCAATATGATAGCTGGCTTTAAATATTCTAAAGGCTATTACGGGACAGAGAGATTCCACGCCTTCTCAGCCCTAGAAGGCAGACTTAGAAGCACCAATGGGATGTTGCAGAAAGGCAGGTTTAGGCTCAATAAAAGAGAAAACGTCCTAGCAAATGGAGAGGTCTATAGAGAAGATGAGTTGTCATCAAACACAACATCCCCACTGTGGGAGGTCATCGGTCATCAGGAAAGGACTGGATGAACACTCACTGAGTATGTAGCAGAGCGGACACTTGGTCGGCTACAAGTTAGACTAGAGGGTCTCTGAGGCCCCTTCCCCCTCGGACATTGTATGACTCTGCCAAGCCACTTGCCCAAGGTCACACATGTAGAACAAAGCAGAATGGGGATTTGAACTCAGAGCATTTTTTTTTCCTTTTTCCTTTTTCTTTTTGGAGGCAATCAGGCTTAAGTGACTTGCCCAGGGTCACACAGCCAGAACCTAAGTCCTTAAAAATTTTTTGAACTTAAGAAACACCAAATAAAATGGGCATGTCTACCTATGTAGTAGAACAGAAGGAAAAAAAGAATTATACATGAAATGCATATCTCTATTATGTACTGTTTATCTTTTTAAATATGAGTTAGCTGGAGGACACAGTGGATAGAAGTCTGGAGTTGGAGTCAGGAAGACCCACATTCAAATCCTGACTTAGACACTTGCTAGCTGTGTGACCCTGGCCAAGTCACTTAAGCCTTATTTGCCTCAGTTTCCTCATTTGTGAAATGAGGATAATAGCATCTACCTCCCAGGGTGATAGTGAGGATCAAATGAGATGATAATTATGGGAATAATAATCTTGCCTACCTCCCTAGGGTGTTCTAGGGGTCAAATGAAATGATGTATGTAAAGCATTTTGCAAACCTTGAAGCTACAAGTCAATGCTACATACAGATGGATCGAACGATACAGAAAGCTCTGGAATAGGTTCAGCCTGTAGCTTTCAGAGCTGCCCTGCTCCTCTGGAAGTCCTTCTGCTTTCAACATTTCTTTTTAGAAGATGCCTCAGTGATCCTCTTCCCTTTCTTTTTCTTTTCCTGCTACTCTATCCC
>CM053622.1:18383864-18412092 GCA_028646595.1 Phalanger gymnotis | reverse complement strand
GTAGGAGCTTTTATGATACCCATTTTGCAGATGAGCAAACTGAGGCAGACCCAGGTTAAGTGACTTGCTCAGGGTCACACAACTAATAAATGTCTGAGGTGAGATTTAAACTCAGGGTTTCCTGACTCTAGATCCAGTGGTCTATCCACTTGTACCACATGGCTGCCTAGGTGGGAGATGGGTTGCCAGGGACGGAGGGAGAAGGCAGCTGAGAATTGATGGCAAAGTTTGGAGGATGAAAGGCACATCAATCTCTCATGGCCTTAGTTTGTGCATTAATAAAATGAGGACAATGGATTCATTGACCAGCAAGACCCATTATAATACTACATCTGATACATAATTTCCATGTACCCATTTTCTCACCTGTAAGCTCCTTGAGATCAAGGATTGTCTCTTTGTATACCCATCTCAGAGCCTGGCACATTTTGTTGTTGTTCAGCTGTTTCAGTTGTGTCCAACTCTTCAAGACCCCAATTGCGGTTTTCTTGGCAAAGACACTGGAGTGGTTTGCCACTTCCTTCTCCAATAGCACATAGTAGGTGCTTAAAAATGCAAGCATTGAATAATATTCTATCCACTGCATTCTAATGCCTCCAGCCAGATTCATGACAAGAGACTCCAGCTTCTAATCTCAGCTTTTTTGTCTCTCTGTAAGACCTTGGACCAGTCATCTGTTTTCTCTGGTCTTCAGTTTTCTTATATCTATATCTATATCCATATCCATATCTATATCTATATATATGTATACATACATACATACATACATACAATAGGAATGATAATCTCTGTCCTGTCTCCTCCCAGATCTGTAGTTAGCATCAGATGAGGCACAATCACAGATGATGCCTAAGAAAGCTCTGGATACCTACAAGGTGTGATGGCTTGACTATGGTCAACCCCCAAGGGATGGGAACATTGAGTGGGGGAGCGGGGAGAGAAAGGAGAGGGGGAAGGAGGAGGTAACTTCTCAGATGTCTCCTAGCTCTAGGATTCTCTCATTCTCTGAAGCTCAAGTGCCAGCTTTCTGCCGAGAGAGAGAGCAGCCCTGCAGGAAGAAGACCCATTTATATTCATGAGACTGCTCTCCCTGGGAGGGGCACCTTAAATTGCTTTTTGATCCCTGAAACATTTCTATAGTCTTCCCAAGAGCCTATCTGAAGGGCTCCATGTGTCTAAATAGAGAATTCAAAGTTTTTTCTCCCTCCTTAATCTAAGGAAAAATGGAATTCCAGTCAGACGCTAAAACACAAACATCTCCTTTCTTAAGTTCAAAGTGATTTTACTTTTTTTAAATCAAATCAACAAATATTTACAAAGCATCTAAGGTGTATAATAAAAGTAATTATTCCCATTTCTCTATGCAATAAAGTTTTATTTTCCTTTCCCTCACAACAAACCTTAGGAGATAGTCTAAACGTTAACACCTCCATTTTCAGGCAAGGAAGCTGAGGCTCAATTCAACACAACAGAAACAAATTTCAGCACCTACTGTGTGTAAGGCACCGTGTTAGGGACTGGGGATAATGATATAACATCTCAGGGGCACTCCTGTCCCCCACATGTAGTTCCCAGATGAACTTGTTGTTCGGTCATGTCTGACTCTTTGTGATCCCGTTTGAGATTTTCCGGAGTGGTTTGCCATCATCCTTCTTCAGCTCATTTTATAGATGAGGAAATTGAGGGCAAACAGGGTTAAGTTATTTGCCCAAGGTCACACAGCTGGAAAGTGTCTGAGGTTAGATTTGAATTCAAGAAGATGAGCTTTCCTGACTCCAGGCCTAGTGCTCTATCCACTATACCACCTAGCTGCCCAGATGAGCTACCCAAGGTTTAAGGTACTCTACAGGTGCACATTCACTCACAGCCATAGGTAATGAGCCCCCATCAATGTGTTTACTTTTACTGATCAGGCAGGGGACACAATTAGTTTGATGGACATTTAATAAAGTAATGCAGTAATAAAAGCGCAATGGAACACTGACAAATCTGTACTACATTCTCTCATATAAGTAAATATAAGGTAAGTTGAGGAAGAAGAGAGTACTAACAATTAGGGATTTCATAAAAGGCTTTGGATAGGTGGTGAGATCTAAACTCAGTCAATAAGCATTCAATAAATGCCTACTAAATTCCAGGCACTACAAGGTGTGATGGCTTGGCTATGGTCAACCTGGGAGAAAGGGAAAAAGACAAGGGAGGGGGAAGAAGGGCTTAACTCAGCTTTGAAGGAAGCTGAGGATGTAAGAGATGGAAGTGAGTAATTAGTATGCTCCAGGAGTAGAGGACAGTATGTTTAAAAGTGTGATGGACAGGAATGAAGTGATTTGCCCATGGTCACCCAACCAAACCAACAGAGCTGTTACTTGAACCCAGCTCTTTCTGACTCTGCATCTAAAGCACTTTAAATAGTTGAATGACTATTACTTGGCAGAGGAATTGGGCAAGTCCCTACTTGCCCCTAAAAGATAGAACCAGAACCAAAAGGAAGACATTGAAGGGAGAGATTTATTTTGACTGTAAGAAAGAACTTCCTAACAAATAGAACTATTGAAAAATGGAATGGGCTGACTCAGGAGGAAACGAGCTTCTTCTCTCTTGAGATCTTCAGGCAAATGCTAGCTGTCCATTTATGGGAAATGTTACAGGGGTGGTGGAGATGTCGCACCTGCTGGGGATAGGTTGGACTAAATCATAGGATCATAGATTTCAAGCTGGAAGGAACCATAGTAGCCTTTTGTCCAAATCTCTCATTTTACATTTGAAGTAACCAAGTCTCAGAGAGGTGCAGCGATTTGCCCGGGATCACACAGCTAAGACATGGGAGCGCTAGAATTTAAATCTAGATCCCTCCCAGCTGTCAATCCTGTTTCCCCTGCAACCCACCTCCTGGTTTTGTGCAAAACTATGTTTGTTTTTCTCTCTCTCTTGAGTTGGAATGTAAGCTCCTCAAAGGCAAGGGCTGTATGTATCATTTTGTCTTTGTATACACAGTGCCTAGTACAGTGATTGAAACATAGTTGGTACTTAGGGCACCTAGGGGGTGTCGTAGTGCATAGAGTTCCAGGCTTGGAGTCAGGAAGACTGGAGTTCAGATCTGACCTCAGACACATACTAGCTCTTTGATCCTGGGCAAGTCACTTCACCTTGTTGGCCTCAGTTTCCTCTTCTGTCAAATGAGCTGGAGAAGGAATGGCAAACCCTTCCAGTATCTTGGCCAAGAAAACCCCAAATGGGGTCACAAAAAGTCAGACACTGGACAACAACAAAAAGTGCTTTCAAATCTAATGTTCTTTCTTGTGAATCACATGGTCTCCAAACATCACCTCTGAAATTCTTCAGTCCTTGGTTCTCAGATCTCAATGAGCTTAAAAACAAGTTGATTTCATGGATTAAACAATTCTAGGAAAAGTTAAGTTTTCACTACAAATAAACTTACAACTCTCTAAGAGTGAGCACCCATGGAGTTAGAGTCACGTCCCTAGAATCAGAAAGACCTAAGGTCAAATCCTGTCTCTGACATTTACTCATTTGTGTGACCCTGGGTAACTCACTTAAATTGTGTGGACCTTAGGACTCATTTGCTTAGTCACAGACATCATAGTTGCAAACTAAGGTAATGGAGAACCAGCAGTACCCATACTGATGAAATCACAGATCTCTGCAGTATACAATAGCACTGGCTTTGGACTGGGGTTGATTTGATTGGTGTAGGAAACTCTCAGGTGAGGAAACTTCCCTCTGTGTGTGTATGTATACATGCAAATAATCTATATATACATACATACACACATAATACATATAACACCCATAGAGATCTATAATATGTTGCTGTTCATTGGTCATTCATTTCAGCAGTATCTGACTCTGGGATTTGGGGTTTTCTTGGCAGAGATACTGGAATGGTTTGCCATTTCTTCTCTAGGTCATTTTACAGATGAGGAAACTGAGGCAAAGAGGGTGAAGTGACATGCCCAGGGTCACTCAGCTAGCATCTGAGGCTGGATTTGAACTCAGGTACTCTCTGACTCCAGGACCAGCTCTCCATCCTCTGTGCTACCTAGTTGGCCATTATATCCATGTATTATATGTCTAGTAGTATTTAGCCTACAATATACATATAGATTATATTTATACATATGTATATATACACACATGTGTATATGTATTTATATATGTATATTCAATTTATATTTATATATACACACATACACATACATATACACATATGTATACATATACATATACATATATTATATTATGTTTACTTATCTGAGGACATGTTTCCCACCAAGAAAATGTTTCTTGAAGTCAGAGGCAGTATTATTTTTGTTTTTCTATTCCCAGTGCCCAAAACAGTGCCTGGAACATAGAAAGTGCTTAATAAGTGTTTACTGGGCAAGTCACAACCTCTACCTGCCTCAGTTCCCTTAATTGTAAAATCAAGATAACAATAGGCAGCTAAGCACTACATGAGATAGAATGTTGGACTTGGAGACCAGAAGCCCTGAGTTCACATGTAGCCTTAGACACTAACTAGCTGTGTGACCCTGGGTAAGTCACTTAACCTCTGTCTGCCTCAGTGTCCTCAACTGTAAAATGGAAGAAATAACAAAACCCATCTTGTGGGGTTGCTGTGATGATGAAATGAAATTCTGTATTTAAAGCATTTTGCAAATCTTAAAATGCTATATGAACATCATCATCATTATTATTATTATTGAGGTGAGCTGAAAATCCCTCCAATTAGAAAGGATTTTGATCTCTTCCATCTAACCTATCAACATTTTTTCCATCTACAATCCCATCTGCTGTGTGCGTGTGTTTATACAGAAGACCACACTTATCAAACTTGGAGTATAAAAATCTGTACTCCTTCTTAGCCTTTGGAAAGTAATATTTCCAAAGGTGACGAAACCACCCAGACATGGTGTTAATGGGAGCTGACAAAAATGGCAGCTTCCCTCGGTCTGGAAGGAATGGTGTTAATGAAGAGGAGTATAATGAGCTTGCTCCTCGTTTCAATTATTCTAATGAGTTGGCAATGACAGGCCCGGTTTGGGGAAGTTTTGACAAGTTTGGAAGGGTTCTGCCAAAATCATATTGGGAATGGCTAAGGAGGGAGCCTACCTGGCACCTCCTCCCACTTCTAAGTCCCTCTCTGCCCCTCCTCCCTCCATGCCACCAGGCTTTCCACTGGAAGATGATTCAACTCCCTCAATGGGGAGGCTGATGTAGCTTGGGCGATGGGTTCAACCAGGCTCTGCCCTGCAGAGAATCAATCAATCAATCAACATGCATTTATTAAGTACTTCCTATGAGAGGCAGCATGCTACAATGGATAGAGAGCCAAAAAGAGCTGAGTTCACTCTGAATTCCAACCACCCTGTTGACTGTGCAGTCCACTCAGTCTTCTAGGCAACTCTTTGGAACTGTAATTTTCAGAAAATGTATTAACCAGCCTAGATAGAGGGATTTTTCTCATCTGGGAGTTCCCTTCAACAATAGCATCACAGGTCCAGTTCGCATTCCTAGGTACTATGCATTGTCCTAGATATTGAGGTTGCAATGACAAAAATGAAAAATGCCCTGCCCCCGAAAAGGTTACAATGTAGCTGGGGTCTGAGCATGTCCAAACAATGGGTAATGCCTCCCTGGTGTGGCTACAAATAATGTTTATACATCACCAAATCACAGAATTTAGCATGGGAAAGAGACTTCAATGGCTATTTAATCCAACCTATAGGGGACAGTACTCCCTGCTATAATATACTCCATAAGAATGGCTGATTGAAGACTGTGGTCTATGATTGTGATGAAATACTACTATGTTCTAAGAAATGGCAAGGGCAATGGTATCCAAAAAATGTGAGAAGACATATATGAACGGATACAAGTGAAGTGAACAGAACCAGGAGGACATGGTACACAGTAACAGCAAAATTGCAACAATGATCAATTGTGAAAGACTTAGCTACTCCGATCAAGATAATGATCCAAGACAGTTACGAAGGATTCATGAAGAAAAATGCTATCCACATCCAGAGACAACATTAATGAACTCGGAGTGCAGATTGAAGCATACTTTTTTCACTTACTTTATTTTTTAAATTTTTTTGCAACATGGCTAATATGGAAATATTTTTTGCATGACTTCACACATATAATTGATATCATATCACTTGATGGGAAGGGGAGAAGTGGGAGGGAGAGAGAGCATTTGGAACACAAATTGTTTTTAATGAATGTTAAAATGTAAAAAAAATCAAAATTTGAAAAATATATAATAAATTCTACAAGTTGTTTCTAGCCTCTGCTTGAAGTGAGATGGAGCCCACCACATCCTGATGTAGCCCATTCCATGGCAAAGAATAGCTCTGACAGGGTACGGGCCCAAGCTGAGACCATCACCCCTTACTCCAAAAGAATTTGGGTCCCCTTTGTTTACGGGCACTAGAAACCCCACCTTGAACTTTCCCCTGAACTCTCCTTGAATTTTCCCACTTGGCTGAATCTCTGACTTTCACCTGAGTCATGGACCCATCCCAGTCAACTGGCCCTTCACTGTAGCCTAGTCCAATCTCCCAATTCTCTGTTACCCTTAACTTAGTCCAGCCCTCCATTGTCTGTTATCTCCCATCCTTGATCCTATCTAGACCCTATTCTCCTTTGGCCACATCCCTGGCATTCCCTGCACTTCTCTGTTACTTCCCAGTCATCCTAGACTACTTGGCCACTCCTAGATCCTTCCCACAGTCTTTCTGTATGTAAGATCCATCTTGCCTCCATTAAGGGGCTCAGATTCCTTAAGAGTCTAGCCAATCGTTCAGATTCAGTCTGGCCAATACTGCAGATTTTTGGAGTCACGTCCACTCTCTATCAATGTTCTAATAAACTTTGTCTTTGACTGAAAGAATGCTTGGGTCAAATTCATTCAGGCAGGACACATGTGTCACTATTTCAGGGTCCCAGCATCCCTAAACCTCAACAGTTCCACTTGAGGAAAAGGAAGAGTATAGATCTCAGAAATAGCTTTGATGTGAAAAACAAAAGGCATATAAATAAAGCATTTCTTTTAAGGATTAGACAATATCCAGATGATGGCATGCATTTGGCAAGGTAGTGTACCTACTACCATTTTTATTTTACATGAGCACTTCAGACAGATATGTTAGACTTGAGTTCTTCCTTAAGAGAGACATTACTAGAGCTCATAGGATCTCAGATCTAAAGCTGGAAGGGACCCCAGAGGTCATCCAGTCTAAATTTAGCGCTTTGTAGATGAGGAAGCCAAGGCCTGAAAAGGTTAAGTGATTTGTCAAAGGTCACATGAAGAGTAAGCATCAAAACTGAGATTCAAAACCAGATTTCCTGACTCCAGCATCAATGTTCTTTCCAATGTACCTCATTATCTCCCTAACACAGAATCTTAGAATTGGCAAGGACCTCAATGACTCTGCTATCCAATCTATGGACTTGAGGAGAATCAAAGAATCAGAAAGGATATCAGAGGTCATCTGCTTCAATCCTCCAACCCCAACCCAAATAATGTCACTAAATCTCAGAGTTGGAAAATATCTCTGAGGCCATTTAGTTGAAGGATCCTGTCCACAATATCCCTGGTCAGTGGTCACTTGAAACCCTCCAGTAAGGGGGCTTGGGTCTAGCTACTTTTCATTTTCAAACTGTGTTGGGATTGGAAAGCATTTGGTGTTTGTACCTTTGAAAGGGAGGCTGGGGGTACAGGGGGTAAGTAGAGCCATAGATTTTTAGAAGCTGTTTAGTGGGGTCAGGAGAGACCTGGATTCAAATCCTGTTTCTGATACTTAATAGCTATGTGACCACAGTCAAGTCACTTTACCTCAGTTTCCTCATCTGGAAAATGAAGATAAGATTCATAGTACCTACTTTACTGTATTACTGTGAGATTAGATAGATAGATAGATAGATAGATAGATAGATAGATAGATAGATAGATAGATGGCAAGAGAGATGCATGGATGGATAGATGGATAGACAGACAGACAGATGGACAGACGGACAGATGGATAGATGGATGGATGGATGGATGGATGGATGGATGGATGGATGGATGGATAGATAGAGCGAATCTTTATTTAAAAACTCTACCAGGCACGGTGCTAAGCATTAGGCATAGAAATACAAATAAGACAACCTCTACCTTCGAAGAGCTTACATTCTAATAGGGGAGAAAATAACTAAAGGAGAACTGGAAAAAGAAAGTCAGAAAAGAATGCCCATCCAGGGTCAAAGTTGCTGACAAGGAGGTAGAGAAGCCTGCAGGTTAAAGATGGGCTAAGAGAGAAGCATGGCTGGGATACGATTCACCAATCAGGAGAACAGGGTCCTAGGTGACAGGGAGAGGAGGGAGGCAGCAGCAGGGCTCCTGGGAGAAATGCCAAATGAAGAAAGTCTTTTTGTAAACTTCACAATGCTAGCAAATGCCAGTTGTTTTATTACAGTAGAAGGGACTTTAGAGTCAAGTCAAGTTAAGCTAAGTATGGGCAATGCAAATAGAAGGAGAAAGACTGCCCCTGCCCTCAAGAAACTTCCATTCTAAAGGGAGAGGAGGGAGAGAGCTTGGTGGGGAGGTATGGTGGAAAAAGCCTGGAGGGTGCGGAGTAAAACAAGGGTGAGGAATGAAGACATTGCTGGCCTGGGCCCTTTCCTTTAAATGGATGTTCTGGCTGGAGCTGACTAATCAGAGGAAGTCAGAGGGAACTTCCTACTTCATCATGGTGAAAAAGTCTGAAGAGCCCAGGACGAAGCCCAGAAACAACAGCGTATGGTTCAACCCTTTCATTTTACATAGGAGGAAATTGAAGCCCAGAGGAGAAATAGCTGCCTCTACCCTAATGACAATGAAACAGCTAAGCTAGGAGGCTCAGTGGATAGAGTGTAGTCAGGAAGATCCGAGTTCAAATCCAGCTTCAGACACTCACTAGTTTGTATGACCCTGGGCAAGGAACTTAATCCTGTTTGCCTCAGTTTCCTCATTTGTAAAATGAGATGGAGAACACTCCAGTATCTTGCCTCCCCCAAAAGAAACCCAAATAGGGTCACGAAGAGTGAGATATGACTGAACAACCACCTTAATGACATCAGCTCAGAAAAAGGCCTTTTCCAAATCTTGACTTCTGCCCGACTGATCCCTTTGAGAAGCAGGAAGGAGGATGACCAGCCTGTCATTCAAAAGACACACCAGAGTCCACACTATATACTACACACTGTCTCACATCCTACAGATGTCCTGAGCTCTTTCATCCTGAACTACATCGAAAGATATTTTGACATCCATGGGCTCACAGATCTAGGATGAGGAGAGTTCACCAAGTCTAACCCCCGCATTTTATAGTTGAGAAAAGGAAGGCACAGAGAAGGAGGGCTTACACAACGTCTCAAAAGGTAAAAGCAGCAGAGCCGAGATTTCTGGCCTTAAATCCAAGAATTTTTCAACCACACGAGTACTCTGCTTCTCTTCAATTTGGTTTTACTCATTGGGTGCCTACCAAATAATAATGTCCATGAAAGTATCTTACCTAAAAGAGGCAGCTAGATGGCTCAGTGGATAGAGCACTAGGCCTGGAAGGCCTGAGTTCAAATCTGACCTCAGATACTTACTAGCTATGTGACTCTAGAAAAGAAACTTAACCCTATTTGCCTCAGTTTCCTCATCTATAAAATAAGCTAGGGAAAGAAATGGCAAGCCACTCCAGTATGCAAAGAAAACCCAATGAACAGTGTTGGTGTGATATGGGCCACAGTCTGAACAACAATGGTTTTATCTAAATGTTGTATCTTCCCTAGAGCTTGGAGTATGGTTCCTTACTAAGTAAAAGCTTAAGAGAAATTGGCTGAATCATAAGAACTTGCCAGTGACCTTCCATTTGCTAATAGCCGGCTTTGTTCTAATGTCCGCCCATCTCTTGCCTGGCTCAGCTCTCTGACATAACATTCTTCTCTAGAAATAGCTTTGACCTCAGTTGGGTGGTCTGCTCTCCTCCAGATTTCTTTTTTCTCAGAGAAAAGTTGTCAAGTCTCACTTTATTGTGTGATCCTTCAACCTGGATCCTGGTAAGCTGTGGTAGCCTTATAGGAACAGGACACAGAAGCAGTGCCCGACCGGAGTGAGACAAGATCACCTCCTACTCAAGGGAATGGGAGGACCAAAAGGTTAAACTTGGCTTTGGACTCACATTTGTAGTTAAGCCAATTATTTGATAAATTCATTCATAGCATTTTTCAATACAAGATGGAGAGAAGGGGACTCATTAAATCATCATGTGACTTAAATATGATATATGTAAATTATTATATGATTTCCATTTTTAAGCTAGTTCAATGCCCAGATACAAAGAGTGGTGAATGATGAGTTAATACCAACCAGAGAGAGAAAGCCAGTGCAGAGCCCCAAGGTTCAGTGACTTGGATGAAAGATTGGTCATCAGATGAGAGCTAGAAGGGTTTGCAAAAGCCACCTAGTCCAACCCTCTGTATAGATGAAGAAAGTCAGATCCAGAGAGGCTGAGAGACTCATCCAAGGTCACACAGGTAGGATTTAAACTAAGGTCCTCTGATACCAGAGCCATGCCCTTCTCATTGTGATAAAAAAGTGGGAAAGATGAATAAGAGGATGGATGATGGAACAAGGACTATGAGTTCCTTGAGAGCAGAAACTGTCTTTTGTCCTTCTTTGCACAGTGCCTGGTACATAGTGGCACTTAATAAATGTTTATTGACTGCTAGACTGACGTACCCCAAGGCACTCTTATTAAGCGTATTTTGTTGTTTCCTATCTCATTTGATTTTGGCAGGGTCATGGAATCGTAGAGTAAGAGCTGGCCATCTAGCCCAGCCCTCTCACTGTACACCTGGGGAAACAGAGGCACAGAGAAGTTAAATGACTTCTTTAAGGACATGACATGATATGGGACAAAATCTAGGTGTCAGGTCAGATCTTCTGACTCTAAATGCAATGCTCTATCCATTGCTGTGGTTCAGTCTGCCATAACATGAAGCTACATCTGTGGCTATAGCTGTCATGGAATCTTGCAGAATTTCAACTGAATTCAATTCAGGAAGCAATGATTAAGCACCTACTATGTGTAAGCAATGGTTAAGCCACCTACTGTGTGTAAGCTAGGGGCTGGAGCTATAAATACAAAAGTGAGACAATCTTTGCTCTCAAGATGCTTACATTCTACAGAAGGATTGAGGTCAGGCAGGGGAAGACAATATTTTCATAGTCTCATCTAGACTGAACTAGGCTCTAACCTGTGGATGGCAGAGCAGGTTAGAGACAGGAGAGTCAGAAATCAAACAGAAGTTTAATTCCAAAGTGAGGGAGATGCCTTGCAAGCCAGGAGACAGATTCAACACATGGGCCAGAGCCTTGCCCCTATGGGGGGAGACCCGCTTTAGTGCAGGCAGATCTCAATAGTTATACCTATGGCTATGCAGTGAGCTGTAGCCCTGACAATAAGGCACAACAGCAACAATGAGACAAGTTTGATTCATAGCAGGGCTTCATGACCGGAACAAGCTTATCTGGCGCTTGTCCAAGCTCAGAGAACACCTGATACTGGTTAAAGCAATACAATAATTATATGATTTTACCAGAGGGTGACACCATCCAGTGGGTGAGTGAAAAGGATTGTTTTTATGCCAAGCTCAGAGAATAACCTGCTTGCTGGGCCTTAGCTCTATAAAACAGGGTGTCTCCTAATATCTTCACAACAGACTCTCTCTCTCTCTCTCTCTCTCTCTCTCTCTTTCTCTCTCTCTCTCTCCATACATATATATGTATATATATATACATATATATGTATGTATGTATATATATATGTATGTGTATACTTGTGTGTATCTAGATGGTACGGTGGATAGAGAGCTGGGCCTGGAATCCAGAAGACCTGAGTTCAAATCCAGTCTCAGGTACTTTCTAGGTGTGTGACCCTGGGCAAGTCACCTCCTTTTCTATGTCGTCTTCCTCCGTTAGATTGTGAGCTCCTTGAGGACAAGGATTGTCCTCCTTTTCTCATCTGTGTCCCCAGCACTTAACACAGTGCCTGCACATAGTAGGCGATGAGTGTCCATTAAATTTGTTGAATTAATTTAACTCATTTGCCTCAGTTTTTTTCATCTGTAAAACTTAGATAGTGACAGCACCTACCTTCCAGGTTGTTGTGAGTATCGAATGCACTAATAATCGTAAAAATGCTTAGCACAGGGCCTGGCACATAGTAAACATAGATGTTAGCCGTCGTTTTTGTTATTATTATTATATGTAAATCAGTGACCGAGTCCTGGAGGGCTCTAACAAGAGGAGCTAAGGAGAGGCTGCATGTAAGAAGGATCCCATGAGCCAAACCTCAAAGGAAGCCCAGGGTTCAAAGAACTGAGAGTGAGGTGGGAAAACATTGTAGACAGGGCGAAGAAACCATTCAAAAGCACAGAAGGAGAAGGTGTTCTGTTGTGTATAGTCAACAGGAAGTTGCTGTTCAGTTATGTCCGATGTTTCGTGACCCCATTTGGGGTTTTCTTGGCAAAGATACTGAAGCAGTTTGCCATTTCCTTCTCCAGCTCATCTTACAGTTGAGGAACTGAGACAAATAAGTTAAGTGACTTGTCCACAGCTGCTCAGCTAGCAAGTGTCTGAGGTTGGATTTGAATTCAGGTCTTTCTGACTCCAGGTCTAGCTCTCTATGCACTATGGCACCACCTAGCTGCTCCTGAACAGTAAGTAAGCCGGTGCAAATGGAAAGTGAGTGTGTTGAGGAAGAAATGTCATCAGGAGTAAGATTTGTAAAGGGTTAAATGAAAGTTTGCATTTTGTCCTAAAGGAAATCGGGAGTCACTGAAGCTTCTGGAGCACGGGGATGACCTAGTCTCTGCTTTAAGAATATCAATCTAGAGCTATGTGAAGGATGGATTGGAGAGAGGACAGACAGGAAATAGGGATTATGTGATTTCCCTGGTGAAAAATAACAAAAGACCAAGCTAGGGTGGCAGCTGAGGGAGTGGAAGGAATGGAGGTGGACACAAAAGATGTTATGGGAGTGTAATCAATCAGATTGAGCCACCAATTGGCCTGGGAAGGGCAGCAAGGAACAGCAATTAATATACATATACATATATAATATATATACAATAATAATATACAGTAATTACATAATAATAATGTATTTTAAGGTTTGCAAAACATTTTATAAATATTATCTTCACAATAATCTAGAGAGTAAGAGCTATTATGATTCCCATTTTACAGATGAGGAAACTGAGGAAGAAAAAGGTGAAGTGATTGGCAGTCAGGTGGTACCATAGCTCACAGAGCACTGGGCCTGGAGTCAGGAAGACTCATCTTCGTGAGTTCAAATCTGGCCTCAGATACTAGCTGTGTGACCCTGGGCAATTCACTTAACCCTGTTTGCCTGGGGGGTGGGGGGAGCTCTGCTTCAGAGAGTGCAATTCCTACGGGCTGGCCAGTGTTCAAATGCAAAACATACGCATGCCAAAAAGACTATTTTGTGGATAACTCACACGGGGCAAACATTCACATGGTGGTCAGAAGAAGCCATACAAGGACACTCTCAAGACCTCTCTTAAGAACTTTGGAATCGATTGTATGACATGGGAGACACTGGCACAGGATCACTCAGCATGGCGTGCCCATATGAGAGAAGGTTTTGTGCTCTCTGAGCAAAGCAGAATTAGGTAGCTCAAAACAAATGAGAGGTGCCTAAATTTAGAGAATCCACCCCAAATATTCGCATGAACTATTTGTGCCCAACCTGTAGCGAAGCATTCTGAGCTCATATTAGTCTGATCGGCCGTGGTTGGACACACTGAAACTTGACTCTAGCATAGTGATGTCATTTCAGTCCTCTTCAAAATCAAAGGACAACAACTCACCATTATATATTATAATTATACAATGCATATATATTTTTTTCTAGGAGATACCTTTACTGAGATGAACGAACCTCCAAGATTGCATTTTATTTTAAAGTCCAAAACTTTTTTCTTTATAAGCAACAACAAAACCCAGACTCAGTAGGATCATACAGTCTCTATTATACCTTTTAGTCAACTGTGTGACTGTGAAGACATAATTGGCTACTGAAAATGATGTGCAAAAAGCTATGTGTTTCCTTCATTTGCATGAAGGATTCCTTCAATTCAGCCATGAAATATTCTCAACAAAATTTTTTAGCAATGCCAAAGTAGGGAAATGGGTCTTTTTGAGAAGTAACGGTGTTATCTATAATCTTCCCCATTCTTCTAAAATCTTCTCCTTTTAGAGATATCATCTAAATCCATCTGTAAATGGTTTTAAAAATGTGTGGCCACCAACATGGATTTCTCCCATTTGAATTGGACTATTTAAAGGACATCTTCACTTCATTTTCCTAAGAGTCTTTGTCACATCCTCGAATAGATAACTCAGTGTCGCTATGGTAGAGTGGTGCTTCCGCTATTCTCACTGATGAAGAGATATAGATTAGATAGCCAAGTAACATGGGGGATCAAGCAAAGGGCTTGGACTCAGAAATACCTGAGCGTGAATTCTGCCTCAGATACTTGATAGCTATATGGCACTGGGCATGTCACTTAATCAGGCCCAGACTCAGTTAACTCCTCTGAAGAAGACGAGAATTAGACTCCATGACCTCTAGGGTCCTTTCTATCTCTAGAATCTATGATGCTACATGGGACTAGAAATCCTAGCTGATTTTTCAACTTCATGTCCATTTGTAATCCTGTTCCAGTTTATATGTTGTTACTGTTCATCCTTCATTTTTGAAGAGAACCAATAACATTATGGGGTGATGTCTTGACTCACGTGTCAATTGGATTTAAGTGAGGCACAGCTATATCAAGTCGTCAGCCTCACTTTCTCTTCCTGAGTCGTTGAAATCCAGTGAAAAAGTCAAGTCTCAGAATCATCTTAACAAGGTTTTGATGCAAAGCTCTCTAGAGTTCATTTTCCCGTCAAATGCTCCTTATTCTTTTCTGTTTTGATCCTGCTAACAATCTTCTTTGTCCTTTTTGTGGTATTTCCAAATTGCCCTTGAATTTTCACCTCTTCCCAGCTACCATTTGTCTCTACTTGAAAAAGATGTCATGTTTGATGATGGTGATGATTTGGGAGGCTCTTTCAGCCTCCTTGCTTTGGCAACCATTCTGAGTTGGTTAAACTTCTCAAAAAAATGCTGATCGATTCTGTCTCCCTTTTTGCCAGTTTCCATTTTTCAGAGTTCTACAACTTGTTTAAGCAGGTAAGGTTGAAGGTGCTGTTGTCACATGCAGGGCCTATTTCTCATCTTTCCTTTACCTTCTAATTTGATATTGATTCCTACTTTTGCTCTAACAAGTCGATAATTTGATTGGGCATGCACACAGAGCTAATTTTGAAATAACTCCCAGTTGTTTCCTATCTGTTAAGAAATAAGTCAATTTCACTTTTTGGGTGATGTTCGGTGATCATCACATCTAGCATCTTTCAAGTCTTCTCAAAGAAAACATTCGCAGGGATTCTGAGTTGTCTATAGGGCTTTGACTTCTATCCCCTGAACATCCTTTTCAACTCTTTTTTATAGCAATTCTCCCCATGCCCGTTTTCACATAGAAGTCACAGAATAGGTGTGTGCTAGATCTTGGTGTTAAGCCTTCCCACATTGCCTTCTTGTTTTCCCAGGTTCTTGGTTCAACCAAACCCCTGATATCTTTCTTCCTTTAGATTAGTCATTAATAAATAACTTATAACTCACATCAGAGCAACCAGTATAGTTGATAAGGAAAATCAGAGTAATAATATTCAAAGGCAGGTACAAGAAGAATAAACCTCAGTGGGATCAATTCTCTCCCCAAAGTTGAAGTTTCCAGGAAGGGGAAAGGGAAGGGACCAGAGGGGAGGGGAAGCAGATCATTTCTGTCTACCTTTTCACAAACCCTTCCCTCCCTTCATTTTCACATTAAACACAAACTGTAATCACCTGCTCTCTCTAGGGTATAAGCTTTCTGCTTACTTTCCACAATCCCAAGCTGCATGAGAGGAAATCAAAAGGCCTGCTGTCTTCATAAATCTTCTCTCAGCACAGGAGAGAAGAAACATTTCTGTCACTCAGAGTAGGACAGTTGTAGGGGGATATATGCAGGACAGATACTAAGGGGCATCATAGAGGGTTTGATGATGCTCTTGGGCATGGCTCATGGGTAAACAAAATGTAAGGGAGTTGGCCTTTCACTGACCTAATCACAGGAAAAGAGCCAGATAATGAGGTGTTAAACTAACTGTAAAAATGCATCGGCCAGGTGGTTCTTTTATGAAGTACAAATTAGTATCTTAAGTGAATCTGAAAGGTAGCCACACGATAGTAAGAAGAATGATCAGCCATAACTTCCTGTGACCTTTAAAAGTCAATTCATGGAGTCCGGGAGACAGACTTGAAGATGAGCCTGCTTCCTGTTGGGAAGAACAAAAGATGTTTGGAGTTGGATAAAGGAAAGTTGTAAAAGTCAGAGCACAAGCATAGACAAAGACAACCACTACAAAAAAAGAGGAGGCAGGGATGAGAAAGACTAGGATTCTGGGAGAGAGGCTGCTTGAGTGTAAGGTGTGTTAGGACGGAAGCTGTGTTGCTGAACCACCCCCACTCCCGCTATCATCTCTGAAGATCTTATATCTCTTTTCTACCCTCGAGCTCCTTCATGGAAACCTAAATCGTTTTCCTCTAGACAAGGGGAAAAACCAGTGTATCTTTCTATGTTTTAAATATGTATTTTGTTTTTATAAACAGTGTTAACCACCCAGAATTTGATGGTTGCCGCATACTTTCTGGAAATACAATTGGGAGGAGGCACCTGAGGGTGAAATATTCTCAGAGAAGAGATAGAAATAGATATAACACTGAAGTGTTTTGCCAGAAATATTGTCTCTGACTTGGGACTCTGAGCAAACAAAAATAAAAATACATAGTTCACTTGAAACTACTTCTCAGAGACGAGAAAGGACATTTGTATCAGGAAAGGCACCTATCTATTCAATAAGTCAGCATTAAGATGTGGGGAAAATGGGAATGTTTCAACAATGTCGATCATCACACTGTTCCCTTATTGCTGCTACAAGCCTGGCTCTCTCCAGGCCCTCCTCTGTGGTCCTAGAAATTCTAGCTCTTTCCAGGGTACTCCAAGCTTGGGCTTTGTTGGTGTTGAAGGTCAAAGCTTTATGGAGATGGAGAATGCCAGAGAGATGGGAGAAGGGGACACTTAGGATTCACAAACTGGGGTCAGAGACAGAAAAGCCTTCAGGAGTCCCTGATCTCAACAAAAGGAGTAGCTTCTCCCTTATTTTCTCTTTCTTCTCAGTTCCCCCAATTTGACCTTTGTACTGATTCCTCCATCCTCTTTCTGACCAATCAATATGGGTCACATTGATTAGCACTGAAGTTATAAATATCTGAGTAATGGCAGTGACTAGGGAAACACCACCAAGATATTCAGGGACCAATTACTATATAAATACTACTATATATATACAAATATACACATACATACACACACACTCATGAACCACATTCATTATATATGTATGTGTATATATATACACACATACATATATATGCCTATACATATACTCACATATAGCCATATAGGCACGTATGTATGTATCTTATGTATACATGTATGGCTATATGTATTTGTATTCATGCATATATATACACATACATGCACATATATGTACACATATACCAATTATCACATATGTATTTTAATAATATAATATTGCTGCATATACACATACGTGTACACTCAGGGGCATATATACACACATATTTACATATATTCATATGTGCATGTGTCTGTATGCACATATATAGTAAAAATGAATATTCTGATATCATTTGAAGGATTTACTTAAGAGGCATCAAGTTCTACCTGAAAGAGTATTACGTTCGGAGTCCTAAGACCTGGTTTCAAATTCCAGCTTTGCCTCTTATTTCCTTTGTGACCCTGAGGGGATCACTTAATTCCTCTGAGCCTTAGTTTCCCCAGTTGTAAAAGCTGATCCAAGGTCCCTTCCAGGGCAATGTTTATAGTTCTGTGCTCTGCCAAAGTCTTCCTAGAATTTCTCTCCTTCATCCTCTGTAGCAGATGTTGCCACATAAACTACAATTATCTCCCTGGTTTCCTTTTTTGCTCATGCTCACCATGATCACAAAACAAGGTGAACAAATACCCCATGAAACAATAGTGCCTAATGTACTGACAACGCCCGCTGCTTTGGAGCTGGTGATAAAACTAATCCCACCATTCCTTTATTCACCTCTCTAAGAAGAAAATGGCATGTTGCTCTCATTTCCCTTTGTCCCCTCATTTCATTTATAGCAAGAATTTCACTATGGATGGAACAGTTCCTCCTAGTCCCTTTCAACTCATTCATCTTTAGACAAAAGATGGCCTAGTAAGACTTCCAATAATTAATGTTTGTAGGCAGCCTAAGAACTCTGTAATTCATTCCTAGTACCCTCTGCCTGCTTTTCTGCAAAAGCAGAGCATACTTGACGAGAGCCATTACTTATTTTTATCTGTTTCACTTATCAGAGTAGGAAAAAAGTCCCTTTTTTAGTGGCTAGACTTCTGATGATGAGTCTTTCCATCCTCAGCTAGGCTGGTCATTGGACCACAGACAGTCTGTCACTGAGACCATGCTCCAAGCCTTTTTAGGTTACTAGGATCTCCACTGGCAAAACTTTCAACAACAATAAAAAGGCCAGGATGACTGCAATGCAAAAATGAGACAATGAAGGACCTGTGGGCAGAAAAGGACTACGTTTCCATTCAGAAAAATTCAATCGTATAAGTACTAAATGGGAGAAACATGGAGAGCCCATGGTTCAAATGGAAAATAAATGATTTGAGGATCTTAGTTGGCTGCAAGTTCAATTTAAGTGAATAGTGTGTTAATTCAGCCAAAAAAGCTAGTGTATTCTTAGGCTACATTAATAGAAACATCATGCCTTTATTAAGAGACATGAGAATCCCACTACCCTCTGGCCAAGTGGAACCATATGTAGAGGACTATGCTCAAGTCTGGACACCACATTCTAGGGAAGGCGTTAATGAGCGTTGTGCCTAGGAGGGGGTAACCAGGATGGTGAAGGACCCACAAACCATGGAAAATCAGATAATAGTAATTAATATTTACATAGCACTTTAAAGGTTGCAGAATACTTTACACATCTTGTTTCTTCTGAGCCTCACCACAACCACATGAGGTGGGTATTACATTTCTTATATTCATTTTAAAGATGAGGAAATTGATGCTCAGAGAGGCGAAGTCACTTGCCTATGCTGGTAAGTGTCAGGGGTGGGAGTCAAATCCACGTCTGTCTGGATCCAAGTTCTGGACCCCATCCACTAGGGTTGTTTAGGCTGGAGGAGGGATGACTTAGGATTCATACAATAACTGTCTTCAAGTATTTGAAAGGCTTCCAGGTGGAAGATAAAGACATGATGACCTATTCTACTTGGCCTCAGAGAGCAGAACTCAGGGACAGGAAGAGGAAGAGAGTTGCGGGGAAATAGATCTTGGCTCAATGTAAATTTCTCAGAATGTCCTGCCTAGGGAGGTAGTGAGTTCAGCATCCTTAGAGGTCTTCACATAGAAGACGGATGACAGCTTACAAGGCATACCATAGAGGGGCTCAGGTATGGGCTGGACTTGATCACCTCTGATGATGAAGTCATTAGATTTAGATCCGGAAGAGAACTTCTAGCTCAACCAGTCCAACTCCTTCATTCTACGGACGAGGAAACTGAATCTCAGAGAATTTTAATGCCTTACCCAAGGTCATACAACAGAACTGGCATTTGAATATAGGATCTCCAACTCAAGCACCTACAGGACTGTACCATATTGACCATCTAATTTAATCCTCCCTCACTCCCCCCACCCCACCATTTGAAGATGAGAAAACCAAGATTGATAAGGTAGATGTGATTCATTCAGGGTCCCAAAGGGAGTTAGCCTCAGAAATGGGGTTTGAATGCAGGTCCTCTGACTCCGGGGCCAGGGTTCCTTCTACAATGGTGCCCTGCCGATCCAGTCTGATTCCCTCATTTTACAAATGAAGAAACTGAGGCTGGGAGAGAGAAAGAGATTTGCCAAGGACAAACTCAAGTACACAGCAAAGCTGGGGCTTGAACCCAAATCCTTCTGAGACCAAGTCAGCACATTTTTCTATGATCCTGTTACTTCCTTCCAAATCCTATTGGGTACCAACTGCTGATTAAGGGAAATCTGCATTGGGGGTGGTGTATTGGGTGAAACTTGGCACCAGGGAAGTGCTCCGGCTGCCAATTTCGTTCTCTCGGCATAATTTAATTAGAAGCCATGGAGACATTCTCCCAAACATCAGCAAATATAATATGATACAGAATAGGCTGCAATTCATCTGGTGTTATGAAGCACTGAATTTCCATATTCCCTTGCACCTCTCTCTATTTGCTTTGTGTTCCCTCGTTAGGGGAAATTAGGTGGATGCTGAGAAAATGGAACCAATTAAGATCTTCCCATTAGGCAATTCCCAGAAGCATCGCCAAGTTCCCCACAAGTACACTGCCCCCACTGACACCCTGCTCCCAAAGACCCACCCTACTTTGACCAGGGCTTCTGTCTGTAATTGTTTTCTCTTTGTAAAGGATATCTGGTGTGAAAGGGACACTGGAAGGGCTAGCCTGACTCTAAAGCAAGAACCAGGGAAAAGCATAAGTTTCTAATCTATAAAATCACTCTCCTAGAGAAGTTTAATCTACACGAAACATTGGACTTGAGAGTCAGGGGATATATAATTGAGCCCATGACTGACCCTTCTATATCCTCATCTGTGAAATGAGGATGAAGCAGTTTTCCCTTCCTACATCAGAGAAACGTGCAGAGGAATGCCGTGATGGTTCTCTGGTAAAGGCTGGCACTGGAATAAGAGGGCACAGGTTCAAATCTCAATGCTGATGCTTATTAATTACGTGACCTCAGATATATCCCTTAATCTCTCTGGGCTTTTCCTCCTAAGTTTCATGATGAGCTGCTTAGACCAGATGGCCTTCTGAAGTCTCTTCTTCTTCTAGAATCCATAATTTAGGACAATGCACAAAATAGAGTGTTGGACCCAAGGTCAGAAAGTCTTAGGTTCAAATCTTGCCTCTCTGGTGCTTTCTTTTTCTGTAACCATGGGCAAGACACTAAGGTCCCATTTCCCTATCTGTAAAAGAAGAATGGTAATGCCTAGAAGACTCACTTCACAGGATCATTGAGCTGGCATTGACAATATCACTCAAATATATTCCCTTCTCTCCTCTCACATGGCCACTAACTTAATTCAGTTCCTCGTTGTCTCCTGTTTGAGCTGTGACAGTAGCCCCCTCCCCCCATTGTTCCCCCTGCCTCCATTCTCTCTCTCAAATCCATCTTCTACACAGCTGCCAAAATCCTAAAATGTGGGTTTTATGCTACATGTTCCTCCCCTGCTTTGAAAGGTTCCCTATTGCCTTTAGGATAAAATACAAAGTCCTTGGTTTGGCATAGGATCATAAGATCATAGATGTCTAATTGGAAGGGACCTTTGGAGTCATTTAGCAGAACCTCTTTATTTAATAGAAGAGAAAACCGAGGCTCAATATGACTGGACCAAGTCCACACAGGTAACAAGTAACAGAGCTAGAATTTAAACCTAGGTCCTCTGACTAACTCCAGAATTCTTTATATTACATCAGACTGTGGTCTAGACTATTGTATATTACTACCCTTCACTCACTCTATAATCCAACCAAAATGATATACTGTTCCACATAGGTCTATTCCATCAGTAGTCTCCCCCATGCCTTTGAGTCTTCTAGGAATCCTTGCTGGTCTTATTTCCAAACCGCATTTTTCTTTAAGGCTTTCTCATAGATGTGTTCAAGTTATTCTCCTTTCTGGGTTTGTGTCATGAGCTCCCCTGTCACTATGGTAGCTTTTTATGGATGGGTTCTTTTTTTGTTTGCTCATTTTTCCAGCGTTTGGACTATATTTAAGTACTGGGCTTTTTTCATCAGTCAGGGTAGGAGGTGGGGAGGATAGTCTGGCCTGAGCTTCTGTCTTTTTGTGTCCTTCTGCTGCTTTCACAGATCAGTCTGGAAACCTATAAATTTTTGGTGCTTGCAAAGTGGTATGGTCTGGGGAAAGGTCTATTCACTGCCCTCCTGGCCTTCACTCTGCAAATTCCTGACCTGGTTTGGGTCTATTGTCTTGTGTGTGATTCAGTTTCTGTAGAATACTGCTGTATTCCGTCTCAGTTAGCCCTCTGGGAGGTTCTGTAGGTTCAGAGTAACTGAACTGTCTGCTTCCCCTTGGTTTTGGTCTCCTGCCCTAGTTCATTCCACTATAGGCTTATATCTGGGGCTACAGCTTAGACCTGAGTGCCCACTCTACTCTTGAACTCAGAGTCACATAGCTTGTTTTTAGAACCTCTCTCCCTTATTCTTTTCATAGGTAGGTACCCTCTTCCCTCTCCACCACAACCATTCTTTTCGATTGTAAAACTGTGACCCAGAACTAGGTAAAGGGTCACAGAGCTGCCAGATGGCCCCCATTCCTGTCCCCTTGGATTTCTTTCTGCTCAGGTGTTCAGTCCTCCTACAACCCGTGGGCACTGGGCTGGGCTGCTCCTTGAAGATGCTGTTGCTGCTGCTGCTGCTGCTGCTGCTGCTGCTGCTGCTGCTGCACTGAGCTCCCAGCCTACTGCCACCCCAGTGTCCACAGAGCTCTCAGTCTCTTCCTAAGCTGCTCTGGGTTGGAAAAATGACTCCCTATAATTTTTTGTTGTCTTTCCCTAACAGAATTAGGTTTGGTGCATTTTCTAGGTCTTTGTAGAAAAGAACTTAAGGCAAAATTCCTACCTCTCACTCTGCCATCTTGACTCTGCCTCCCTCCTTCTTGCCTTTGCATAGCTTTTCCTCCTTGTGGGGAATGCAATCCCTTCTTTCGTAATAGCTGGCATTTGTATAACCCTGAGGAGATACGTGGTACAGTGGATAGAATGCTGGAGCTGGAGACAGGAAGACCTAAGTTCAAATCTGTCCTCAGACACTTACTAGATGTGAAGCCTGGGCAAGTCACTTAGCTTCTGTCTGCCTCAGTTTCCCCATCTGTAAAAAAGAACCTACATGTCGGGGTTGTTGTGAGGATCAAATGGGATATTTGTAAAGCACTTTGCATACCTTGAAGTACTACATAAATGCTAATTATCATTATTATTCCAGATTTAACAAACACTTGTTAATTCATTTGATCCTCACAGCAACCCTGAGAGGTAGGTGTTATTATTATCCCCATTTTACAGATTAAGAAATTGCTGCTCCAAGAAACTAAGTGACTTATCCAGGATCAGTCTGAGACAGGATTGAAACTCAGGTCTTCCTGATTCCAAGTCCAAGCTCACTGCTCCTTCATCTCTTATAATAGCTAGCTTCCTTCTATGCTCAGCTAAAGTGCTTCCTTCTACCCAAGGGTTTCCTTGATTCCCCCCATCCCCCACATTACTAGAGCCCTCCACTACTCCCTGAAATCACTATGTATTCATTTTCCAACCTTATTTGCAAATGTTATTTCAACCTTTCAACTATATTTGATATTTACTTAACTGCATACAGGTGGTTTTCCCCAAGAAGAATGGAAGCTCTTTGAAGGAAGAAACTGGTTCATATAGTGTCTCTGAATCCCCTGTGTCTAATTTAGTCCTGGGAACACAATAGGTGCCTAAGAAATGCTTGTTGAGTGAATGATTTATAAGGAGGCTCATATATGATAACACAAATATAATTCTATTTTCAAAAAGCATTTATGAAGAACCTGCTATGTGCCAGCTACTGTTCCAAACACAGGGAGTACAAAGAAAAAGCAAGAAACAACCTTTGCCCTCAGAGATCTTCTAATAAGGAAAATAATGAGTACATAAATTGAGCCTCATGAAATCTATCCAGCCTTTGGGGAGATGTCAGCAGCTGGGGAACCAGAAAACAACTAGACATGGCACCCAAGCTTAATCTTTAAGAAAATCTGGAAATCTGAGCGGCAGAGGTTAGGAAGGAGGATTTTCCAGGCAAGGGGGATAGCCAGGGCAAAAGCATAATGATTGGAGATATAGGACATGTGTGAGGAAAAGAAGTAGGCCAGTATGCTCGATGGGAGAATTCTGGTAGGAAGCAATATGTAGATAGGAAGCTACAAAAGGGATCAGGTTGTGAATGGGCCAGAGGCCAATGGAAAGATAGAAAGGGGTCAGATGGTGAGGACTTTAAATGCCAAACTGAGAGGTTCGTATTGGATTTAAAAGGGAATTGAAAGCTACAGAAGTTTGTTGAGTAGTGGGATTACACTGTTCAGACCTACACTTCTGGAAAAATCACTTTGGTAGTCATGTGGAGCATGGAAGAGGGTGGAGAGAAACCTGAGGCAAGGGGATCAATGAGGAGGCTGTCGAAGTAATCCAAGCATGAGAAAATTAGGGTCTGCACCAGGGCGATGGCAGCCTCAGAGGAGAGAATCAAGTGAGTTTGAGAGAAGTTACAAAGGGAGACATGACTGATTTGATGAAGGCAAAATCAACAAGACTTACTTGGCAATAGATTGGGTATGGGAGGCGGGTGAGATGGAGGAGCTGATGATGACGCTGAGCTCATAAATCCAGCTGACTAGTAGAACAGAGGTCCCAAGAAGAGGGAGGGTTTTATGGGCAAAAATAATAGGTTCTGATTTGGATGGGGTGAATTTGAGATGCTGGCATGGCATTCAGTTTGAAATGTGTAATAAGCAGCTGGTGATAGAGGATTATAGTTCAAGAGAGAAACTAGAAAGAGATAGATAGATAGATAGATAGATAGATAGATAGATAGATAGATAGATAGAGGGATAGATGGATGGATAGATGGATAGATAGGATAGATAGATGGATAGATAGGATGGATAAATGGAAGGATGGACGGATGGATAGATGGAAGAATGGATGGATGCATGGAAAGAGAAAGATAAGTAGATAAGTAGATTAATGAGGAGGGATGGGAAGAAGGAAGAGAGAGAGAGAGAGAGAGAGAGAGAGAGAGAGAGAGAGAGAGAGAGATGATTAGCATAGAGAGACGAGGTTATTAGCATGGGAGCAGATGAGATTATCAAGCAAGAAAAAAGAATCCAAGACCAGCTATTGGAGGACACCCAAAGATAATAGTCATGACACGAATAACTAACTATGAAAGGAGATCAAGGATCGATGGTAAGAGTGATAGGAGGAAAACCAAGAGAGAGCAGAATAGCAAAATCCAAGGAGAGACTATCCAGAATGAGAAAATAGCTAACAGTGTCAAGGGCTGCAGAAAGCTCAAATGAGTAGCAAGAACAGGCTATTAGATTTGGCAATTAGAAGATCACTTTCAACATTGTAGAAAGCAGTATATGTTGAATGACAAGGTGTGGTTTAGAAAAGAATGACAAGGGAAGTGGAGACTTCAAGTACAGGTGATTTTTTCAAGGAATGATCTGAGAAGGAGAAGAGAGATATCGGTAGGATATAGTGCTAGTTTTTTAAGAATAGGGGAAGTTCAGAACTTGTAGAGATGGTAGGGAAAGAGCCAACAGATAGGGAAATATTAAAATGAGAGAACTAGGGTGCAATCCATTGGAAAAAATGGGAAGAGACAGATTTAAGGATGCATATAGAAGAACTGGTCTTGGCAAGAAGGGCCACCTTTTCAGCAGATTGGAGTGAAAGAGGGGATACTGAGGGAGGAGGGATAATGTTAGAGGAATGAGAGTTGAGGAGAAATGGAGAAGAGGAAATTCTCAGCAAACAGTTTAATTTGGTTTTTGGTGAAGTATGAGTACCAGACTTCATTTAAGAGGGTCAGGGTAGGGAGATGCCATGAAAGGCTGAAGTAGATAAAAGATGGTCTGGAAAGTAGCTGTGATGAGTGGAATAGAGATTCAGTTAGGGCAGAGGACGATTGCCTTGCTGTGATGAGGACCCAGTGGAGATAAGTGGCACAAATGTACAGCTGCTCTAACCAGCTGGGTTTCATGATTTCCTCCAGTTCCACCCAAAAGCGTGCTTATATAAATAGAAACTCTTATTATTTAGAAACACCTCTCAAGAGAAGCCAATAGCTACCTGGGTGTTATCTCCAGGGTAGGGGAAGGATGAGGACCCCACAGGCAAGTCAGGAAACACAGATTATCAAGAGAGGAAAGGAGAAAGGATAGCATTCCCCAAACTAGAAACAGAGGTGATAATGTTAAGGCATGGGTTATAATTAGGGAGTAGGAGAGAGGAAATTAGCAACCTTTGCACCTAATTAGAGTAGCATAAATTGTGCCAAAGGCAGAAAATATGCCCTAGATTTAGAGTTAGACAAGACCTCTGAGATGATCTAGTCCAACCCTCTCATTTTGCAGGTGAGGAAACTGAGGTCCAAGCACATTAAATAATTTAAACAAAAGTTACACAAGCAGTAAATGTTAGAAGTGGGATTTGAACCCAGTACCCAGTACTCTTGTTGGAGAGTGGTAGAGAACCAAGGAGCTCACCTGAGGTTCCGAGGGACTGTACCTTGCTTGCCACTCCCTATTCATTGATTCTACAAGATTCATTAAGGATAATAAAGATGGGATAGGTTGGGATTGGATCTGTAATTTTAGTAGTATAAGGAACTCCCTTTACCAATATAGTAACCTGTTCTGCAATTTATAGTCCTAGACCTAGAGAGTTTCCCAGGGCACTAAGAGGTTAAGTGACTTACCCAGGGTCACACAACCAGTTAAGTGACAGAGGATCATAAATATAAGTGAGAAGGGTCCTTGGAGGCCATCTGATGCAACTTCTTCAAGGTCATACAGGTAGGTATCTTTCTGACTCTCAAGCCAAGGCTCTACTGTGCTCAGATGTCTCTGTAGGCACTCACTGGAGGTACGACAATAAAAACAAAACCTTGCCCTCAAGGACATTACAATCTTTTCAAATAAATTCAAAATATGTCCGTCCGTCCCCCACAAGAGCTCCTGAAGCATAAAGACCTCCATTTTAAAGTACTTGTAGCCCAGAACACAGACAGTCCTTCAATCAATAAAGACCCTTTGCCAAGTGGAATCGATTGATCAATAACCCTTTATTAAACAGCTATGATGGACCAGACACTGAGCTAGGCACTGAAGATATGCCAACAAACAAAAAGAGGAAACAGTTGCTGCCCTCAAGGAGCTTATATTCTATCTGAGGGAAACAACTTAGAAACATAAGAAAACATGCAAAATAAAGGTGCTAAACAATGAAGATGCAAAGACTAAAGCAAGAAAAGTCCCTGCCCTCAAGATGCTTCTATTCTATTGGGGAGAGGGTTACCATGTGCATGAATTTCAGCAGATTCAAAACACATACAGAATTGATACACGGTGAATGGGGGCAAGAAGAGGCCTCGTGGAAGAAGATGCTTAAGGTGAGGTTAGTGTGAAGTCCAGGGATTGTAGAGAACCAGTGCAAAGACTTGGAAGTGAGAGTGTTTTGTGTGAGGAATGAGAAGAAGGAACCTGCAGCCTGGAACATGAGAAACATGAACCATCGTGAAACCACATTCATCTCCCCAACTGGGAGGCCCTGGGCCCCTCCCCCATCACACAGGCAGTTCATTAGTTCCTGGGAAGGCAGTGTTTACATCGTTGGCTGTAAGACCGGCTTCTTTGTTAGCTCCCTCTGATACACTTGTAGGAAGTTGGTGGAGGGGAGGAGGCCCATCCATCTTACTGATGACAGGCACAGAAGGGGTCCTGGGAGCCACGTGCCTGGAGCTGGCAGAGTAATCATGCCTACCACATCCAGAACTTGCAAGGGAGAAAGGCAGAAGGCAGAGAGCCAGCCAGGGAGCTGCAGACTGGGGAACAGACAGGAAGCCTACAAAGCAGAGACTTTGGGCCCATTGTCCTAAATGGTGTCAGGGAAATGGAGCATGACCATAGAGACCCAGTGTCAAATGTGTTGGACCTGGATCTGAAAGTGTGGCCAAAGGCAAATCACCTGGGTTCTCTGAGTCCCATTTTCCACTCTCAGTCAGTCACTCAATCATCATTTATTAAATTCCATGTAAGTGTATAACCTATGTCAGGTCGTTTACTGTCTCAAGGAGGGGG
>CM053622.1:18370512-18383364 GCA_028646595.1 Phalanger gymnotis | reverse complement strand
CATAGATTTAGATCGATCAGGGGAAGAAAACTTGGAGACCACCAAGTTCAATGTTAATACTTTACAGATAAAGAAAACTGAGGTAGGGGAAAAACAAGTGACTTGCTCTGTGTCACAGAGTTAGTGAGTGTCTGAAATAGGATTCGAACTCAGGTCTTCTAGACTCCCCATCTAGCATTTTGCTCATGCCTTCTGAGGGTCAAAAGAAGAACTAGGAATATTTATGTAAAGATGAGATCAAGTGATTAAATCAGTCAAATTATTCCATCTCGCCTAAAGTGATAAAACTATCTCCTATCTTAAGCAGAGGTGAATCAAATGAGGCAAAAGCGAGTCAAGTAAATATGAAAAAACCTCAACTGATTTCGATGTCTCTGATAAGCCATTAAATGAATTGGAGTGAATTGCTGGGGAAGAATATTCAGATTGGCTAAGAAAATTTGGTTATACTCCATTGGTCTTCCATAAAATAATGGGCCAGTTCAAAACTGAGACAAGGATTCTATTGAGTGGTGAATGAGGGAAAAGGGTTTCTAGCTGAATCTCCTGAGATGGAGTACCATGGGTGAGGGGAGGACACTTTTGGCTTTAGCCTTGCTCTTGGCTTCTCCTTTTTCCATCTCCCACTCCATCATTGATAAGAGAAATTCCTATCTTTCCATCAGTGCCCTAGCAGCCTGCCTGAATAGGTGACAACTGTAGAGAGATTCATGTCTCTACCAAGAGCCCACCAGAAAAGCTGCAGCCTACCTAAAGGAAATGGCTTAAGGACTGCAGCAGAAGGACTTCCAAAAGTTTTGAGTTGCTCCTCTGCCACATGTAGAACACTCTTTAAGCTTGAGCCCACTTTCCCCCAGACTCTGTATGTCCTAGAGGGAGAGATGGTCACAGACTTTTTTGGGGGGGAGGGGGTAGTGTTTTTGTGCCAGCTCTGCTTATTACATCACTTTAGTAAATATCTCTTTCTATCAGCTAATGAACCTGGTTGACTAACTGATACTCAACAGTTATAGTAAGAAGCCTGTGTGTAGGGGTTTGACTGCTAAAAACCCTGGGAAAGACACCACCACACTCTCAACCCTCGTGATTGACCCTAGAGCCCTGGGGGTACCTAATAGCCATGATCTGGGAATCTGACTCAGCGGTGGGAGGGGGAGCTGGGATGGCAGCTCCAGAGCATATGCTACTCCCCAAAGTCCCTAAGCATTTTAAATAAATACTTGTTTCCTTTCTTTTCATTTTTTTCTTCCATCTTTCCTTTCTTCCAATATGGGTTGGATTTATAGGCATGCATAGAGAAGGAGCACATATTTGTGCTGGCATATAATATTCAGGCCTATCTGTCTCATGCACTCTGATGGTTAAATGAAACGGCCTCTGAAGTCCCTTCAAACTCTGACTTTCTACCATGTCTGTTCTAAAGAACCTTCTCAGCTCTGACATTCTATGTTCTAAGGCCCCTCCCAGCTCTGACATTCTGTGGCTTCCTGGCTATTTTCTGGGTCCAATAAGGTGCTTAGTTAGCAATAGCCCCAGTGGGTGTTCAACTTAATTCACTAATTACACTAATGATGTTGGTTTCTTCCCCTTCTTCCACTCTGTCACCACCTGCCTGGGTTTTTATCATCATTTTCCAGGGCAGAGCAAAGTCCCCTGTTTATGCTTCTTTCTTCATGTAGAATGTCGCCCACAGCAGAGCCAATTAAGCAAATCATTCATTTCTCTACACCCTACCCCTTTAATTAGGATGGAGCCAAGAGTTTGGCTAATAACAAGGTGGGGGGGGTGTAGATTTATCTACCCCAGGACATAAACAAGACTATCAGAAATATGCATCCAGCCACCCTCAGCTCTCTGGGGAATTTTAATTTACTGACCTTTGTCGCTGGAGAACCTCTGTCCTTTTCTTGTGATTATATAAACATGAGCTTTCCGACAGTAGAAATTATTTGTTGACAAACTTTCATCATCTCCCTTGCCTTTCTGTTCTCCACCAGAAATAAAATACCACCTTGGAGCTCTTGCTTCAAGTACACATTAAGACAGTGAAGTCATTTAAAAGCACAATCTTTCATCACCCTGCTAGGGCAAGGCTGGCATGGCTTGAGGGTGAGACTAGGAAGAAGCAGACACAATAGTTGCCCCAGGTGGAGTCTTGAGGGAGGGGGCAACTTTGATAGTTTACCTTCTCTGTTCTAAGGTCCCTCCCAGCTCTGACATTTAATGTTCCAAATTCTACTCCTACCCCACAGGTCTGACATCCCCTGTTCTCAGGCCCCTCCCAGCTCTGACATCTCCTGTTCTAAGGCCCCTCTCAGCTCTGACATTCTACCTTCTTCGTTCTAAAGACAGTAGACCTTCCCTCCGATCCTAATAGTTCTCAATTCACGTTATCTATTAAACGTTCATAAAGGACTGACACCATGGAAAGAGCACTGGAGATAAGAGAATGGGATCCTTCTTGTTCTTACAAGCTATGTGACCTTAGACAAGTCACTTCCTCTCTATGGGCCTCAGTTTCCCCATGTATAAAATGTGGAGGCTGATCTAGAGGATCTAGGATCTGTTCCTGATCTAACACATGGCTTTCCTGCTGGGAAGCGGGACTAGCATAAAACCATCCTGTGGTCTATTAGGAAGGAATATGAATTTAGCATGAGATGAAGCTCATTCGCATCCTAATTAGAACACATCACCTATGACATTTTAGGCTTAGTCTCTTGAATGAAGACTATTTTCCTCATCTATAAAATGGGTCCTCAAGATCCAGTGCTGGGAGGAAGGGGACATCCTGCAGTCCATCTTATCTGACCCCTTTAATTTACAGAGGACAAATAAGGTTCCTGGCAGTTAGGTGACTTCTCCAAGGCCACTAATACACAGCAAAGATGAGATTTGAACACTGGGTCTTTTGATTCCAAATCTAATGTTCTTTCTAGTACATCACTTCTACTTCCTATCTTATGAGACTGGGGAATGGAATAAAATAAAATTTCAATCGACATGCTTATTGAGTACCTACTATGAGCTAAGCAGTATGCTAAGTGCCGGCAATGTGAAGGCAAAGACGAAATGGTCCCTCAGTTCTATTGGGGAAAATACAGCATGTAAATAAAGAAGCATATATGGGAACATTGGACCAGGTGTATACTAACTCAATTCAATAAACATTTATTAAGCCCCTATTGTGTACCAAGCACTGTGCTAAGTGAATCAGGAAAAGCTTCTAGTAGGAAAAGGTACCTGAACAGGACCTCAAAGATGGATTAGAAATTCAATTCAACAAATATTTAAGTGCCTTCTTGGTGGCAGGCATTGTGCTAGGAAGGGAGCATACAAGATAAACAGAAGCAGACTATCCCCTGAAGGAGCTTACATTCCATTGAGAATAGAAGGACAAAGAAAAGACCCCTATCTCTGTAGTCAAAAAGCCTTTAGAGGAAGCTAAGTGACTCAGTAGATAGAGGACTGGGCATGGAAAATCTGAGTTCAAATCCAGCCTCAGACTCCTCCTAGCTGTGTGACCCTGGGCAAGTCACTTAACCCTGTTGGCCTCAGTTTCCTCATCTGTAAAATGATCTGGGGAAAGAAATGCCAAACCAGTCAAGTATCTTTACCAAGAAAACTCCAAATTGGGTAAAGAGACTGATATGACTAAAAAGACTGGATGACAACAACAAACAACTAGTAAACATCTGAGGCTGTGTGGAAGAGGCTTAACAAATGCTTGTTGGTTGGTTGATTGACTGATTGAAGTATTAACTCGGTGCCTACTATCGTCAATGGTACAATGGAAAACCCATTAACTTGTAATCACAGGACTGAGTTCACTGGATAGAGAGGTAACCTCAAATTGAAGAAGACCTAGATTCAAATCCTGCCTCTGATATATACTGGCTGTGTGGCCCTGGCAAGTCATTTAACTTTTCAGTGCTCCAGTAGCTCTACAAGACAAGTTGCAGAAAAGATCCTCACCTATATTGGTAAAGGGACTTTCCTCATCTGGGAGCTCCTCCCATTGAAATCATAGGTCCAATCTAGTCTCTGTCCCTATTTCTAATAGATATTTGAGCTCACTGAGTTCAACTCCATTTTACACACAAGAAAACTGAGGTGCACAGAAGTTTAAGTAACTTGCCCAGGATCACATAACAAGTGTCTGAAGTGGGATTTGAACCCATGCCTCTCTAATTCCAAGTCCAGCTCTATGCACTGCTGCACCATGAAGCCTCTTATCTTTGCCTGGTCTATTTCCTACTTGCATAATCTTGGGTAAACCACTTCATCTTTAAGTGCCTCAGTTTCTTTACCTATGTAAGGTTGGGGTTTCACCCCTAAGCCCAATTAATGCAATCATGGAAAGCCCAGATGACTCCATTGAATCAATCAAGTGTGGTAATTAAGTAAAGGCTTTGGCCACTTTGAAAGGAATACAATGCTTTCACCACTCCAGGCAGATGACCCACACAAAGGAAAGTGGACACAAACACACTATTAGTGGAGATCACGTGTGACAAAAGGGCACCTCATACCTTCTGGTTAGTACAAGTCCTTCTTCCCCTGGCATCTTCACGAAGTTACTCTTAAAAGTGTAGCCTTCTCTCTAGGCTCCTAGGATTGGTGCTTTGTAGAACTCCCACATAGTCATCATTTCTCTCTGCCATGAAAGGTCACTATCTCTCCATGCTGCGGATGTTGCTTCTTACTGATCTGGTCTCTCTGATCTCAGATGGAAGCTCTGTCTGCTACAAGTTCAAGCTTTCTGATGATATGGTTAATGGCAGAGGGGTGGGGGAGAGTTGGAAAGATGGTACAGGAGGGAGAGAGAGAAACTCTCTTCCCTTCCCTCCTTCCTTCCCTAGACGATTCCTTCTCAGAGCCTGGGCTCCAACTAGAATCCTCAAATTGAAACTCTTTATGGCTGTACTGGTAGTCTCCACTACTAGATGCTTGACTGACAGGTAGACAGACAGATAGATAGATAGATGGATGGAGAGATGGAGAGATGGACAGAGGGATAGACAAATAAACAGATGTAGATAGCTAGATAGATAGATAGATAGATAGATAGATAGATAGATAGATAGATAGATAGATGGATAGATGGGTAGATGGTAGATGGATGGATTAATAGATATGTGTGTATAAGCCTCAAGAATAGGTCTGATTTCTTCCTCCAATCACAAGACATTTCCTGTGTGGCATCATTAGGTGATGCAACTTCTAGGATGGAGCCCCGAACTTGTAAAATGAAGAGGTCAATCTTGGATTCTCCCAAAGCCTCTTCCAGCTCTAAAGTGTCCACTCCATCCAAAAATTAGTGGGATTTGAAAACAAATCTTATGAGGTGAAAAATGAAAGAGAACATTGAGAGGTGGGGACAAGGGGAGTGGGAAGGGGCAACTCTGCCTGTTCCTTGCTTTGCTGTCACACCTCAGTACACCACCCCCCCACCTTTGTGGATGATGCCTGATAAAAGTGGGTATTGCACAATGCCTCCTGAATGTCACTTTCTAAGGCATTTACTTGAGAGAAAATGGATCAATTATGGTGGAGGGAGAATCACCTTGGTGCAAAGACTGGGGAGTCGGGATGAAGAAAGACAGTAGCCACCAAACTACCAAAGGCAGAGCATATACTGGATCCCTGATTGTGGAGAGGAGATTGCTCCTTCCTGAAGCTGCCCTTGAGAGATCAAAAAAAAATAGACACGAAAGGACAAAACAAAAAGATCCGGGGAGGGGGATAGTTTTCATGAGTGAAATGATGCCAGGAAATTGAAAAATGGCAGCAAAGTAGCTACACTTTTTCAATGATGATGCCAGGGGAGAAGATAAGATCATAATTTGCAAGAGCTCTAAAAATTGCCACCCAAATGGTAAGTTGAATTGTAAGTTCAAAATTGTAAGTTGGGAGAGAAATTATAGGGGGGAAATATGAGAAAGGAAGAAGAAAGGAAAAAAAGAACAATAGCTGAGAAATAAATTCCTACCTGTCTTTTTCAGAATGGCCCCGACAGTATGAGTTGACAATGAATTGGTGCGGAAGAAATGCATTTTGGGGCTGGATAAACATGGGCATAGAAATTTCAACCTTGTCTTTGTAACGGATACTGATCTTGTCAAACAGCTTTAGCCATAATTCTAGGCTTTCTGGGGAAAGAGGCTGCTGTCCGTGGTGTGCTCTGACAAGGAAAAAGCCTCGGTTCCATTTTCTCTAAAAAGGACAGGACATAATCTCTGACTACAGGGAAGAAATGGTGCATTTGCATGTGCAATAGGTTAACTGAAGTCTTCAAATGAGAGGAACAGAGAAAGTCTCCAGTATCTTATGAGGGGCTGATGGGATGTGCCATTCAGTTTTGCTTATTCTGGAAAGAAAAAATTAGGGTATAGGGAAAAGAGTCCTGACCTAGAAGGCAAGACATTTGCATTTTGGATCCTACCCTTGCAACCAGTTCAGGGTTTGGTTTAGGGTAGGACAGTTTGCCTTCCTAGACTTGCAAATTTAAAAAACTCTATTACTTGATAGAATAGAAGCTCTTTGAGGGCAGGGAATGCTTCATTTTCATTTCTGTATCTCCAACATCTAGCTTAGTATCTGAGACATAGGAGACTCTAATTAATGTTTGTCAATCGAATGACTGATTAGTTGGATAAAATAAAAACTCCTTTACTTGGCATTTAAAGCCCTTCACGATCTGACTCCATTTTATCTTTCCAGGCTTCTGTCATATAGCTTCATTTCGCAAATGACTGTTTCAAATCAAACTAGTATAGTTGTTTCCCTTAACGTAGCACTCCATGTGCCACCTTGCCTGAAATCTACCCTCTCCCTTACCTCTTAGAATAATAACTAGTTTCCATCAATGGTCAGTTCCTATAGGAAACCTTTCCTGACCCCTGCTAGCTGTTAGTGAGAAAAATCATAGGATTGCCAATATAGAACTGGAAAGGATCTCAGAGGTCACTGAATCCAAGACTTACCTTTTTATAAATGAGGAAACTGAGTCCTGGTGTGATCAAAATAATTTAAGTGAGATTTTGTGGGTGTCAAGGAAGTGGTGGAGCCCCCAGCTCCAAATCCAGAATTCTTCCCACTTCTTCCTTCTACGTGCTTTTGCTCAAATTATCATGTCTAATCTATTAGAATCCCTGGGGTAAAGTGTAAGCTTCTTAAGGGTAATGACCTTTTTTCCTTTTTTTCTCAGTATCTCCTGCACCTAGCACAGTACCTGGCACATAGTAGGTACTTAGCAAATGGATTGGACTGGAATAGTCTTTAAAATATCTGCCCACCACAACCCTTCCCTTCACTTACCATCCCTTCACTACCATACTCACAATTAGAATGGCATGTCTACACATATAGGTGCAGCTGGTGGCACCGTGAATAGAGCACTCAGGAAGACCTGAGTTCAAATCCAGCCTCAGATACTTACTGTGTCACCCAGGGCAAGTGAATTAACTTCTTTTTTCCTCAGTTTACCAAATGGTAAAACGAGAGCAATAATAGCATCTACCTCATGGTGTTGTTGTGAGGTTTAAATACGATAATTTTTTTTAAAAGCACCTAGCGCAGTATTTGGCACATAGCTGAATATTATATCAATGTTTATTCCCCTCTTTTCCATTCTATACTAGCAAAGTGATGCAGAAAAGTAGGCTGACCATGGATAATTTGAATCTAAAGAAGTATATTGCCATTGACAAAAGAGGAATTTCAACCTTTTATTTTCATTTTTGTCTTTGCATGACCTGATCCAGTGTCTGGCATGTAGTGTGAGCTGAATTGTTTGTTGAATTGAATTGAGTTAGCACACCATGTGACGTACAGGGAAAGCATTCGACCCAGAGGAGCCTCGAAGGCCTAGGCTGGAGCCTTAGCTCTCAGAATCACTGGCTGTCTCTTCAGCCCTCTCCACTTTATTTCTGTCCACTGTAAGTTGCCTGGGATGGAATAAATGATCTTAACGTTCCTTCCAGTCTTGGCAGGCTCTAAATTATTAAGGACTTTGTCATAATCTCTCTGGATTTAAAGAAAAGAAAGGCATCTTGTGCTCATGGGGAACTTACCTAACTGTGATTAACTGAAATTGAAACAAAGGATAAAGTGAAGCCCTGTGCCAAGCAGTCTGTGTCAGCAAACACCAGAGAACCTTTGCCCTGATCGGTATATGCTTCCCATCGCTTCCAGGACTGCGCGCTGACCTGTGGGAGACATCTGCTTCTAGGACCTGGGCCTGATTCACTGAATAGGATACCCTCCAGTCATGCAGACTGGCACCTTCTCTCCAACAGAAAAAAAGAGAAAGGAGAGATAGATAGATAGATAGATAGATAGATAGATAGATAGATAGATAGATAGATGGACGGACGGACGGACGGACGGACGGATGGATGGATGGATGGATGGATGGATAGAAAGAAGGAAGGAAGGAAGGAAGGAAGGAAGGAAGGAAGGAAGGAAGGAAGGAAGGAAGGAAGGAAGATAGGATAGATAGACAGACAGATGGGATAGATAGATAGATAGATAGATAGATAGATAGATAGATAGATAGATAGACAGACAGACCAATAGACAGGATATACAGACAGGTAATTAGATAGATAGACAGATGGGATGGATGGATAGAAAGACAGACAGAATGGACAGATAGAAAGACAAACAGAATGGACAGATAGATAGACAAGATAGACAGGTAATTAGATAGACAGACAGACAGAAAGACAAGACAGACAGACAGGTAATTAGACAGACAGACAGACAGAGACAGACAGACCGACTGACCAACAGATAGATAGATAGATAGATAGATAGATAGATAGATAGATAGATAGATAGATAGACAGAATAGATAGACAGACAGACCAGCAGATTGATAGGAAGACAGAGTATTTATTAAGCACTTACTGTGTGCCAGGCCCTGGGCTAAGATCTGGGGATACAAAGATCTGGGGAAAGTTCCTAAATGACCTTCTATTCTAATGGGGGAAGATAACATGGGAAAGGAAGCCAGAAAAGGGATGGGAAGCCAAGCTGCTGTTGAAGAGATGGCGAAGAAATGTGACAAGTGAATCAAGCTGTGAGTGAAGTGAGCATGCTGAGAATTCTTCTAAAATGGTGGTGTAGCAAGAGAGGGTTAAAGTAAAATTCAATTTTAAAGGCAGGCTCAGTTTCTATGGAGGAAGATCCTGGGATACCACCCAGTGGTGGTAGGACAGATACCCCTGTATAGTACAATATGAGGAGAAAAGAAAGCAAGCCCAGGCTGGAGATCTCACTTCTCTTTCTATGAGAAAGGCTACACATAGGAGTTGAGCGTTGAAGGAATGCAAAGGTGAGTAAGAAATGTATTCCAACCATGGGGGAGAGCCTGTACAAAGACATGCAGGTGGGAGATGGAATATAAAGGTCAGGAAAAACAACCACTGAGGGAGGAATAGGAGCCAAGGGGATGCAGTCAGCACGACCTGAGTTCAAATCTATCTCTCATACACATTGTGTGATCTTGGGAAAGAAATTAATTTTTCAGTGCTCTAGGCAACTCTCTAGACTCTGAGTTGCAAGAGAAGGTGATAACTTGCATTGGTAGAAGGAATTTCCCTGCCTGGGAGTGCCCTAGACCAATCAGCTCATGAATCCAAACCCTATACATATCCCTGCAGATGAGGCACTAAGATCAATTGTTTTTTAGCTAGAAATGAGACTGTAATTGAAAACTATTGAAATCCTCTAAATTTCGGTGCTCTGGGTCAGAGCCCCCATCAAGCCTTCATTACAGTTCTGTCCTTCCACATAAAACAGCTAAGTGGTATTGCAGGGCAGTCTACACTAAGAGATAAAACGGTGAATAGATATACTACATACAGACAGGCACATAATCTGGTGAGAAGGTTCTGGACTTAAAATACCTGAGTTCAAATCTTGGCACTTCCAAGCTCTATGACCTTCCATCTCTCTGACCCTATTTCTCCATCTGCAAAATGAGAATAATATTATTGGAGTATCCAGGGGTTGTGGTGAGAATTGATTGAGATTATGCATAAGACTCTAGTCAAGTCACTTTATGCTATCTGCCTCTGTTTCCCTATCTGTAAAATGAGGATAATAAAAGCATCTACTTCACAGAGTTATTGTGAAGATTCAATGAGACTGTGTCAGTCAGTCATTAAGCATTTATTAGGCACCTACTATATACTAGGCACTGTGCTAAGTTCTGGAAATACAAAGAAAGGCAAAAGATAGACCCTGCCCTCAAGGAGCTCCCAGTGTAATGGGGGAGATAACAAGCAGACAACTATGTACAGATAAGCTATAGACAGGATCAATTGGGGAGAGTCAACTGATGGAAGGCATTAGCATTAAAGGGGATCAGAAAAGGCTTCCTGTAGGAGATGGTATCTTAGAACTTGAAGGAAGCCAGGAAAGCCAAGAGATTCAGATGAGGAGAGATTTAATTCCGGGTATGGAGGACAAATAATAAAAATGCCATGAGTCAAGAGATAAAGGTATTGTTTAAGGGACAATAAGAAGGCCAAGGTGTAGGAAGATGGAGAGATAGGAAAGGGTTAATTATGAAAAGTTTTAAAAGCCAAATGGAATATTTTTTATTTGATTCTGAAGGTAATAGGGGACCACTGGAGTTTACCAAATTGGGAGGGGGTATGATATGCTCAGACCATTTTAGGAAGATCACTTTGATGGTTTAATAAAGGATGGATTGTAATCTTGAGACTTCAGACTTGAGATTTGAGACAGTAGTATGGGTATGAGGTGATGCAGGACTGCACCAAGGTGGTGGCAGTGTCAGAAGAAAGAAAGAGGCATATAGAAGAGAAGTTACAAAGGTTGAAATGATGGGACTTGACAAGAGTTTGGATGTGGGTGGGCCATGAAGAGAATGAGAAATCAAGGATCATACCCAGGTTGTCAGCCTGGAACAATGTGAGGCTAGTGGTCTTTCAATAGTAATGGGGAAGTTCAGAAGGGGAGATATGAAGAGAAAGATTATTTGTTCAATTTTGTACTTGATGAATATAAGATGTCTACTCAAACTGGGTCATTCAATTTGTGATGCCTGGTAGGCAGTTGGAGATGTGAGAATGGGGGTTAGGAGAGAGGTCGGGGAACTGAAAGTCATCTACACTGATTTGATAATTGAAACCACGGGGGCTGATGAGACTGCCAAATGAAATAGTCTGGAGGGAGAAGAGAAGAGGACCCAGGACAGAGCCTTGCAGGACCTTCAATATTATGGGGTACAATGTGGATGAGGAGACAGGAGGAGCAGTCAGACTGGTGGGAGATGAATGAGGAGAGAACAGTGTCGTGAAAACCTAGCGAGAAGGAGATGAGAATGATCAAAGGCATCGAAGGCTGCACAAAAGAAAACATTAGACCTGGTAATTAAGAGATCATTGACTGGAAAAAGTCATTTCGGTTGCACGAGGAGGTCAGAAGCCAGACTTCAAAGAGTTAAGAAGAGAGTGAGAGGAAAAGAAGTGTAAGAATCAAGTGTAGATGGCCTTCTCAAGTTTAACCACAAAAAGGAGAGATGTAGAAGCACAGCTCCAAAGGATGGGGTTTTTAAGGATGGGGCACATCTGTAGGCAGTAGCGAAGCAGCCAATAGACAGGGAGAGACTGAGAGAGTAAGAATGATAGAGGAGGCAATCTGCTGGAGGAGATGGGGTGAAATAAGATTATTTGTGCTTATAAAGGGATTATCCTTGGCAAGGAGAAAGAACACCTCTCTGTGGGAAATGGGAATGAAGGAGATTGTGGCAGAAAACATCTGAGTGATGTAAGATGAGGATGAAGAAGACAAGGATGTCTCAGTGAATGGCCTTAGTTATTTTCACTGAAATGAGAGGCCTAGTTCTCAGCTGAGAGAGTAGGATAGGAGGAGCCATGGGAGACCTGATGAGGAATAAAAAAGTTTGAAAGAGCCAATGTGGGGGGCAGAGCCAAGATGGCAGCTGGAAAGCAGGGACTTGCTTAAGCTCTCCCACAAATCCCTCCAAACACCTGTAAAAATGGCTCTGAACAAATTCTAGAGCTGTGGAACCCACGAAATAGCAGAGGGAAACAGGTATCCAGCCCAAGAGAGCCTGGATGGTCTCCAGGAAGGGTCTATCACACGGTGCTGGGAGCAAAGCACAGCCCAGCATGGGCTGCACTGGGACCAGACCCCGAGCCAGCCAGCTGGAACAGGCCTTGGGGCCATGAATCAGTGAATTATGGCAGTTACCAGACTTCTCAACCCACAAACACCAAAGAGCAGGTTAGTGGGAAACTACAGGATCGAGTTAAGAGTGGTCTGGCCACAAGTCTGGGGGGTGGCGGAGGTGGTGCAGTGTGGTGGTGGCAGCAGCAGGAAGCTCCTGAGGCTGCTCCCAGAGCCCTAGTGTCAGCTGCTTCCTGAGTCCCTGGCTCGCACAGTGGGAGGAATCCAGCAGTGGATCAGAGTGGGAGTGCAAGGAGCATTTTGTGGGCACTGCTTGGATCTATGTTGGGGTCCTGGTTGGCGGTTCTTGGGGGAGGAGGAGCACTGCTGTGACAGAGCCTGGGGTGATGATGGAGTAGAAGTAGCTCTGAAAACAACAGCGCTTGGGAGTAAAGCTTGGGACAAAGTACTCTCTACTCTACAAGCAGTCATATCCTGACGAAAAGGTCAAGAGTCAAGTGGTTGGCTGGGAACATGAACAAGCAGTGAAAATGAACTTAGACTCAAACTCAGACTCAAACTCAAACTCTAAATTCCTTTTTTGGTGACGAAGAAGATCTAAACATACAGCCAGAAGAAGTCAACAAAGTCAAAGAGCCTACATCAAAAGCCTCCAAGAAAAAC
>CM053622.1:18344593-18364840 GCA_028646595.1 Phalanger gymnotis | reverse complement strand
GTTATTATTACTGTTCACTGATGTCCAACTCTTCATGACCCCATTTTGGGTTTTCTTGGCAAAGGTGCTGCAGTGGTTTGCCATTTTCTTCTCTAGCTCAGGTTACAGATGAGGAAACTGAGGCAAACAGTTAAGTGACTTGCTCAGGGTCACAGTTAGGAAGTGTCTGAGGCTGGATTTGAACACATGAATATGAGTCTTCCTGATTCTAAGCCCAGGGCTCTATCCACCGCTCCACCTGGGATCAAATCAAATAATATTTGTAAAGCCCACTTCAAAAACCTTAAGGTGCTATATAAATGCTAGCCACTAGCATAATTTTTATTATTATCATTATTACTATGAGCTTCGGATAATAGATATGAAAGTCTTAGAAGAAGCTCTACCATAGTAGGTAGTGATTATCATTACAATCACTTAGGCAGACTTGGGGGACCCGGCGTCCTCACAGACTCCAGCCTCCAGGGCATTTACACAGCAGGATCCGGTCTTTAATCCTTTTACACCCGTTAATCCTTTTAGGTGGTGAAAATGCCCATTATCCAATGGTATTTCTTACTGGCATGGATCCATCTAGAGATTGCCAACTGTCTGATATCAAGGGAACCCCAAGTTTGAGCCTTGCCCCGGGCCTTGTAATTTGTAAAGCCCAAACTGGCATTTCTGTAAAATCCGCCAGACGGAAATCTCCGGGTTCAAGATGCGAGGAGACAAAGCATATTACGGGTCTTCTGAAAATAATGTCTTTCCGATAGGTTTTTAATGCTGAACATATGTACCATTGACTGAATTGGTTGTGTTTACCAGATTTCTAAATCTCACTTCAGCTATCCCAGCTGGTGTCCAATATATTCCAAAAATATTTTTCAACTTGATAGGTTTATTTTTAATTCCTTCTGATGCTTTATTTAAGCAAATGGAAAAGAAGAGAGGGAGGGAATTTGTATTTCCAGTTCTTGGGCTTCATACTTTACACAAATAAACTAGGATTTCCAAGTCCTAATACTGAGGCTAGGAGTCAAGAGGCTGGAATTCTAATCTTTGTCCTGCCACTAAATCAATGGATGCCCTTGGTTAAGTGACAACTCTGAGGATGATGTCTAAGTTCATTCTCCCCCTCCCCCCGTAATAAGTACTATGGGAACTATGGAGTACTATATCAGTATATAGATGCATACATATATGCATATAGACATAAAATATTTATAAGCATTACATAATATTTATATAGCATTTCATAAGCACTATATATGAGCAAAGTATCTTATTCTCATTTTACAGATAAGGAAGCTGAAGCACATGATAAGTGACTTGCCATGGTCACACAAACAGTGAGTGTCTGAGGTCAAATTTGAACTCAGGTCTTCTTGACTGGTGGTCAAGCAGTCTATCCATTGCCCCACTAGCTGCCTAAATAATTAATTCATGTCTTTGAATTGATGAACACATGCCTAGGTGGTTAGAAAGTATTTTACATTATCATAGCACTCTTGGTCGGTCAACAAGCATTTATTAAGCACCAACTACATGCCAGGAATACAGAGAAAAGCTAAAAGGCCCTTACCCTCAAGGAGCTTCCAGTCTAATGGGGGAAGTAACATGCAAACAATTGTAGACAAACAAGAAGTAGGCAAGATAAATGGAAGATAATCTTAGAGGGAAAGACACTAGAAGTAAAGGGGATGGGAAAAGACTTCCTGTAGAAGGTGAATATTTAGCTGAGACTTGGAGGAAGCCAGGAAACAGAGGAGGAGGGACAGAGTTCCAGGCATGCGGGACAGCCAGAGAAAAAATCTGGAGTCTTGAGATGGAGTTTCTTGTAGGGGGAACAGCAAAGAGGCTCTATGTGGCAAGCAGGATCACGTGGAAGAAGATCCTGGCCTCAGAGATCAAAGGTGATTTGCGCAAGGTCGCTCAGTGATTCAGCATCAGTTGGGTCTCCTGACTCCCAGTCCCAGGATTGCGTGTTGAATATAATTTGGTGTGTCCACATGATAATATGAATTTGATTTTAAGACGGTAACATGAGTACACATTAGATTTGTTCTGCTTGGCTCCGAAGGACAGAGCCAGTAGTAAAGGATGAAGGCTAAGGAGGGACAATTTGGAGCTGGATGGAAGGCAAACCTCCTTAATATCGGATCTGTCTAGAAGTGGAGACCCTCCCATCGCTGGATATCTACACTGTGGTATGGCCGGTGATGTTTCTGAACTTGAATTCAGGAAGTCCTGATTACAAATCCGACCTCAGACGTTTACCAGGTGTGTGATCCGGGACAAAGTCCCTTACCTTATTTGAAACTGTTTCCTCCTCGCGACAATCGGGATAATAATAGCATCTGTCTCCGTCACAGGATTTTCCCACACGTGGGATTAGCGAAGTAAAGCGCTTTGCAAACCTTGAAAGTGACACCTGTGTATATGTATGTATGTGTACACACAGACACACTCATATATATTATATATACATATACATATAAAGGAGCTATTTTTATTCAAGTAGATCGCTTGTATTGGGTGTTTTAGGAGGGATTTTTAACCTTGGTCAGATACCTCCTCTCACTCCTGGGGTGACTTTGCCTCAGTTTCCTCCTCTGTAAAATGAGGCGATAGGACTCGATGACCTCTGGAGTGCCTTCCGGATCTAGGTCTAGGATCCTGTAAATTGCCCTTTCTCCGAGGACCGGGATGTCCTGGCAGCAACGCCCTCCTTGGCTGCCTCGGAAAGAACAGACAGACCTCTGCAGCCAAGCAGAACGTACGGTCAGGTCCTCTCCCCTCCCCCCTCCTCTAGTGGACCCCTCCACCCTCCCTGCTGCGTGGCAGGCATCGCCCCCGCCCCACTGGCCAATGAGGAAGCCCCAGATGGCGTCCCCGTTGCCAGGAGCAACCGAGGTGCACTCCGGCAGAAGCCGCGGCCTCTGCAACCAGGCTGCGTGGTTCCCTGAGGGAAGGACGAAGGTTTGGTGGGAGAGGGGAAGTCCCAAACGTCCAATTTCGGGGAGGGATTTCATCCTTGGTAGTGATCCAAGAGCCTGACTTTTCTACCCAAGTTGGGACTCAGGGAACTCCCTCAGATGAGTGGAGATTTTAATTAGCCGCCAACCCCCATTTTCCTTTCTTGTTTTAAGCCCTTATCTCTAATCTTTATCCCTCTTTCTCTTTTATTTTTTTAAATGAGAGAAAAACACATCCCTTGAGAAGATTGTTATTTTCCTGGAAGACATTTCTAATTACTGTCCTTCAATTTCGTTTTTTTTTTTATTTTGTAAGGACTTACTACCTATATACATGTATCACATGTATATATCTACATACAATATGTATTTCTCTATACGTATTTCTCATACTCTCACTCCACACTGGTTACCAACTGGTTTAGGGTTCAGGAGACTGTGAAGTGAAAGAGAAAGCAGAGAAACTGGGCTATCCCTCACCCCCCCACCCCAGACTTTCCCCCAGCCATTGGCTGGCCCCTGGCCCCAGGGCACCTAGAGCTTTGAACTGATTCTGAAGTGCCGGGACGGGGAAGCCTGAAGTAGCGTGAAGATGCCGGTCAACAAGAGCTTGGACGTCCCTCCCAGCGAGGCTCTTAAGCCCTATCAGGGTTCCGGGCAGCTGTCTCAGGTAGGTATCTTCTCCCTTGACCATGTTTTTTGGGGGGACACAAAGTGTAATACAAATTACTGTTTGAATAGACTAGCCAAGGAGGGTAAGGCTGGGAGGGGAAGGAAGAGAAAAGTCATGTTGTAATTAAATTGTAGAGACACATCCCTATAGATATAAATGGTTGGTTTCATCTGAAGAATGAAGGCGCCAGCCGGAACAGTGCGCCAGGCCATCATATTAGCCAATAATTCTGAGATGATGGAATGAATCAGCAGTGACACGGTTGAACATCAGAAAAATTAAGATAAATTGTAGGTTTGCCATGGCAGAAATTATTTCCAGAGATCCACCGCACAGAGGCAGCCAGGGTACCCAGCTTGGGTGTATCTCTGGGTTGGAAATACAATGACCATCTTTCCCCTTTCCTTAGTGCCTGGGTAGAGTGTTGAATTTGGAGGGGGACCTGGGTTCATATCCTGGCTCGCCATTTATTATCTCTGTGACCGGGCACAAGTTGCCTCAGCTCTCTGGGCATCGTTTCCCCCTCTGTTAAATGACAGGGTTGAACTAGAGTTTAAAGCCCCTTTGAGCTCCAGATCTTCAATCCCCCAGTGATCTCTTCAGATTTTTCTGGGGGATAGGCAACAGAAAAGAGATGTGAAAGTGTCATGGACTAGGGATGAACACTGTGTTGTAGGTCTGGGAAAGGGGATTCATTGTTCGGGAATAGTTCCCTTCTTTTTGCTTGTATTTGTCTTCCCAATGCTCAGCACAGTGTTTTAGCACATAGTAAGTACTTAGTAAATGAATGTTGGCTAACTGTTGCTGATTGACCTGAGATCTCCGATTTAGAATCCCAGCTGGAGTTCACCTAGACCTTTGACTTGGAGCTGCTCTCTCAGGGCTCTAGAGACTTTGATTCATTTGCACCCTCACTTCCATGTAGTGTTTTATTTCACTGTATTTTAAATAAGAGGCAGAAAATTCATCAGACTTTCATCTTATGACAGCAAACCCCACTGAAGTCTGATTCCAATATGGAGGGGACCTTGGTTCCCAAGTGGATGCTCATGACAGGTACAATTAGCAGAGGTTTGGCAGTGAGGCACCTTCATTATTGGATAATAGGATCATAGATTTTACAGATGAAGAGACTGAGGCCCAAGGAGGTTAAATGATTTACCTGAGGTACCCAGGCAGTAAGTGTCAGAGCCAAGATTAGAATCCACAGTCTCTTATTGCAAATCTATCATTCTTTCCACAACACCACAAGGTTCATCAATAGTTTGGCCATGCAAGGTGATGCCATTTTGGGCCACAACAGATCTCAGACACACAAGGTAGGGGTGGTGTGGCTATACCACAAATCTTGTGAAAAAAATCTGGGCTTTTTGGTGGACTGCAACAAGATGATAGCTAATACAGCTTTAGGCTTCATGAAGAGGAGAGTAGTGGACAGGCTAGTGAGGTGGTGGCTTCTCTTTGTCCTCTGCCCTGGTCAGGCTATATCTAGAGTACCCTGTCTAGTCACAGGTGCCACATTTTGTCAGGATACTGTTATGTTGAAGAAGGCCCAGAGAAGGGCTACACAGATAGTGAATTTGGTAGTTCTCCTCAAGTATCCAAAGGGCCATCTGAGCCTGGGTTTGACTTGTTCTGTTTGGCTGCAAATGAGGCCCTAAGTAGAAATGCTGGGCAGAAGTTACAAAGAGGCAGGTGGATAGAAAGAAAATTCAACAATTAGAGCTGTCCAAATATATATTAGGCTGGAGGTTAAGGAAGTACTGCAGGGCTTCAAGCCAAGGCTAGATGACCTCATGTAGAATACGTCATAAAGGGGATTCTTGGGTGCTGAGGTCCCTTCCAGCTCTGTGAGCCAAGGAAGATGTAATCAAAGATTGTTTCTTAAGGCATAATGGGGAGCAGGGGGTGCTAGAACCCCATCCATGCTTAGGGAATCTGAGATCTTTGAAGGATGGAAGCTTAGGTGATAGTGATGATGTTTGGACAGGGGAAGAAAAACATGTCACCTGATTATATAAGGATTATAGGCTCATAAATCTAGAACTGCAAGGAACCTCAGAGGCTGAGGGATTTCTTTTATACTTTTCATAGAAGGTCTTTCTGATGATTAACATTGGTCAAGATCTTTGCAAAGGTTCATAGTGGATTTGATTGAAGAGAAATATTTAAATTTGAATTTGATGCCATGTCATCATTATCCTGCATGTATGTGTGTGTGTGTGTGTGTGTGTGTGTGAGAGAGAGAGAGAGAGAGAGAGAAACATACATGCGTATATGCACACCTCCAAGTCTGTGTTTCATTCTCCCCCCTCTTGCTGACTCATTTAGGAGTCAAGGCAATGCTTCTCCAGCATGCCACTCCTCTCTCCGAAGTGGCCAGAGCCCCTTGTCTTGTCTCATTATAATGCTAGAGGAAAGCACACTTAAAGGAGCTGGATACTCCCAACCTTACAAATTGGAAGTAAGTACAACAGGAAGATTTTAAAACTCTCTGGTCCTTTATATTGTAGTCATAAGTGTTCTTTATCTCTCTCTTCTGAGTATTAATGTGTGCTTTTGTTCACCTCATTGCCCAGCCCTGCGAACAAGAGCTCTTTGGGATATTTTGTGTATTCACAGCCACTCATTCTTCCCTAAACTCTTCACAGAAGTTCTCGGCACTGAAAGTCTATCTCACCTTTGGAATGGAAAACATAGTTTCCCAGCCCAATAAATGGGACAAAGGAGAATCCTCTTTTATTGGGAAGGCCTCCATGACTATCATGTCTACCCAACTGTCTAGTGGCAGAAGGCTTAGTTCCATCAACCAATAAGCACTTATTGACTACCTACTATGTGCCAGGAGATGTACTAGACTGGAAATAGTAGGTACTTATTTGTTAGATTGGATCGATGATGTAATAAAGGCCAGAGATTGGAAAAAGATGATCTTTAAAGGATAACACACTTGGACGGTGTTTGCGCATGCCGGATTTAATGCTAACTAGATCGAGAACTTGGAATATGTAGGGTACAGAGCATCTTAGGTGTAAAACATGGCAATGGAACAAATATTTTCATATGACTTTTATAAATGCATATACATTTTTAAAATGTTTTTGATGTCTTTTGTTTTCTACGTCATACATTTCCCAGTGTATCTCCATCTCCCACTCCCAGAAAGCAATCCCTTACAACAATGGAATACATATACATATATATGTATATATATATATACACACACACGTATATATATATACATACGCATGTGTGTATATATATATATATATACATACAAATATAAAAGCAGGAAAAAAACAATTCAATACAACTTACACATCAATCAAATCTGGCCAGGCAGAGTGGTTTCTACCTTTAACCCCAACTTCTAAGGAGGCTGAGGCTGGTAGAACTCATATTGGGGAGTTCTCAGCCACCTTAAACCCCTGAGATGGAGTGGGGGAGGAGAGGAGAGGAGCAAACCAGCCCAGGTTGAAATGAAGTAAGTCAAAAGCTCCCATGGCCATTAGTAGAAAGATTGGGCTGTGGGTAAGCTCCTGCATTTCCAGCCTGGATAAATTCTTTTTGATAATATGTGTAGAAATCCACTGTCATTCCCCCACCCCTCTACAAAGATAGGAAAGCAATGCTTTCTCATATATCTCCTTTGGAGCCTCGGTTGGCCATTAGAAACTTGCAGCATTTTTTTCTAGTGTTTTGTTATAATCATGCTTTCCTTTTACATTGCTGTAATCATGGTACATATTGGCTTTCTTGTTCTATTTATTTCATTCTGCATCAGTTCATAGAAATCTCTCCGTGTTCTGTATTTATCACATTCAGTGTTTCTTACAGGGCAATTACATTTCATAACATTTGTCTACCCTAGCTTGTTTACCCATTCCCCAATCTATGGGCATCTACTTTGCTTCCAGGTCTTTGCTAAAACACAAAGTGTCACTATAGATATTTTTATGCATTTGGGACTTTTTTATAATTGACCTCCTAGACTCATATACCTAGAAATAGTATCCCTGCAGTGAGAGGTTTAGACATTTTAATCACTTTCTTAGCACAATTCCAAATTATTTTTCATGAATGGTTGGATCAATCCATAGTACCAACAATGCATATGTGTGGCAATCTTTCTACGACCCCTCCAAGAATGAATATTCCTGTTTTTGTCAGCTTTTCCAATTTAAATTATGTAATTTTAATCTCATAAAATGCACATCTCTGAACAAGTAGTATGCCTGGGTTTGAAAGATATGAAAGATGGCTCACTTGTCTTCCTGTCCCCGCTGCTTGGCCCAAGATTGACAAACATTCCATATAATAAGCACTTAATAAATGTTTGCTAATTGACTGACTAAAGAGAACACCTAGATATTTTGAATGAGTTCAAATTACTTCTGACCCAAATGGAAAATATATTGGGTTGCTGTTCATTCATTTTTCAGTCATGTCCAGCTCTTCATGAACCCATTTGGGGTTTTTTGGCAGAAATGTTAGAGCAGTTTGCCATTTACTTCTCCAGTTCACTTTACAGAAACAAACTGGCAGGTGTGAATCCTCAACCATAGCCAATAATACCTGAAAACTCATGGAGAATAGAAGTGCTGTAGGGATAGAGAGCGGCAAACATTTTTAGGATTTTCAAAAAAGAAAAGGACAAAGTCTGAATTGTCAAGCCAGTGAGATTGACTTAGATTCCTGGCAAAATTCTAGAATGGCAGGTTAAAGGCATATTTAATTGCTTGTTGATTAACCGATTATCAAAGACTTGGAAAAGGAAGAGGTTTTCAAAAAGAGCCAGCGTGCCTTTAAGGAAGCTTAGATAGTGCCAGACTAGCCTCACTTCCTTTTAACAAGGTTGCTTAACAGATGGATGTTGGAGGAGGGGGGAAGGTAAGGGAATGCTACAGACAGGGTTCACCTGGATTTTTACAAAGCATTTGATAAAATCTCTTGAATTATCCTTATGGAGAGGATGAAGAAATCTGGGATAGATAATTCTGAGTATATTTGGAATTGGCTAGATGGCCAGACCCATAGAAGAGTCCTTGCTGGGTTCACCCTCATCTGGGAAAGAGTGGAGTTCTCCTTGGATTCTTACTTGACCCTATGCTGTTCAACATTTCTAGTAATGATTTGGATAAAGGCACAGATGGGCATGCTTACCTAATTTGGAGATGGGATAAAGCCAAGAGGGATAGCTCCCACACTGGATAAGAGAGTCAGGATTCAAAAAGATGTCAATGAGCTAAAGTATTGGGCTAAATCTAATAAGATGAAATTTAACAGGTATAAATACAAAGTGTTATACTTGAGCAAAAAAAAAATCAATTCGGCAAATACAAGATGTCTCAAACATAATTAGGTTGACGTTTTTTGTTTGTTTGGTTTTTTCCTGGAAAAGTGTTTTAGTGAAAGCTAGACATGAATCATAGTCAAAAAAGCTAGTGCAAACTTAGGTTCTATTAATTGAGATATTTTATCATAGAATCATAGATTTAGATTTAGAAGAAGGTCAGCTAGGTGGTACAGTGAATAAAGCACTGGCCCTGGAGTCAGGAGGACCTGAGTTCAAATCCGACCTCAGACATTTGACATATTAGCTGTGTGACCTTGGGCAAGTCACTTAACCCCAATTGCCTGGCCCTCCCCCCTCAAATAAAAAAAGAAATAGAGTTAGGAGGGACCTTAGAAGGCACTAAGACCAACGTTCTTCATTTTACAGATATCAGTCAATAAACATTAAGTGCCTACTATGAGCCAGATACCATGCTAAGCATTTGGGACATAAAGAAAAGTAAAAGACAGTCCTTGCCCTCAAAGATCGTAAAATCAAATTATGTACAAACAAGCTGTATATAAAATAAATTGGAAATAATCCACAGAGAGGACATGGGCATCAAGGGAAATTGGGGAAAGGCTTCTTGTAGAAGGTCAGATTTTATCTGGAATCCGAAGGAAGCCAGAAAAACCAGGAGACAGAGAAGAGAATGGAGAATATTACAGGGATGGGAGACAACCAAGACAAACGCCTGGAGTAGGGAGAGTCTTGGAGGAACAGCAAGGAGGCTAATGTCACTGGATGCCAGAACGTGGAGAAGAAGGGGTGTTAATGTAGGAATACTGCCTCAGAGATATCAGATTTGCCCAAGGTCACAGCTAGTAAAGGTCTGAGGCAGGATTTGAATTCAGGTCTTCCTGACTCCAGGTTCAGTACTCTGCTGTCCCACTTAGCTGGGTCTCAGAACACATCCGTAGAGTACTACCGTCACACATCTGGATGTCACATTTTAAGGAAGACATTGATAATCTGGAGGAAAGCAACCAGGATGGTGACAAGCCTTCAGTTCATGCTCATGTGAATGATAAAGTAGAGGAACTGAGTATGTTTATCCTGGAGAAGACAAATGTAAAGTGTATGTTGGGGGGAATGATAACTGTGTCCTATATTCAATGAATTCTCCCACCATGCACAGGAAATCTGATTTGTTTTGCCTGGCCTGAAGGACAGGGCTAGAGGAGAATCAGCAGAGAAGCAGATTTAAACTTCAAGTCAAGATAAACTCCCTTAACAATTAGAGCTTCCTCAGAGTGGAATGGGCTGATTTGGAACCTAATGTACTTGAAGTCTTCCAGAGGCAGCTAGATGACCATTGGCCATGTCTTTCACAGATATCATTGATAGGCCAGGTCAGTTGTTTATAATGTAGGTCTCTTTTAACTCAAGAGATTGTAGGATTCTATGAAGGGTGGTAGATTTGGCAGTGATGTGCATTTCCAACTCTTCAGAGATTATAGTGTTCTATAATTCATGGCCGTGAACCCTGTGAAGAAAATTGATGTGAGATATGTAAAAGGGGGAAGGGTCCATTGACTACCCCACCCCCACTACAAGTAAATGAAAAGAGGCCACATACTGATATGTTTATTAGATAGATATGTCAATCAATCAAATGTGAAAAGTCCTTGGATGACCTGGAGTGATACCCAAAGAAAGAATGTTGATAGTGTCCAAGGAAACTTGATATGGGTTGTATCTACAAGAGAAAACTAGTTCAGAAATTGGGATATTCCAGTCTGTTGGATCCTAGGAGTTTGACAACAGAGAGGAATAAGTGGGGACATACAGAACTGAGCTCCTGAAAGAAATGGGAATCCAGGAACAAAGACCCAAGTGGTGGCAGAGAAGGGAAATGTTGAGGAAGGCCATCCATCCACCCTATAAGAATCTTAAAGCAGAAGTCTCACCATGACTTGGGGAGTGAGGCACCTTCCCAGAAACAGTCTGCTCTTGCCCCAGGTTCTTCTCCCAGTGCCCAGCTATCAACAGGCATTGTAACATTCTCTGATGCTTCTCTACCCAATCTTTTTAGACAGCCTGAATTTTGCCTCAGTCACAAAGAGCCAGTGGTGAGCTAGAAACAGATAGAAATGTAAATTGAGGAAGAGAGCCAAACCTCTGCCTCAATGTTAGGAATTTCCTTAAGTGGGAGTTCTAAGAGATTCTGATTGCACTCCTATGTCTAATATAAACTCCTTAAAGTTTCAGAGGAGCTGGAAATCATTATATTGCCTCAGGCTTAAAATAAATGAATTACTATAACATGGTGTTACAAATATAGGGGACCCTATTTCAAGGAGAAGTTTAGGGATCATTAAGAGAATTTTTACCATTTTCTCCTATTCACCTGTGGGACCAGCTCACTGCCTAGCAATAATGAGTGTGAAGTACCCACTATGTGCAAAGCACTGTAGGGAATAGCAATTTAAGTTCTTTGTATCCTACCACTCTCCCCATAGGTACAGGGTGCTGTGGGCACAGGGAGCCCATAACTGAAGCGTGTGGAATGGGTGACAACAATTGGTTTTCTCTGATTTTATAGAAAGTTATGAATGGTAGATAATGAGAATGTAAATAGGCTTGATTCCCAGGAGGGTAAGTTTTTCATGGCGAATCTTAAATGATTAGCCCACTGCTATAAATGGGAAGAATTGAAGCAGGATCAGCTAAAGGGCTGACCACCGGTCACACAATGACAGGTCAGTGGAAGGCATTGAGTCCAGACAGGGTCCTGATTGCTCCTGCCTCTAATCACCAAGACCCCTCCCACTTGATTGGACCACTGATTAGGGCGAAGATTGCTCTAACTACCATTTGAGATTCACATCACAATGACCCATCAGGGCAGTATTTTATTTTCATATTGCTCATCATGGCAATGTCAATGATGATTCATATGAGGAAAAGAGCATTCACGAAACCCACCCCCGCCTGAGTTTCAACTTCTAAGTCTTCTTGTTCATATTTGAAAGTCTTTTATTAAATTAAAGTTTTGACATCTTTATTTTTACACCACTATATTCCTCATTATATCCCTTCCTCACCTCTTCCCAGAGAGCCCTACATTATAATAAAAATGGAAGAAAAAGAGAAAGAAAGAAAAAGAAGTTCTGCAAAATTAACGAATATATTACAACTGAAAATGGGCGATCATAAAATCACCGTTGTGATAGATATATTGAGGAAGGGGACTCCCAGGCCATCTTGTCCAAATCCCACATTTTTCAGTTGACGAAACTGAGGCTTAAAGAGGGAAGCTGATCACACAGTAAGTGTCAAAGGCAAGACTTGCACCCATAGGCAATTTGTAGCCTTTTCAATCTGGCTGCAACCTGTCGTTACATTCACTTGGGTTCTATCCCCACATCTTTTGCATGAATTGTCCCATTCCTGGAATGCTCTTCCTCCTCATCTTTGACTCTCGGAACCCCCAGATCTCCTGAAGGCTCATTCCGAGTTTTGTCCTTACAAGTTGCCTTTTATGATTCCCTACTTGTCACTACTCCTTCCCCCACCCCATTAATATGTATGTGTTATGTATATATTTTGTATTTACTTGTTTGCATAAACGATATGTCCTACCAGGAGAAAGTAAGCTCCTTGAGGACAGGAACTATGTCATTTTTGTGTTTGTATCACCAGCAATTAGCAGAATGCCTAAATGGAAGTCAGTTTAATAAATTCTGGTTGAATTGATTTGAAATCAAGTCTTACAAAGCCCAGATGCAATATCATATTCACTATGCCAGCAATTCCTTTAAAATGACGTTATTATGAACCAATTCAATCCAGTTCAATAAGCATTTATTCAATGACTACCACGTCCCCTTATTGCCAGTGCCTTCTTCTCTTGATTATTTCCATTTTACCTTGTATGTATATTGTTTGTACCTGTTTTTTTCACATTATCTCCCCCATTAGATTATAAGCTTCTTGAGGGCAGGGACTGTCCTTTGCCATTCTTTGTATCCTCAGGGCTTAGCACAGTGCCTGGCACATAACAGATGATTAATAAATGCTCATTTACTGACCACTGAGAAAAAAATGAAACATATGTAGGTAAGTTCGTCCTTCGTTTTCCAAGAGTACCAATGACCTCACAGCGTAACATCTTGACTTGCACGTGAATTAAATTTAAATGAGGCAGAGTTGCACAAAGTCATTAGCCTCACTCTCAAAGTCATCAAAGTCCAGTGGCAGGATAATATAAATATGTAGAGTATGTATGGAATATATACAGAAAAAAACTGAAAATAGTTTCTGGAATAGGGAAAACACTAACCTTTGGGGAGGGGGATTCGGAATGGCATCATGGAGAAGCTGGCATTTGAGCCAAGTAAGCCTTTGTAAGGAATTAGGGATTCTGTAAATGGGAGGTGAAGAGGGTAGGCCTTCCAGGTATCTGCAACAACCTAGACAATGGCATGGAGGCAGAAGTTGGGATATTGTGTATGAAAAGAGCCAAGAGGTGCATTTGGCTGGAACTTGGAGTGCATGACGGGGAGAAATGTGTGATCAGCCTGGAAAGATAGGTAATCAGAGTGCAAGGGTGGGTGTTGCCAACATAAAAAAAGAGAAAAACAGAAACAATAACAAATTTCAACGCACATTTATAGTGTTTGAGGGTTTGCAAACTGAGTCAAGAATAACTTTGACAACATGATGTAGACGTAGAAAGTGGCAATAGAACTTCTGTCCTGGAAGGGATGTCAAAGGCCGTCTAGTCAAACCCCATGAGGAAGTTGGGCCCTAAAAAGGAGAGACATTTGCCTGAGCTCACACAGCTAAGGAGTATTAGAACAAAAGCTTCCTGTCCCTTGGGCTCGTTCCGTAACACCTGGACCCCTCTTTGTCTTTGCTGGGGAAAGCCAACTGAAGAAATGATGTTGTCAAATCAAAGATGTGAGCTGGAAGGCACCATCTTGACTAATCTATTCATTTTAGAGATGATGGAACTGAGGCCCAGAGAAGAAGGTCATACTTGATCCATGTCATACAGTTAATGAGGCACAGAGCCAGTAACAGAATCCGAATCTTTGCCTCCAAGTGCAGAACTCCTCCCAAAAGAATCTGCTATTTTGAGAAAGAGGATGTCTTTATTTTGTTTTTTCTTCATCGGCTGACGTGTTGTTTTGGGATTGTTGGGAGTTCGGGAAGGGTGTATTAGGTTAGGAAGGAGTATAGTAGAAGCTTTTGGACATCTAAGCGGTGCAGTGGATAGAGTGCCAGGGCCCGAAGTCAGGAAGACTCATCTTAGTGAGTTCAAATCTGGCCTCAGATACTTACTAGTTGTGTGACCCTGGGCAAGTCACTTCACACTTTTTTGCCTCAGTTTCCTCATCTGTAAAATGAGCTGGGGAAGGGAAATGGCAAACCACTCCAGTACCTTTGCCAGGAAAACCCCAAATGGGGTCACAGAGAGTTGGACATGACTGAAATAACTGAAAGATAAGAAGAAAGCTTGAATTATCCAGCCTGACTGGTGTCTTCCCTAAATTCAGACCTTGTCATCTCTGCACTTTATTCATATAGAACTCCACCATCAAATTCACTTAAGGCTTAGGCCCTGCTGACAAACCTTGCTTCCTAAATGGTGAGAAAGGGTTCCACAGAACAGGAGAATCAGTTTGATTAGTGTCCAATGGGATCTGCTAATAAGTAACGGTAATGAGCATGGCTGCTGAGAGCTAATTGAACTCAGGAAGTGCTTTTCAAGGACTTGGTGGGGGTGGAGGTGGGGAATGCCGAGCATGATTTTAACCAAAAGAGATGTTTACCTGTTACCCTTTTGGCTGCCTCTCTAGAATTTCAAAGTGAGGAATATTACATTAAAATGATACTCTTGGTAAGTGTTGGTATTTAAATGTTGTAACCCTTGAGAATCAGGAAGACTTTGGTTCCTGAGTTTCCATAATAATCTAGCAACCAGCTTCACCTCCCCTTCACCTCCCCGCCCTCATCTCTGAATTCATCATCAAATCAATACTGTCATTGATACTGGAAAGGGTGTGGATGACTGCATCGTCTTCCCTGGGCATTCCTGTTTTATTAAATTTTACTTTTTGACAACTAACAATAATTTTCTCTCTCTCCCAATCTCTCTCCTCCACGCTGGGAAAAAGAAGAGAAAAAGAAACCCCTTGTAGCAAATATTCAGAGCCAAGTAATACAAATTATCACGCTGGAAAAAAGAAGAGAAAAAGAAAGCCCTTGTAGCAAATATTCAGAGCCAAGTAATACAAATCGCCACGCTGGCCACAACCACAAACACATATTTCATTCTATATACTGGATCCAAATCAAAATACCCCATCTCTGGCCGCCGCTCTCCCGCATGTGTGTTGTGTCCCCCTACCAGAATATAAGCTCTTGAGGGGCAGGGACCGGCTACATTTTTGTATCTGTATCTCTGGTGTTTGGTACATACTAATTGCTTAATGAATGATTTCAAAATTCCTATTTCACTCATTCAATCAGCGAGTGCCGTTATGATACCGATAGCCACGTGGTATTGGTTTATAGACTATCTCCAGGGGAGTCACAGGATTTTAGCATCTGCGAGTCCTCAGGGACTTCACAGGCCATTGAGTCCAACTCATACCTGACCAAGAGTCACCTCTATACCATACTTGACAAGTGGGCATCTGGGCCCTGTTTGAATGCCTACAGTGATGGGTTGCTCACTACCTCCCAGGGCATCCTACTGCTATTTGGGGACAGGTTTGTTAGGATGATTTTTTCTTTGTATCAAGCCTGGACTGACCTCATTGTCCGCCATTTCTGCCCATTACTTTTCCTGAGTCTGCCCTAAGGGGCCAAACAGAACAAGATATAATCCCTCTCTCTCTCAGTCTAGACCTTTAAATATTTGAAGATCATTACTGTGTGCCCCTTGAATCTTCTCTTCCTGAGCTATATATCCCCAGTCCTTTAAATTCTACGAGTTAAATGGAATCAGGACTTTTCACCCTCCTGGATGCCTTCCTCTGGACCCTCTCCAGCTTGTCAGTGTTCTTCCTAAAATGTGGGGTCCCAAACTGAACCCTCCGTATGCAATCTGATCAGTGCTGAATAGATCAAGATGGTCGCTTCCCTTGTCTTGGGCAATATGCCCTTCTGCATGCAGACCATTACTACATTAGCTTTCTTCCTTGTTCTACGACACTGTTGATTCATATTGAACCTGAAGGCCACTAAAGCCCCCAGATCATTTTCAGACAAACTGTGGTCTAGCCTTAGTTTCTTCATTTGATCTTTGAATTGAAAAATAAATAATATGTTCTTTTGATACCTCTTGTCCTTACATCACAATTATTTTAATGCGTCCCCTCCACTATCAAACCCTCCTTTGTGACAAGGAAAAAGAGCTGAGCAAAGATATCTAATACAATACCTTCATCTGATATTGTAGACACTAATTCCTCCTGGTAGGCTCCCACCTTTCTGCCATGAAAGGGAAGGTATATTTCATTCCCTGTTTTCAGTTTCTCAGAGTTTGGCTTCCTTTCAACCAGTATTTCTATTTGCCTTACAGTCCTTGCAGGGAATGTTCTTTGGGTTTTGCTGAGTTCACTTCTGCATCTGTCCATACAATTCTTCGCATGTTTCAGAATCTCTCATCTTCCTGGTTTTTTGCCGCCAAGCTTTTGTCATATAGCAAGCTGGGACCGGACTGAAAACAGCCTAAACACCAAGAACTCACTAAGTACCTACTATATCCACCATACTGTTCTAGACACTGCTGATGCAAAGACAGAAAGAAAAACAGCCTCTCAGGGCTCACTCCCCAGTGCTCTTTCTGTCCCCCCAAAATCACAAAATCCTTTTAGAACTAGAAGGGACCTCAGGGTCCATCTAAGCCAACCCCAAATCCAGCATGAGTCCCCTGTACAACAAGCCTGGCAAGTGGCCCTTCTTTGTTCAAAGACCTGCAATGAGGGGACCCCTGCCTCCCAAGGCAGCCTGCATTGCATTGGGATAGCTTAAATTCTTAGAAAGTTCTATGTGATATTAGCCTAATTGGCCACTCAAAACCACTGCTTCTTGTTATTGTAATATTAATAGCTAGCATTCATATAGCCCTCTAAGAATTAGCACTTTATATATAATTTCTTATTTGATCCTCACCGCAAGCCTAGGAGGTAGGTACCATTATTATTCCCCTTTTTACAGATGAGGAAACTGAGGCAAACAGAGGTTAAAGTGACAGAGGTGAAGGTCACATAACTAGTAAGTGCCAGAGTCCAGATTTGAACTCATATCTTCCTGACCCAGGCCCAGCACTGTGGTCAGTACCCTGCCTAGCTGCCTCTTAAGTGACTGGCCCAGGCTTACACAGCTAATAAGTGTCTAAGTTGGGAATTGAACTCAGCTCAGGTCTTTCTGAATCCAGGTCCAGAGCTCTATCCACTGTACCTTCTAGCTGCCTTCAAGAGGGAAAGTGTCTCTGGTACTAGAAAATACAAATCTAACCCCCTTCAAGTTAACAGCCCTTCAAATACTTGACTGAATACAGCTACCATGTCTCACCTGTCTAGTCCCCTCCAGATGAGACATTCCAAGTTCCTTCTTCAGATCTTTTCCTATGAGAGTAGGAACTGCTCCATTTTTTTGTCATTGTATCTTCAGTGTTTAGCACAGTGCCTGTCACACAGGTTGTGTTTGTCCTTCTCGAAGAGGACCATGACATTAGGGAAATGATGGCATGACTTGCAGTTGACTTTGATTTGAGTGAGGGAGGGCTGTGCAAGGTCACCAGCCTCACTTTCTCCTCCAGAGAGATCTGGATCCAGTAACCAGATATTCATCAGGATGACTGGAGATGGCTCAGGATGCATTAGGGGACCCTGGCCCTTTTAGGCTCAGCCCTTTTCATATACTCACTTAAAATGAGGTAATGCCCATTCAGTGAATAGGCTTTCTTAAGAAGTGAGTCAAGGGATGGCCCCTTTAATTAGAAAAAAGAGGAAAAAACCAAGCTGGGAGGGGAAGACACACAGAGCACAGAACACAGAACACAGGCTAAATAAAGACTTGTTGTTTGCTTGCTGGATATGACATGACTAGTGGTGTAAGTAGAGGGCTTTTATACACACACCCTTCAAAGATACTTCTCTCCCTCTTTCTGGCTCCTCCCTGCCCCCACCTGCTCAAGACTTCCTGTTCTTACCTTTTCTGGATTACTTTGTGTAACTGTTTTGAATATAACTATGTATAAAAATCCCATATGTAATTATATACAAGCCATTTTAACTATACACACACACAGGGGTATATGGGGTGTTCATGAAAGACCGGCACCTCTAGTGTGGTTTTCAGGGCTGCTCATCCATCTTTGCTGTTCATCTTCACCCAACTCTATCACCTATGGCCCCAAGAAAATGTGGTATGGGCAGTGGCTGCACCCCAGTAAAACCATCTCGGCAGACGGGCTAAACCAGACTGAGGCCAACAAACCTCGAACCCGTCCATGAGTTAGGGGGATGTCTACCCCAAGCATGTGAAGACTTCTCCCCCACCCGGGGAGAATGGGTGGATGAGAACAATTTCTCCCAACAGCCATGAAGGCAGCTGATGCAGACACCAGAGCGCTTAGAGCTTGGTCAGACATCAAAGATGCCAAGGTCATTCACTGCTTCCTGGGTCATTGACTTTTGTCCTGCCACTGGACTTCAGTGACTCTGGAAGAGAATGAGGCTGACGACTTTGTGCAGCAATGCCTCACTGAAATCCAATTCATGCACAAGGCAGGATCATCTATCATCCACTATTTTACCCCAATTTCACGATGTCATTGGTCCTCTTTGAAAATGAAGGACAAACAACTGTATCTGTATCTATATACATATGCATATATAGACATATATACATATAAACATGAAAGAGAGATGCATGAAGGGGAGAGGAGAGACAAAGACAGAGAGAGGAGGGAGGAAAAAGAGGAGGGGGAGAGAGGAGGAAGAGGAGGGGGAGGGGGAAAGCGACAGAGAGAGAGAGAGAGAGAGAGAGAGAGAGAGAGAGAGAGAGAGAGAAGAGAGAGAGAGCGAGAATACTATTGAGTGGCTAGAAAATGGCCTAAAGAGCTAGGAAGATCTGGGTTCAGGTCCTACCTCTGACATATACTAGCTGTGTGATCCTGAAGAAATCACCAAACCTCTCAGTGATCCAGGTAACTCTCTGGAACAATAGGTTGCAGAGAAGGTGCCAACCTACACTGGTAGGAGTTTCCTCCCTTGGGAGTTCCCTGTAACAATGAAATCATAGGTCCAGTCTCATCTCCTATCCCTATATATGCACATGGTGGCCTTGCCTGTTAGAATGCCTGCCCCTTGAATGCAGGGACTGCTTAATTTTCATCTCTGTGTCCCCAGCAGGTAACACACAGTACCTAGCACATATTGAGTTAATAAGCATTTGCTGACTGAATGATGGATTCAGCTGGATTCAAAGCAAGCACTCTGGGATAAATGTTAGGGGATTGGGAGAATGGCTCCTGAAATGCCCCCCACATTCAGATGTTTTAGCGTTTTACTTGGCTCAATGTATCTCCTTAGGATTGCCAATGCCTTCACCACGTGACATCTTTCTTCATTCCTCTACCCCCCACCTCCAACCCTCACTTCTTGTTAGCTGAGCTTGCCTTCTCCAGCCTTCTCCAGAGCTTATCCAAGGTTTTGACCCTGGATCAAACCCATGCACTTCTTAGAAACGTGTCTCTCATTAGAAAATCCTTAGGAAAGCTCATCTACATACATGGGCATTATTTAGCAATAGGACTCCAAGGACCAGGCGACTCTTTCTCATAGGCTGTGTTTTATGTCCACATATTTCTTTCCCAGAAAAGCTTATTGATTTGCATATTTCAGCAGGCACTCCGAAATGCAAATGCCCTCATCTGTGGACATAGTCACATTTGAATGTGGGTTGCCCGCAGCTAAAAATGGTGCATTTCCCTTCCTCCTTGAGATTTTTAAATATATATCAGAAAGAAAAAAAAAGAAAAGAGAGAGAAAGAGAAGGGTAGGGAGGTCGGGAAGGAAGGGAGGAAGGGAAGTAGAAGAAGAAAGGAAGAGAAAAATGGAGAAAGAAAAAAGGAAGGAAGGAGGGAAGAAAGGGAGAGAGAAAGAGAAAGAAAAAACAAAGAAACAAAGGAAGGAAGGAAGAGGAAGGAAAGAAAGGGAAGGAAGAAAAGGAAAGAAAGAAAGAAAAAAGAAAGAAAGAAGGAAGGAGGGAGGGAGGGAAGAAAGAAACAAAGAGAGAGAGAGAGAGAAAGAAAGAAA
>CM053622.1:18324126-18344093 GCA_028646595.1 Phalanger gymnotis | reverse complement strand
TCCACATGTCCAGCAGAGCAGCACCCAGCACCATGAACCTGGTGATTATCTCAACAACAATTAAAGCAGTAAAATAACTAACATTTATATAGCATTGGCTATGTGCCAGGCATTGTCCAAAGGTCTTTAGAAGTGTTATCTCATTCAATCTTCACAACAACCTTGGGAAATAGTTGCTATCATTATACCCATTTTACAGATGAGGAAACTGAGGCAAGAGAGGTGAAGGGACTTGCTTAGGGTCCCAAAGCTAGGATGTATCTGAGACTGGATTTCAGTTCAGGTCTTCCTGACTCCAGACCAAGCCTGGTTGCAGCAGAGAACATTCTGTGCCCACACTCTTGGAAGAGGCTACGTGATCAGCAGAGACCACACAAGACAGTGTTGGAGGTACAATTATCTCTCTACTTGGGTCCATCCTGAGGGTAGTAAGAGAGTGTTGGTGTCTGGGACTAGGAAGGATTACTGCCCTGTGCCCTGGTCAGACATCTCAAGCATTGAATTCAGTTCAGATTAAGGAAGGCATTGATGGACTGGAGACTGTCCAGAGGAGAATGATTAGAATGGTAAAGATCCTTAATATCATTCCATCTGAGGATCTATGGATGGAAATGAGTGTTTAGCCTGGAGTATGGGGAGAGGCAGAATATCAAGGAAGACAATTATCATCATCGTCATATTAGGAGGCTGTTGCAGTAGTTTGAGTGAGAGATGATGAGAGCGTGAACTAGAATGGTGGCTATGTAAGTAGAGGGAGACAGAGGCAGAATATGTTGTGATTGAGGCATGGATAGGTAACAGTCATCTGATAAAGATCCAGGGCTCTTAGTGGATTGTAAATGCAATATGAGTCAACAGTATGAGATGACAGCCACAGAAGCTTATGAGATGTTGTTATGAGATGAGAATGTCTCCTATAGGTGATATATTGGCAACAGAGAATATATTCCTACATCTCGTGTCAACCTGAAAGTTTGGTTAAAAGAGGCAAACCGGCTAGATGAATATAAATTCATATTGCTTATTCTCTTAAAGCTAGCAGATATGTGTATACACAGAGGCAAAACATAAGTTCTGACTGTTGATAAAAGAATGACCAGCCTTAAATATGTTTTAGAACAATCCCAACTCAGGGTCAATATGACACTCAAATTGTTAATCTCCATATATGTCTAACCATATTATAAGAAAGGAATTTTCTTAATTGAATAGATGGCAAATATAATAAGAGAGTTGACAAAGTATCAATTGAAATTATGACCCAGGACATCTGTGTTTTCTTTACCATTAACATGCCATAACAGTATATATCCATACAATATTAAGATAAGAAAAAGTCCCATCATTAAAGATAGCGTCTGCTTAAGGCACCGTATCCTTGGTAGTCATTAACAGAAGAATGCTCTAGTCGGCTCCCTCTGGCTTTGTTGACACAAGAGGCATTCTCAGGTTCTCAGATCTGTTAGGCAGAGGTGCTTCTTCCGGTTGATTAGTTCAGGCTCTGGCCTTTATTGACATTCAAAATGAGATTAAATGATTATCGCTAGGAATAAGATGATGAGAGTCCCTCTGTATCCTGCCCTGGTCTGGCTCCACATGAGAGTTTTGTGTGAAGTTATACATGCAGCGAAGAAGCCCGACACAATGATGAAGGACTTTGGGTCCATGACATAGGAGGATCAGTTCAAAGAACTAAGCATATCTGTCCTGAGAAGAGCAAGGACAGAAGGAATGATGGCTGCTTTCAAGTATTTGAATGGCTATTATGGAAAAGAGGGATCGGATTTTTTTTTTTGGTTTGGCCCCCCAAAGTAGACCCAAACACAATTGGATGGTAGTTGCCAAGGGGTAAATCAAGACTTGATGACAAAAATATCCTGATAAGGAGAATTAGTTACTCAAGGTGAAATGGGTTGCCAAAAAGAATGGAATTCTCCTTAGTGGTATGCTGGTAAAAATTTAACAATCAGATTTCTGGGAAAAATTTTTTAAAAGGAAGCTCAAAACTCTTTTAAGTTTAATCTGCATGAACACTTTCTCCATTACTTTCTTAAGCCTAGACAACCAACAGATCAATGCACCAATCCCTGAGATTTAGAATCTCCTGATTTCTTTTTTTTAATTTGTTTTGTTTTTGGCAGGGTAGTTGGGGTTAAGTGACTTGCCCAAGGTCACACAGCTAGTACATGTGTCAAGTGTCTGAGGTCAGATTTGAACTCAGGTCTTCCTGACTCCAGAGCCAGTGCTCTACTCACTGCGCCACCTAGCTGCCCCAGGATCTCCTGATTGCTGAAGTACAAATGCTCCTACAGAAAATGTAACTAGTAAGAGCTGGTTCCATCACACCTCTGGTTTTCCGCTCCCTGAAGATCTTTGAGCAGAGACACGATGAGCACTTTCTGGACCTTGTTCAGTAGACACTCTTTTAAGAGACTCGTTTGGACCCCACGGCCTCTGAGTTCACTCCCAACTCTGAAATTCCTCAACTCTGTGATCCTGTGACCTCTTGGGAAATTTAGGGAACCCATGGAGGAAGAATTCAGCCCAACATGTCAGTCCCTTGTTCTAGACCCTCTAGATTTTGGCCCTGTACTCCCCCACCTTCAATCCCAATCAAGTTGCTTTTGTTCTCAGGCCATGCTCCTTTGGGAAACTGACTTGAAAGAGAAGCAGCCCACTGTCTCTTAAGGAACAAGTCAGCCTCTCACACTTGAAATAACTTGATTTGATTTAGGGCATCAGAGTGTTTGAAATGGGAAATTCATGGGGGAAGGTGGTCAGAGGTCAGATATCCACCAGATATAACCCAGATTCATAAGAGGTCAGAAAAAAAGTCACTTCCCAGACATTTTTTTTTACCTCCAACACAAGCAAGGAGCTGGGGAGGAAACGCCTTTGTCTGATTTGTTGGTGGCCGGGGGACATTAGTCAGCATGTTCCCATTGCTTTCTTTCCCCCTTCTTTAATTACTGTGACAAATTCATTTGTAAAACCTCAAGATCGCCCCAGTGACTTTTCTATGAAAGGAAGATGCTCTTTGTGGACAGACGGTGAAACAATCCAATTCCCCAGAATTTGTGGCATTGTTAATGGACCTGTCTGCTCAGCTCCTATAATGAGAGGATGGTCTCGAATGGAGGGCCTTAGGTAAATAAGCCGTTAGAGGAGATTGATCACAGGCAATGCCTGGGTAGTGTTTTGCACTGAAAAGAGAAAAGAAAACGAGCAAGTTTCTCAAGACAATAAGTAACTGTGGAAATTCACAGTTACAGTTAAGGATTTGACAAGACTTTCCACTATGAATCAAAAGCTTCTGAGATTTCACTCTTTTGTAACTACGGAAACATCTCTCTGAACATCCCCAAACAATTCAATCACCTCCACCAGGGCCCCTCAGCCAAACTCACCCATTAAACCATGGTTCTCGGGGGCTGGGAGATCCTCCTTTTGTAGACTAGGACAATTCAGAGGCAAGAGCCACACATCAAATGTCAGGGCTCACAGGGAGGGCGCCCAGAGGGGTCAAGGCAAACCCATGCCTGATCCAGAACCATCTCAGCAATATGGCTGGATGGTGGCCATGTAAACTTTGCTTGAAAAGATATCCAGATGTTGAGGGAAGCCCACATCTGAACCCAGCCTCTACTTATCTCCTTGATCTTTCTGGGAAATCTACTGGCACCTAAAGTCATTTACTAAATGATTATTGGATGTTGGTTGTTAGTACATCTGTGAGCTCATCAATTATCTATAGGTATAGATAACTATCTATATTTGTCTAGTATATCCAGCTGCATAGACCCTAGATGGGGAACCTACAGTTTTGAGGCCACATGTGGTCCTCTAGGTCTTCAACTGCAGCCCTTTGATGGAATCTAAAGGGGCCACACTTGAGGACCTAGAGGGTCACATGTGGCCTTGAGGCCACAGGTTCCCCACCCCATATTCCTCCTTCATATCCCATCCAATTGCCCACCCAGACCACATGACAACTGCTATGAACTCACACCTACTCTTCCCCCTGAGGGTCCTTTCTAGATCTTGCTCTTGGCATAATAATCAAACATAGTACCATTTTCTCAGAAAGGGGAGGTTAATTAACTGCTTTCTGGAGCAACTCACCATCCTTGTGACTCATAGGACCAAAACTCTCCTCCCTGGCAGCCACTCACCTAGATGTGGTTGTTTTTCCCTCTTAGAATTAATTTTGTTGAGGGAATGAAATGTCTACCTTTTGTATTTGTGTCCCCAGTGCTTAGAACATAATGCTATTTTATTTTTGTAATTATTGTTGAGTCATTTCAGTCATGTCTAACTCTCCATGACCCTATTTGGGGTTTTCTTGGCAGAGATACTGGAGTGGTTTGTCATTTCCTTCTCTAGCTCATTTTACAGATGAGGAAACAGGCAAACAGGGTTAAGTGACTTGCCCAAGGTCATCCAAATAGTAAGTATCTGAGGCCAGATTTAAACTCAGGAAGATGAGTCTTCTTGATTCCAAGCCCAGTGCTCTATCCACTATGGCGCCCCCTAGCTACCCCTTAGTTCGTTCTTTCTTTTCCAACTTCCAAATTCTTTGATTCTGTAATGATAACTCAGTTCCCTCCTCTGGAAAATGAAGGCATTGGACCAGTTGGAATTTAAGGCCATTTCTGACTCTTGGTTTCTATATTCTATCATTCTATTGCAATCCAATTAAAAAGCTGCAGAATGGTGCATTAAATTTCTCCTCCCCAAATTCAACCTCTCATTTGTCAATTATGCTATAGTGAGGAATCCTTTCATGTCTGCATTAGACTGGATGTCTTGAAGTCCCTTCCAGCTGTCAAATTCTGTGACTCTGTGACACTAAGTAAAGAACTGATAGGACTTTGCAATTCTGGGCACTGTAGGTGAGCTGGCCTTCAGTGCTGGCCTGGACAGCTGGACTGGAGATACTCAAACAGAAGACAAAAATGGTACCCTAAACCTGAAACAATCCTAGGATAGAGTGCTAGAAGTCGGCACTTGGCCAGAGTGCTGGCATCAGAAAGGCCCGAGGTCAGTTCTGGCCTCAGATACTTACTAGCTATGTGACCCTGGGCAAGTCACTTGACCTCTGTCTTCCTCAGTTTATTCAGATGTGAAACATTATAATAATAAAAGGATAATAACAACAGCTACCTCCCAGGATGGTTATGAGGATCAAATGAAATAATATTCATAAAAGCACTTAGCATAGTGCCTGGCACACAGTAGGCAGTATATAAAAGCATATTCCCTTCCCTTCCCCAGTCCCAGCTTTGGGGTCCCCTCCCTACCCCAGCCAAGCATCATCCTTTCCCACTGCTTCCTCAAATACCAAGGATTCTGTGTCTAGCAGTAGGAGCCTGGGGAGAAGGAGATCAGATAAATACCAAAGGGAATTTACAAAATAAAGGGTAAGCGGATATATCAGTTAACCAAAGCATGATAAATAGAATTGCCAATTAACTCCATCTCCTCAAAAGCTAGTGAGCCAAAGTGGCTTCCTGAACAAAGAAACAGCAAGCAGAGAGAGCTTGCTTATTTGGTGTCTGCACAGAACCAGCTGCGTTTTATGTAGAAAGATGTGTTATTAACAAGGCGATGTGATTAGAATTTCAGGAAGAAGACTCACTTTGATGGGGGGAAAATAGGAAGGAACCCAACTGGAAATAAAATCAGGATAAGAATCATCCATCAGGGGCCATAGCTGGCCTTAACAATAAAAAAGGGAATGGGATAAAGATTAAATTTGTAGTTTGTAGGTGCTGGAAGGAACCTCACAGGTCATCTAATGCCATGCCCCCATTTTATAGATGAGGACAAAGGGGGAAGGGGGGCCAGAGAAGTAAACTGGCTTTTCCAAAGTCACACAGCAAAGGCCAGTGCTCAGACTGAGGTCTTCTGATTTCAAGCCCAGCTCTCTTCTACTGAACACACTTCCAGTCTGGTGATAGACTTCGCAGCCCTTCAAGGAGAGGACCGTTTGTGAGGGTGGGGCTCTGGGGAACTAAGGGAAGGGAGAAGGGCCTAAATCCCCCAGATCAAGACCCTGGGGCACTCAGGCTTCACAATAAAGACAGATGCATAAGGGCCAGAGGCCCAGAGGAAAACCTTGCATTGTTATAGAAGAAAAAAAAATTGAGAATATCAGAGGTGGGAGGGGCCTTAGAAAATATTCGCAATAACAAAAACAGCACCAAAATTTATATAATGCTCCAAGGTTTGCAAAGTGCTTTATATATGCTATCTTATTTGAGCCTCACAACACTGTGAGGAAGGTAGACCCATTTTACAGTTGAGGAAACTGAGACTTGCCCGGTATCACATAGCTAGTAAGTGTCTGAGACAGGATTAGAACTCAACAAAATGAGTCTTCCTGACTTCAGTCCCAAGTGCTCCATGCACTATGGCGCCACCTAGCCGCCCCTAGCTGAAATTTCCTCCTCTCTCATTGGGGAATCTCTCAATTGGTCTTAGATCTATTCAATCCAACTAACAGTTTAAAAATACCGACCATTATACTCCAGGCTTCTGGGCTTGGGGGTCGGAGTAGGGGGGCTACAAAGATGAAAATGAAACAGGACCTTATGCTTCAGTTTACTGGGGGCTGGAGGGGGATTATCTTATCAAAGCACACAAGCGTAGCGTGTAGAAAATGGAGGAAGGGAAGGTCATTAACCCTATAGTCAGCACTGAGCTAATCCTTGAAGCAAAACAAATGATTCAGAGGCTTGGAGTGACTGGAAGGAGGATGACGATGTGCAAAGAGATCTGAAAGACTGAAGAAGGGGCAGGTTTACAGGGGAAATGATCAGTTCTGTCATGGACATGTTCATTTTGATGGCTAAGAAGAGATAGCCCTTTTATACTCTTTGTGCATCCCTTTCTTCACTCCTGTCTCTGAAGAGGAGATGGCCTTTCCCATTGCCAAAGATGACTCCTCTACCTGATACCACTACCCCTTTCCCTCCATGAGCTTTCCCTTTCAAACTCTCTGTCTCTCTCTGTCTCTGTCTCTCTCTCTCTCTCTCTCTCTCTCTCTCTCTCACACACACACACACACACACATGCATGCACACACAGAATTTCCGTGTCTCTATGTTCACTGACTCTTTCCCTGGGCCACCCCATCTTTAAAAGACTCTTATTTGACCATGACAACCCCTCAAGATATTGTCCTATATCTCTCTTCCCTTTTATTTCCAAATTCCCAGAATCCTGTCTGCTTGTGTCACTTCTTCCTCATTTCTCAATCCCTTGTAACCTGGAACAGCATGGTCTTTGTAAAGACAGTGATAAACTAGAAGGTGTCCACAGAAGGGCAACCAGAATGGTAATGGCCTTGAGTCCATGAGGATCAGTTGAGAGGACTGGGAATGTTTAGCCTGAAGGAGATAATACTCAAAAGGGGAAATTATAGCTGTTTTCAAGTATTCAAGAGGACTTTATGGAGAACAGGAATTGGAAATTTTCAGCTTGACCGTAGAGGGCAGAACCAACAGTTATGGGTGGAAGTTGTGAAGGCAGCAATTTTGGATTGAAGCCAGGAGAATGAGAGTTCACCCAAAGTGGAGTCAGCTGCCTGTAGGGGTGGTGGGTTCGCCCTCCTTGGAGGTCTTTCAAGAGAGGCTGGATGGACCACTTAATGGGCATGTTACAGTAGAGATTCCTTTCACCTGTGGTTCAGACTGGGTGGCGCAGGTCTCTTCGTACTCTTGTGTTCTGTGACTCTATGATTCTGTAAAGTCTTTCTCCCTCTTATTTCCACCTTTTTGTCTGAGTTCTGCCCTTTGGAGTCACAAAAACAAATTAACCTAATCCTCTTCCAGATTGACTGTTCTTAGAGTATTTGAAGTCATCTATCATGATGCCCCTTAATCTTCTTTTCCTTAGATAAACCAGCTCCCGTTCATAGGATCATAGATTTAGAAATGTAAGGGACCTTAGAACTCGTCAAATCCAGCTTCTTCATTATACAGATGAGGAAAATGAAGCCCAGGAATATGAAGTGATTTTCCCAAGGTAGTGTGACTTCCTCCATTCAGCAGCTCAGGATATGAATGGACAATGTCAATGGAAGGGCTGACCCATGCTCAAGAGCTGGCAAGGCATTAATGGGGGTAGGACAGGCAGGAACAAGTGGGTAAAAGGCAGATGCATTGTACAGTTGAACAGGTTATCTTTAGTATCATGACCATGACAAAAGGAAATGTGAGATCATGGCACCAGTAACAGACTGAAGAATGCAAAAGGCCTTGGTGGGACTAAAGACTTGAGATCCCTCCCCATGCAAGCATTCTCACCCCAGTCAATGACTTCTTTCCTCCACCTGTTAATCCTGCTTTCCCTTGACTTGCTTTGAGATGGGGCAGCTGCATTTCTTTCTCAATTCATGTGGAATGAAATGGCCCCTGTGCACATCCCAAGACTGCAGAGTGTCATGAGAAGCATTCCCAGTGCTAGCTACATAAAGGAAAGGGTTGATCAGTAGCTACAACAGAGAAACTTGACTTGGTCTATATCAAGAAATGTCCAAAATATTCCTTCTCTCAGCACTGCTTCCAAAGCAGATTTCCATGTAGTTGAAGTCAGTCCACAAGAGTGCCCAACTAGGGTTTCCATGGAGACCTCCCTCACTTAATTAACAGAGGCTAGGTTGGTTGGTTGGGTGGTTGGTTGGTTGGTTTTTTTTTCCATTTTCTGCATCACCAGGTCCTAGCTAACCTTTGCCTCATTCTTCTTTTTCTTTTTGCACAAAAAAGCCTTAAACTGTGGTAATTATTTTTGTCTACCAATGTTAACCTGATCACTTTGCAAGTTCCTTTTTTTTCTTTTCTAATTAACTCCCCAGAAAAAAATATCCTTTCTCCTCAGTGACAGATGAGAGCAACAGCGGAAGTTAAACCTCTGATCATCCAAGCACACCAGGGCCTCGGCCGATAACTAGATAAAGCAATGAGTCCGACAAAGAGACAGAGACAGAGGGAGACAAAGAGACAGGAGAGAGAAGAGAGAGGGAGGGAGAGAAATGAAAGAGGAGAAAGATGGGGGGAGACAGTGAGAGAGGAGGGAAGGAGGGACAGACAGAGAGAGAGAGAGAGAGAGAGAGAGAGAGAGAGAGAGAAACCACTGTGCCAAGTTTTTTACAGGGAGAGGAAAATTACCCAAGCTTAGCCTTATATGGGTCTGACACTGAGGAATCAAAGCTTTTCCAGCAGTCAGCCCACCAAGGCAGTGGATCCAAGATAGAGATGGTGCCATATTTGGAGAGGAAGGCACTTTCCATGTGTATCAGAAAATTCTTTACCACACTGAAGTCACTGAGATTCATGTTCAGGGAGGTTCATCTCCCTCCCTCCCTGACTCACCCTGGGAAAAGGAATGAAGTTAAAAGGCATCTACTGAGAAGCGGCATTCTCAGAAACAGAGTTTCTGCTTCTGGGGGGTTAGAAATGTTGGCACTTCCTATGTAGATATTATTAACCTTGGAGTCCTTGATCCAAAGCTAAAATTGACCTTGGAGATCTAGCTGTAGATAGAGCCAAATAATACAGTGGTTAGAGCACCAAGCCTAGATTCAGAAAGACCTGAGTTCAAATCTGACCTCAGACACTTATTAGCTGTGTGACCCTGGGCAAGTCACTTCACCTCTGTCTGCTTCAGTTTTCTTAACTGTAAAATGGGGATAATAAAAGCACCTTCCTCCCAGGGTTGTGAGGATTAAATAGGATAATATTTGGAAAGCACTTAGCAAAGAGCACTAATGGAAGTATGTTTCCTTCCTTCTGCTGGTTAGCTAACAGGGGGATGGGTTCCTGGAACAAAGGCCTCAAGTCTTGAGGGGCACTAATGGGATCCTAGATCTAGTGTTGAAAGGAACCTCAAAGACCATCTAGCCCAATCCCTTCATTTTACTGATAAGGAAACCGAGGCATAAGGAGGCTCAGGGTCTTGCCCATGGTCACATACATGGGTAGGTGTCAGAGGCAGGATTTCAGCTCAGGCATTCTGACTTCAGTGCCTGTGCTCTGTCCTGCAAAGACCACCAGAGTGGGGAAGGAGCTTGAGACCCAGAATGTCAGAGACAACTGGGACTTTAAAACAGAGAATGTTAGAAATGGGAGAGATATTACACTAATAAAATGTCAGAGAGAGGAAGGGCCTCTAGGACATGGACTGGGAACCTGGGGGGATCTTAGAACAGAGAATGTCAGAACTAGGAAGAACCTTCTAACTTGCAATGTCAGTTAGAAGTGACCTTAGAACAGGGAATGTCAGTGTTGGAAGACTCTTTGGAGATAGCATGTTAGAATGAATGAATAAAAAATGTTTAAAATCAACATGTGTAAAGCGATGTGCTAAGAGTTGCAAGAACTTAGGATGGCAGGTCCTGAGCTCAAGGAGCTGACTTTCTAATATGGGGAGACAACATATATGAGTGATTGTTGGCCAGGGCCTTTAGGGCTGGGAGATCTCATGGTTAGTGAGTGGCATCCTAAGTGAGTCGAATGACAAGCCTAGAGCTAGAAAGGGCTTCAGAATAGGAAAAAAGAAAATGTCAGTTAAAAGAATCTGGGAACATAAAATGTTAAAATAAAAACATATTTATCTGACAAATTTGAGATGGAAAAGTCAGCACCTTCTTCACAACAACCATGTTACATAGGGATAACAAATATAATTACTCTCCTTTTATAGATCAGGAAAATAAGCATAAGAGAGGATAAATGACCTTTCCATGATCATATATCTGTAGTCAGTGTCAGGGGCATAATTTGAATCCAAGTCTCTGGGCTCCACACCCAGAACTCTTTTCACTATTAATGGGGATTGGATTGATGAGTTCTCTGATTAACATAATGAGGTTTCCCAGAGAGGAGCCTTCATATGGAAACTTTTATTATTCATACCCATCTCCCTATAGAACAGAAAGTTTAGCACCTTGTTAAAAGGCCAGAAGATAATTCCTGATTAAGTTTCAAAGCCCAAAGCTCCCCAAAGATAAATAGACCACTTGTTTCTAGATCACCCTTGTTTCTGTTCATGCTCCCAAGATAGCTTGCTTAACTGAGATTCTTGGGAGACTGGTCTCTTGTTGGAAGAGTTTCTTCTCTGAGCTGACTTATAACAGCCAACGGACCTCTTGTTCCTTTTTTTAACCTTTCTCTTTGGGACTCCAAAGGCAATGGAACTAAAGGAGGAGGAGGAGTATGTATCTCTTCCCCTCTTCCCCCAGAAGTACATGGAGGCTCCACGTGCTTGCCCACACGGTCCAAGTCGGGGCCATACCATTTATTATTACTGGCAGAACTCCTAGGCAGGGTAACCCCAGAGAATAGCTTTCAAATCTGAAAAGGGAGGATCATTGGGCAATACCAGGCTTGGGGGGTTTCCTGGAGAGTAACCCCAAGTTCAAGAAGTCATAACTCTGTCCTTCTAGACAGAGAAGGGGCCCTGTTGAGCAGGGTGTTTCTTGGAGAAACAAGAGGATCGCCCATGACCTTCAGGTAGGAGGTACAAAAGGAACAAAAGCTATGACACAAGGAGTAAGGGATTGAGACCTTGCTACCCCCCTTCACTAGAAGTGATTCAAATAGTGTAGGTTCAATGAGAAGAGGATTGTCCCCTAGGGGGAGCCAAAGAGGGTGGTACCGTGATTCTTAGAGAGTCTACATAGAATCCCATGGGAGAGAAATTTTGCCAGAATGTCGAGATATATTACCCTAATTACAATCCCTATTTCCTTTGTCTTCTGAGGGACCTACTATGATAGCTTAACCAATTTTCTATATGCATTTATAGGCTTCTGTAAATCCTTTGCATCTTCCAGATTTTCCAAGATATTTTGTAAAGACTAGGCACAGTTCTAAGACACATAGTAGGTGCTTAATAACTGCTTATTCCCTTCCTTCAATTAAAGCCTGTCCTCTGCCTGATATGCATCTGATATCTTGAGTACTTGACTCTTATTATCCACGTTTGTGACAACCTAGATACTCAGTTTAGACTAGGTTAGCTTTAGTTTACAGAGTTCTCAGTGTAAAATCTGTCTGTAACCAAAGAGAGAATATGAATCTTTTAGGGTCATCTGTGATATTGGACCCAGCCTATATAAACCCGTTATTGGGGAGGGGGAGGGGCTGGTACATGGGATACAGGTTACATAGTAACTCACACTTTCTTAAGACAAACAATGTCAGAACTAAAATAAATATAGAACATATAGAACAGAAAACATCAAATAACATATAGAACAGAGAACATATAGAATATAGACCATAAAGAACATAGAACATCAGAACTGAGAAGTAATTTAGAACAAATGTCTGAATAGCAAGAGAGAAGCTAGCTTACACTCCGGGATGGCAAGATCAGGATAGCCCTAAGGCTATCCATAGATTCTCAGAGCTGAGAGGGACTTTGGAGACCTCCTAGCACAACCCTTCATATCACAGACAGGGAAACTGAGCTCTAAGTTACCTGCCTAAGGTCCCAATAGCAGACCCAGGGCTAGAATTCACATCTTCCAACTGGACTAATAACCATAATCCAACGAATATTTGTGTGACCTTACTCAAATCATTTCCCCTGTCTGGGTCTCAGTTTCCTCTTCTAACAATGAGACAGGCTAGACAAGGTTTCTTCTGGCTCCGAATCATCTGATTCTCTACTTCTTTAGAAGCTCTCCGTACTCAGTGTCAGCATGCCAGAATCCAACTCAACTCTTCCAACTTCTCTTCCTCCATCCACCTCCAAGACAAGGGCTCATTGCGCTCCCCCACACTGCCTGGGATAAATGGCTGCTAAGCACTCCTAATGCCTCGCCAGAGCCAAGGTCAAGTACATGCCACCTATTTATTGTAAAACAATAGAATCCATTCTCTTTTGTTTTGTTTTGTTTCTTCTTTCTCCTAGTTCATTCCATTGGTTGGAATCCATTCTTAAAGTCCCAATGGAATTCTAACATGTGGCTTCCATAATGAATTGGGGAAAGTATATTCAGTGTCAGACTACATTGTTATTAGGGTCCCAAGTGAATTTGCCAAGGGTCGGACTGCTGGTAGTATTGTTGCAAGTTATGCTTGTGTGATCATAGCAGGGCTTGTCAGGATAATGGATTGCTTTGCTCCCCTAGGTTTAGGAATGGAGTATCATGGGAGGTAAAAATGGAGTGCCTTGCAAAGGTGACCCCCTGTAGCAAATTTGTAAAATATCACAAATTTGCCAGCAAATTGATACAAAAATTCATAAGTGCTTTTTCCAAAACTGTCCATTAAAAGTTGACATTGTGAGCGAGATGGACATGAGAAGCTTGCATGTCTTACACATCTCTCTCATGGTCCTTACTGTCTAGCCTTTAGAGGGGTCATCTCCAGTCATCCTGATCTATATCTCAACACTGGACTCAGATGGCTCTAGAGGAGAAAGTGAGGTTGGTGACTTTACATAGCCCTCCCTCACTTAAATCCAATGCGTTTGTGTGTCATGGCATCATCTTCCTGATGTCATGGTCCTCTTCAAGAATGAAAGACAAAAAACAGCCCCTAGAAGTGCAGGTGACCTTTACAGCAATGGCTGAAATAACGGTCTTTAGTAACTACAGCTTAAGCCAAGAAGTCATGGAAATGGAACAAAAGTTACTGGCTGTTGACAGGTTGGAGACATTTAAATGATCACAGAATTTCAGAGCTGGGAGGGACGTCAGTGACCATCTACTCCAATTCATTCCTGAACCAGGAATTCCCTCGAAAACATACTCAAATAAGTGAACTTCCATTCTTTGGTTGAAGCCTTCTTCCTCAGAGACAGGCCACTCTTTTGATAGACATCATTGTTAGGAATATTTTCCTTAGATAAGGCTTTCCTTTAGTCATTTAAGATCTGGGGGAGTGGGAGAGAAAGAAAAATGGACAGAGACAGAGATGAATGAATATGTAGATAGATGGATGGATAGCTAGACAACAAGGGTGTGTCTGTATTTCTTCCTAAAGTTCCTCCCAGCTATGACAGTATTTATAACCTTAAGGCCCTCCTACTTCTGACATGCCAGGTGGTAAGGTCTTACCTTTCTGCTACTCTGATGTTTGTACAAAAGTTTCATGTTAATACAAGCCTGTGAAGTAGGGACTACAGGTGTTACATTTATTTCTACAAATAAGATTGAGACTCAGAGAGGTTGAGTGATTTGTCCAGTCACACAGCATGATCTATGTGTGACATAATATATTGTCACAATCAGGATTTAAGTTCAGGTCTTCTTGACCCGAAGTCCAAAACTCTAACCATGGTACCACGTTGGTTTTTAGGTTTACTGGATAAGCTACCTGGGGTGTAAGGACAGTGAAGGGGAAGTCCCTCCTCAGCAGCGCATCCCACTTTGGAATAGCTCTAACTGTTGACAAACATGCCTTTCTGTCAAACCTAAATTGAGTTTCTGAAGCTTCCACTCATTGTTCCCAGAGCCAAGCAGAACAAGACTAATCCTTTATTCTCCTTGATAGTCCTTTGAGTATCTAAAGCTAGCAATCATGTCCCTCCTTCACCCAAGTCTTGTCCAGTTACATATTCCCAATTGCTTTAGGCAATGAAGCTTCTTTGTGTGGCATAATTAGGAGGGAACCTCACCATTCTTGTCACCCTCTTCTCTTCATCTCCATGTAGAAGGTTCTGAGATTTATTTGTCCAGCCCTAACCTCTATCCTCCCATCTCCAACAGCCCATTGGACACTGCAAACCTAATGTCCTGTAGACATCTTGAACTCAACATATCTAAAATGGAACCCATTATCTTTCCCCTCTCTCTAATTTCTCCATTACTGCATAGGGGACCACCATCTTTCCAGGACCCGGACTTGGAATCGTGGTGTCTTCACTCTCTTAATGCCCACATACGATCAGTTGTCATGTCCTGTCACCTTCATTTACAACTGCCTTCTTTCCCCTGATACTGCCACCACCCAGGTGCAAGCCTCCATTACCTCCTGCCTGGACTTTTGCAATAGTCTGTTAGTTGGTGTCCTCACTTCAAGTGTCTCCCTACTCTTCTTTATCTCCCATTTAACTGTCAAATCAATCTTCTTAAAGTATAACTCTAACCATATCACACACCACCATCACTACCACCACCACCACCACCAATCAATAAACTCCAATGGATCCCAGGAGGACTTCCAGGATCACATACCAAATCCTGTTTTATTTTCAAAGCCTTTTATAATCCTTTCCTACCTTTCAAGTCTTCTTACACCTTATTCTTCTCCATATAGTCTGCAACCCAGTAACAGCTGGCCTCCTTGCTGTTGCTTGAACAAGAAACTCCATCTCCTAACTCTGGGCATCTTCTTTGACTGTCCCCCAGGCCTGGAATCCTCATCTCCACATCTTGGCTTCTCTGACTTCCTTCATGTCTCAGCTAAAGCCCCACTTTCTGTGAGAATCCTTTCCTAGTTCTCCTTAATCTTAGTGCCTCCTCTCTGAAACCAGCCCTAATTTATCCTGTGTCTGTCTGGTTTGTGGGGCAGCCAGGTAGTGCAGTGGATAGAGTCCTGAGCCTGGTGTGCAGAAGACTCATCTTTCTGAGTCCAAATCTGGCCTCAGACATTTAATTGCTGGGTGACCCTGGGAAAGCCACTTCACCCTGTTCGCCTCAGTTTCCTCATCTATAAAATGAGCCAGAGAAGGAAATAGCAAACCACTCCAGTATCTTTGCCAAGAAAATCCCAAATGGGGTCACCAAGAGTGAAATATGACTGAACAACAAAAATCTTGTTTGTCCATAGCCATTTGCATGTTGTCTCCTCATGAGACTGAGTTCCTTGAAGCAAGGACTGTCTTTTGTCTTTCTTTGTATCCCCAGCACTTAGCACAGTGCCTTCCACCATAGCATGTGCTTAATAAATGCTTGATTTGACTTGACTTCCAGACACTCTCAAGATTATCCCTGTCTTCCCTAAAATGTAAGTAATTATCATTACACTCTCAGATACTCAGTATGGATATTTCCTCCGGTGTTGCAGATTGTAGCCCAACCAAGCTTTCCCACCCTCTTATCTATGTTCTCTCATATGTTCTCCCCAAGGAGTCCACCCAACAGGCTGGCAGCCCTCCTCATTTTCTCATGGCATTTCAAAGATACCAACACTAGAGCACTACAGCTACCCATCTGTCCTTCCTTTCCTGTTCCCTTCCGCAATGAAGACCAAAACCTAAAATTGCTTTGATAAATTAAATAGGAGGAAAGCACACTTCTGTGGTCTCAAGTTGTCACTTCATGAGAGGGAAATAGTATTTTAAATAGAATGGAAAGCACCAATAAGGCAAAAGAAAATGGGCTAGAGCAACATTAAAATTTAATGCATTACTTGTATGCATCCATAATGCAAAAAAAAATCATCATCACAATAAAATGCAGAAAAACCCCTTAAGCTGTTTTTTTCCAGATGTCCAAGCCACCATTTGGATGCTGTGCCCTCTTTGGGGGCTTCCAGCGTACAGTGGGACAGAAAGAGTTGCCTCATTAACTTGACTGTGGTTGACTAAAAATACCTTCCACCTTACCTCTCCTCCTGCTCAAGGAGCAGCCCGTTAATCTGATGAAAAGGTCAGATTCCTCAGAGGAATAGAGAACCACTGAATTGGGTCCCTCTCTCCTCCCCCACCTTCCCCGCTACAATTTCATATTTGTGCATTCGACAAATTTGCCTTAAGCATTTCGTGAATAATGAGAAGGAACCAAAGCAGTCTTAACAAAAATAAATAAATAAGGAAGGGGGAGGTGTAGAGGAACCATCTTACTGCTGCCTGGATGAAATGGAATGCTCATGGTTTTGTATTCTTTGGAGACGTGAAGTCGCTCCAATCTGACCTGATGATTTCCTTTCCCTATTGTTCTTCAGATTTTATGGTTCTCCTCTCCTTTCTAGTAATTCAATAAGCCTGAATTAAGCAGGATAATGAGCATGTATTCAATAAGTCTGAATTAAGATACTCACTCATTGTGGACAGAAAATGTCCCCTTGTCTTCCCCTGATGGACGAGCCAGTCAGTAATTGGGTTTGAGTGAATAGATTTAAAGAGAGGGGTAAACATTCCCTTGTCTTCACCTGCTGGAGAAACCAACCAGAGTTTGGACTAGAGTTAAGGCGCACAGAAAGAGGCGAACATAACCCCTTGCTTCATTCTCATGGGCAAGCTGATCTGTATTTGGGTTTTACTTCAATGGCACAGGAAAGAGCACTAAGAGGTGCAGATATCCCTTTTTTATTCCATGATGAGTCAGACATAGTGTAGAGGATCCTGGGTTCAGGTCCAACTGAGGCATGCTGTCCATGTGATCTTCTCAGTGCTCTAGACCAGTGGTGCCAAACTCAAAAGCATATTGACTTAGAAAACCACAAATTAACATTATCTATGTTGCGTTTTATTTTTATTTATTTTTGTTTACATTTCCCCATTATATTTTAATCTGGTTCAGGCTGCACCGAGGCTGTGTTCTTGACACCTCTGTTCTAGGCAACCACCTAAGACTATAAAGTTGAAGGGAAGGTGGTGATGACCTGCTTTATTGGTAGAAGAAATTTCCTCATCTAAAAAGTTCCCTAAACCAGTGAAATCACAGATCCAGTCCTTGTCCCTACCCAATGAGTCATGATGGACAAGCCAATCAATGCTTCGATTTGAATAGAGATGAGTAAGAGGCAATATTAGTGGTTGAAACAAGATTTATTAAAAGGACACTGAAGCAGCAGGTTTCCTTCAACTGGTCAGGTCAACTAGTATTTATTAAGCACCAACTGTGTGCCAGGTACAATACTAAGCACTGAATACTAGTTGATGTGGCTAGAGGTGACTCTGATTCAATAGCCCAATCAGCTGTCCATCACCCTGAAATTAAGGCTTATGTTTTACTGGAGGCACTATGGACCTCACAAATAAATCACCAGCAAGATCTATAGCCCATGTATGGAGTCATTTAGTATCTGCTAAGGCAGAGGAATAGAGATGGAGATATGTTCATACTCAAAACAAGGAATGGGCAGAAAAATTCTGTTCTGACACCTATGACCTATGTGACCTCAGACAAATCAGTTGACCTCTCTTGGCCTCAGTTTCCCCATCTATAAAATGATGTTGTACTAAATGGCCTCTGAAGTCCCTGCTAGCTTTATGGTTCTCTGATTCCCAAATCCTAGAAGTGTCTTCCTGATATTGTATGTCTCATACAAGACAATTCAATGGAAAGTGATGAGGGGAATTAGAAGAGATTTATGATAGGAGGGTTATGACATTTTATCTCTAGGAGGATCATAGATTTAGAGCTGAAAGACGCCTTAGTTCAACTCTCTCGTTTCAAACATAAGGAAATTGAGACCCAGAGACATTAAAGAACTTGCCCGCGATCATACAGTAAGTGCCTGAAGTAGCGACTCATTGAAGCCAGCTTCTCCTGTCTCCAAGTCAAGCGCCTGACCCACCAGAGGATGTCGCCTCTCAAAGGAGAATGTGCCAGGCAAAGAGCTAAATCTTAGTAAATAGGAGCTTAATTGAAAAGCCAGACTTAGAATAGGAGAATCAGACCTTGGTTTTGTCAATTACTGAAGTTTGCTAAATAATACAACATAACATAGATAATGTGAATTTGTGGGTTTTTCAGGGGTTTCTCTTTGAGTTTGACACCCCTGGTGTTGTCTTTCCAACTCCCACCCCTCACTGTGCCGAGGAGCTTATTAGCTCTTAAAGCCTCACACAAAGGTACGAGGTTCTGCCTGGACCATTTCCCTTCCGAACAGAGTGAGTCTAGAACTTGGAGTCAGAGGCCCTGGGGTCAAGTTCCACATGTATCATTCGATCACTGGGCAGCAGAAGGCAAGTCGTAAGTTCTCTGAGCATCATTTTGGTCATACTTCTCTCACAGGGCTGTTTTGAGGAAAGTGCTTTGTAAAGCTTAAAGTGTTGTGGGAAAAGGAGATGCCATTAGAAAGGATTTGTCTCCTGGTAGAGTTTTAAGGTGTTTTGATGCTTTTGTATTTCACATGAAAATCTTAAATTTTGTATGCCTTAATCCTTTTCCCTGCTAATGGAAAAAAATAAGCAAAACCAATCAAACACAGAAACTGCATAGTGTATATACCATTCTACACCGATAGCTCCCAATTTGTGCAGCAAAAGAAGGAGAGATTCATTGCATTATCTCTCCTCTGAGGCTAAGATTAGTCATTAATAGCTTAACCACATGCAACTCCATTTTGTTCTTTGCATATACCTTATTGTCTTCCTGGTTCTATTCTTATTCTGTATCATTTCATGATTTCACTGAATTCATAGGATCATAACTCAAGAGCTAGAAGAGATCTCAGAAGTCATAAAATCCAACTTTTCTCCCCTCCCCCACCACTTTATGTTTAAAATGAGGAAACTTGAAGCCCAGGGGAGGTTAAGGGTTTTGTCCAAGGTCATACAGGTAGTAAGCTTCAAGAGTGAGATTTGAACCCAGACCCTAGTTCCAGAGGTAGCACCCATCCTACTGTTCTGATCTCATTATTTCCTATGGTGAAATAATATTCCATTATACACCATGAAATAATATTCTGTTACATTAATATACAGCATGTTCATCAATGCTCAATATGACTGGTGCCCACTTTGTTAATGCTTCTTTGTTGCCACCAAAAGTGCTGAGGTGTGTGTGTGTGTGTGTGTGTGTGTGTGTGTGTGTGTGTGTGTGTGTGGAGAGAAAGAGAGAAAAGAGAGAGAGAGAGGGATGAATAGATGGATACACACATACATACATATACAGAGAGAGACAGGTAAGAGAGACAAACAGAGAAAGACGGAGACAGAGAGATAGAGACAGAGGAGAGAGGGAGAGGGAGAGGGAGAGGGAGAGAGAGAGAGAGAGAGAGAGAGAGAGAGAGAGAGAGAGAGAGAGAGAGAGAGAGAGAGAGAAAGAGTTTGATTTTGTG
>CM053622.1:18290095-18324026 GCA_028646595.1 Phalanger gymnotis | reverse complement strand
GGAGAGAGAGAGAGAGAGAGAGAGAGAGAGAGAGAGAGAGAGAGAGAGAGAGAGAGAGAAAGAGTTTGATTTTGTGTAGGACATTTCTATCTTGGGATAGATATCTGGCATTGGGATCTTTGCCCACTTTGGTCAATCTTCTTACATGCTTCTAACTTTTTTCAGGATTAATTCATAGCTCCATGTATTAGGGTGCCTGTCATTCCAGAGTACCTCTAACATTGACATCTCCCCATTTTTTGTCAATTTTCTGGGAGTGCAGCAAAACCTCAGAATCATTTTCCTTTGTCATTTTCTTATTAGTAGGATTTGGAGTACTCATATTGTTCCACCATCAGCATGCATTTAAATACCTACCATGTGCTGGGCACTGGAGATCCAAGGACAAAAATGAAACAGTCCTTGCCCTCAAGGAGACTGCATTTTACCACAGGAGACAATCTGTATATAGATGTTTTCAAAATATGTACAGACTAAGCACAAAGTGACTGGGACACTATTCACAGCTTGGTAGGGGAGAGAGGGATTAGGGAGGTTTAGCAAAGGCTTCATGTAGAATGTAGCATTTGAGATGAAATTTGAAGGAAAAAGATGGATTTTGGAGAGATAGGAGATAAAGTGGAGTTCACTCCCAGCTTGAGGAGTGGTCCATGCAAAGGTAGGAAGATATGGAAAATGTCATCCTGTGTCTGAAGACAGACAAGAGGAATTAACATATGATAGAGCCAGACAGCTAAACTGCAGCCTGATCGCAAAGGGTTGCACATGTGAAAATTAAGCTGCATTTGATCCTAAAGGAAATACAAAGTGCTGGAGTTTATTGAGCAGGAAGCTAATATGGTCATGGAAGCCTCTGGCTTTAGGGAAATCGCTTTGTAGTTTGTGGAGGACGGATTGGAGTTTGAGGCAAGAAGACCAATTAGGGAGCTATTGCAATAGTCCCTAATAGAGATGACAAGGGCCTGGGCCAGGGTGGTGACTGTGTAGGTGGAAAGACTGGCAGGAATGAGAGATGTGATGTAGAGAAAGAAACAGCCAGATTTGTTGAATGATTAAATATGGAGGATAAGAGAAGGCGAGGAATAGAGATTTCGAAATGTTTTGAGGACTGTTTGTTCCTATCTTTTGCCCATTTTTGTTGAGGAGGTTTAATCAACAAGCATTTGTTAAGTACTTGGGATGTGCCAGGCACTGTTCTAGGTGAAGGAGATGAAAAGACAAAAGTGAAACAATCCCTGTCTTCAAGGAACTTACATTCTATCTGAGGAAACAAACATGTGTATATATACATATATCCAAGAAAATAGAAAGGTAATGGGGAAGGGAAAGGAGAGGCACTAGCAGCTGGGGAGATTAAGGAAGGATTATATTTTATTCTAGAGGTGATTAGAAAACTGCTGAAGTTTTTTGAATGGGGCTGATATGGCCAGACCTGCTCTTTAGGAAAATTGCCTTCACAGTTGAGTGGATGATGAATTAGAAGGGGGAGAGGCTTTAAGCAGAGAGACCAAATGGGATGCTATTGCAGTAGTCTAGGGGAGAGAGATGAAGAGTGTCTGAATGGGGGTGAAAGCTGTTAGACTGGAGAGAAGGGGCCAAATCCAAGAGATGAGGTGTAGGGATAGAAAAAGAAAGATCTAGAAACTGATTAGATATATGCCGTGAGAGAGATTGAAGAGTCAAGGAAGAAATCAAGGTGGCAAACCTTGGTGAATGGAAGGACGGGCACAAGCAGTGATAACAGAGAAATTCTGAAAAGAAATGGCATTGGTGATTGGGTTTTATACATTTTTGCTGATTCCCTAAACTGTTGCAGAGTTCTGAAGCCAGTATTTGTTCTCCCCACAAGCTGTACTTCTGCGTCTCGGGATGCAGATTCTGAACATTTCTTCCATGAAGCAAGGGGAGAAACAGTGATTATAGTATAGGGCATGGGTAAATTTACCCAGAATGAATTTCACTTTAACACTGAGAGCATAATGTTGAAATAGACTCCTTTGGATGAATTCACCAAGGTGAGATACGGGCAGCATCATGGAAAAACTCATCGGCACCTGCCAGCCACACTTGGCCAGACCTTAGCCCAGGGGCTCTGCAGAAATTAGGACTGTGATGCAGGGAGCCAAGAGGTTTGGCAAACTCTGTGATTACCTGACTGAGAGTGAGTCTAAGAAATCAGTCCCTAGCCATGCCATTTGGGACAACAACCCCTACCAGGTCCAAGAAACACAGCAAGGTCATTAAAAAAAAACAACCAGTCTTTGACAGGTAGTTTTCTTCCAATTTTGGCCAGCCTCTCCCCATCCTGGATAGGCATTTCAAAGGAGCATTTGAATTCCCACAACATGGAGAACAGTAGGTATGCAGACCAAATCTTTGCAAAGAAACTAAAAATAGTACATCTGTATGAAAGTACACCCTCAGCTGCATGTACCAATTTCTTAGTGCTGTGTATGATAGAACAGAATTGCTTTTTTCCTCCAAGCCACTCACAAGAGTTATCCTGTGCTAACCTTTTCCATACTATCACTAAGGAAGCTTTAACTGTTTAGTGGCTTTGGAACTGGCAAGGATTGCCCACATCTATATTCTGAGCCAGCCTCATTTATCATCAGCAAAGTACTGTGCTTAGTGAGGACAATGGTGCTGTCCTTGGTACTGCTCTGGATTCTATCACTAGAATTACAAATGACAGTCATAGAAATGCCACAACAATCCCTAGAATTCATCTAGCTTCACTAAACTACAATTCACACATATGTCAAGACATCTCCCTGTGATGTCATTGGTCTTCTTCAAAAACAAAGGACAAACAACAAGTCCAACCAGTCCTTGACCTGAAGCAGTAATACTTTCCCTGATCACCTATTGGATAAGTGTTCATCCAGTCTCTGTTTGAGGACCTCCGTTAATAGGGGATTCATCACCTCCCAAAGCTACCCGTTTATTCCCTTTATGGACAATTTTAATTGCTGAGAATTATTTTATACATTGAGAAGAGACTTGGATGCTTGCAGCTTAGAGCCAGAGAGACTGGGAGAAAGAAGGAGAAAGCAAATTAGCCTCTGAGGCCAAACTCTTCCTCCTATCTGCTTTTTTTCCCATGTGACAGACCTTAAGATACACAATCAAATCTTCCACCCTACAACCACACTCTGTCTTCTCTCCTCCAGACCAAACACCATTAATCACAGGATGTTTACAAGAACAACAAGAAGAACTAATATTTATACAGTGTTTTAAGGCAGCATAACCCATTTGATCTATCTCATTTGGTTGAATTGAAACTCAGTTTGATTGACTGAAACTATTTCATTTGATGCTCACTAAAATCTTGTGAATTACTATTACTATCATCATTTAACAGATGAATAAACTGAGGCTGGGAGATTAAGAGACTTCCCCATGGTCACACAACCAAGTGTCTGAGGTAGGATTTGAACTCAGATCTTCCAATGCCAAGTCCCATGCTTTACAAGAAGCATTTTGGCAGCTGAATGATAGAATCAGACCCATCCTTGGGGCTATGTATAAAATAGCAATCAGTCAAGCATCCAGCCCACTGTGCCAACTAACTGCCTCTAAAACAAATGAGCATAATCTAAATACTTTAATTGATCCAAAGATCTCCTTGAGTTAGAGCTAGGTGGGGCTTCAAGAGTCCCCTTGTCCAATCATCTCATTTTACATATAAGGAATCAAGGCCCAGAAATGGTAAGGGCTTTGCCACAGGTCGCAAGGCAGTAACTGTCAAAGGTGGGATTTGAATCCAGGTCCTGACTCCAGAACCATTGTCCAATTTGTTGATCCTCCCTCCAAAGATATGGACTACATCTAACCTTTCTCATCTTCCTTCTCATCTATTCCTCACACATGGCATTCCACACCTTTGCATTGGTCCTGCATGACTGGAATATATTCTTATCTCAGAGGATCCCTCACTTCCTTCAAAACATAGCCCAATCACCACCTTCTCCATGAAGCCTTTCTATCTCCTCCCCAATTGCTGGTTCTTTCCCTATTTAACTACCTTCTTTTTATTTTGTATTTAGTTTATGTTTATTCAATATATGCACATGGCTGCATGCGTTGTCTTCTCTAATAGGAGGGAAAGCAGGACAATTCCATTTTAATCCTTTTTATCTCCAGTGCCTAGAATAACATCTGGTACATAGTTGGCCATTAACCAGTGCTCATGGATTGATTGATTGACTGACAAATCCTGTGCCACCCTTGTCTCTGTTATCCCACAGATTTTCCACAGAGGAAATACCAGATATGCTAAAGGCTTTTTACTAGGACCAGGATTCTTAATATGAGACCTGTGAACTTTCTAATATTTTGATAACTATATTTAAATAAAATTGGCTTCCTTTGTAACTTTATGCATTTTACTTTATGTATTAAAAATAGCATTTCAAGAAAGGGGTCCATGTGCTTTACCATATTGTTCATGACATGAACCAAAAGAAAAAAAATGTTCAGTTGATCTGAGATCCCATCTTCTAATATCATAGGATCTGCTCTAGGCCTCTTTATAGTTCATGGGTAAAAGTAAGGCCCATCCCTAATAATCCTACCTCACCCTACTTCTATACATGCAAAGGTGAGACTTCCAGGAGGGAGAATGTCATAGTAAAAAGGGCTCTAGAATGGGACACAGATAACCTGATTTCTAGCAGCAGCTCTGCCACAAGCCAGCTCATGACCCTGAAAAAGTCATTTGTCCTCTTTGAGCCTCATTTATCTCCTGTTAAAAATGAGAGAGTTGAGTCATTCCCCAATGGATAAATGGTCAAAGGATATGGACAGGCAGTTTTTAGAGGAAGAAATTAAAGCTTTCTATAGTCATATGAAAAAATGCTCTAAATCACTATTGACTAGAGAAAAGGAAATCAAAACAATTCTGAAGTATCACATCACACCTATCAGATTGGCTAATATGACAAAACAAGAAAATGATAAATGCTGGAGAAGATGTGGGAAAACTAGAACATTAATTCATTGTTGGTGGAGTTGTGACCTGATCCAACCATTCTGGAGAGCAATTTGAACTATGCCCAATAGGCTATAAAAATGTGCATACCCTTTGACCCAGAAATCCCACTTCTAGGGCTATATCCCCAAGAGATCATACAAATGGGAAAAGGACCAACACGTACAAAAATATTTATAGAAGCTCTTTTTGTGGTGGCAAAGAATTGGAAATTGAGGGGATGTCTATCAATTGGACAATGGCTGAACAAGTTTTGTGGTATATGAATGTAATGGAATAATATTGTGCTCTGAGAAATGATGAGCAGGCAGACTTCAGAAAAAGACTTATATGAACTGATGCTGAGTGAAGTTGAGCAGAACCAGAACATTGTATACAGTAACAGCTACATTGTGCAATGACTGACTCTGATAGACTTAGCTCTTCTCAGTAATGCAAGGACCAAAAAACAACCCCAAAAGACTCACGAAGGAAAATGCCATCCACATCCAGAGAAAGAACTATGGAGTCTGAATGCAGATGGATGCTACTATTTGCTCTCTTTTTTTGCTTAGTTTTGTTTTGTTTTTTTCTTTTTCATGGTTCCTCCATTCTAATTCTTCTATACAACATGACTAATGTGGAAATATGTTCAATAAAAATGTATGTGTGGAGTCTATATAAGATTGCATGCTGTCTTGGGAAGGGGGAAAGGGAGAAAGGTGGAAAAAATTTAAAACTTACAGAAGTGAAAGTTGAAAACTGAAAATAAATTAAATTTTTTAAATGAGAGGGTTGGATTAGATGAGCTCCAATATGCTATATCTCTGTATCATGTCTGTCCAAGGAAGCCTTTGTGTCTGGATGAGAGCTTTGTGTCTCTGTTGGCATACCTTGAGCTCAGCAATATGGAGCACAGGTCGAGCTCAATGGGCCGTGCATGAAGCCATGTCAATGGAACTGCCAAGCCTTCTGCCAGCCATTGAAAAATGCTCTGGCTTCCCAGGTTTCTCCAATACCTTGCTGCCAGGTGGTTTTAAGGGGATGAAACCAAGGAAGTGTGAAGGGAAGACTGATGAGAGAAAGGCCTCAGACACCAGACTACAGGAAAAGGGCTGCTTCATTACTTAGGGTTACGCTTCCCTGGGCCTAAGAAAAACAAGCCCAGCTAAGGCCTCATCATTCAATGGAGAGATCCTCATCACTTTCAGCCTAATAGAAGCAGCAGGCGGATGGCTTTCAGTATCTCAAGCATCCTGCCTCATTTTTCCCCTTTGTCTGCTGAAATGTGAGACAGCACACTAAGAAATTAATACTTGGAGTCTGTGTCAGCTAAACTGACATTGGATCAAGGCTGGGAGACAAATTGCTCATTACAGTCCAGGGAGCTGAATCCTCCATGAAGACAGCTGTGTCAAAGTCAGGAGAGTTCTCATCCCTTTGCAGAGGCATCTTCCACAAGGTCAAGTGCAGCCAAGGAAGCTTAGGGGTGGATTTCTGGGGAATCAGTCCCTTTGAACCCCCCATCAGAGATCGTTCTGGGTTCCCCTGTTGTCTGCACCTAATGGGCATGTCACTGGCATGTTGCCAGGCGGCGGTGAAGACCCCAGTAATCCAAAGAAAGTGAGAAATTAAACCTTCAAAGAATCTCCACCATCCTCAGCCAGACCCATCCACTAAAAGGCCAGGCTTGGTTTCTGGGTCTTTGCACAAAACTCACCAGAATTACATTGATTCAGCCAGACAGGTGGGAATCAGTCACAGAGACATTTTACCACTTCATCTTTTCTCTAACAGTAGAGGGAAAGAAAATGCCCCTTTCAGAACCACCATTTCACACAATTACATCTCACCAGAGTAATTCGATTCTCTCTTTTATAAAGATATAATACATGTATATGAGAGGCAGTGGCACTTGGGGCTACAGGATTCAGGATGAGCTGAATTAAAGCTGTGACACATGCTGTCTGGGTTACCGTGGGCAAGTGACTCCTCCTTAGTCTCCTGGGCAATTCTCTCAAACTCTTAAGTTACAGAGTAATTGCTATATCAGTATAGGACCTTCCAAATGCCCCTTGAGGGTAGGGACTGTTGGGTGATGATGCCAGCATTTATATAGCATTTTACCATTAATAAAGCACTTTACAAGTATTATCTCCTTTGACTCTTACAACCACTCTGGGAAGTCAGTGCTGCTATTATCCCTGTTTTACAGATGAGGAAACTGAGGCATGCAGAGGGAATTGACTTGCCCAGGGCCACACAGCTAGTAAATGTCTGAAGCTGGATTTAAACTCAAGTCTTTCTTCCTTCTAGTGAAGGAATGAGTCACCTAGCGGAGATGATATCCAATTTATCCCACATCTATCTTGTCTGCATGCTGTCTATCCGCCTTGAAGGCAGGAACTGTTTTAACTTTTCATTGTGTCCCCAGCCCTTAGCACAGTGCCTGGTACATAGTAGGTGCCAGTGCTGGTTGACTTGATTTGTTGACCAACTAACTTCACACTGATAAAGTCACAGGTCCCAGCAAAAATGGAATTGAACAAATGTGTGCATGTACAGTTACATGCAATGGTTCCTACTTTGATAACTCCAATTTTTATGTGCTTTTTCACAACAACCCTGTGAGATTAGGGAGTACAAACATTTGTATCCCACCTTATAGATGGAGAGACTGAGACTCAAAGAGAAGAAGTAATTTGAACCTAATTTCTTGGTCCCCATGGCTGGTGATGCTCCCTCCCTGCTAAAATGACTTTGGCATTTATTCATCTGTGTACATGTCTTCCTCACCCTTATGGAATGTTAGCCTCTTGAGAGGGGAGACTGTGCCATTGTCTCTATAACCCCAACCTCTAGTACAATTCCTGGCACACTATAGGTATTTAAAAGTATTTATTAATTGATTGGTTTTGTTTTCTTTCTCCTCATAGTATCTATCTATCTATAGATATCTGTCAATCTCCATATAGATATGTCTACATTTCCATATAGATATATACATACACATATCGCAATAGATATAGAGATATCAAGAGAGAGAGAAAGAGATAAGTGGATGGATGGATAGATAGATGGAAGGATAAATAGGTAGTTGAATGGATAGATAGATGGATAAACAGATAGACAGATGGATAGACAGATGCATTGATGGATGGGTGGATGGGTAGGTAGATAGAAAGATAGATAGATAGATGGACAGACAGATGGATTCGTGCTTGCATGGATAGATGATTGGAAGGTGGGATGGATGGTGGAATGGATGGATAGTTAGGATGGATAGATAGAGATACCTTGAGGATGGGAAGCTTGGTTCATTTTTGCTTTTATATTCCCAAGGCCTAGCACAGTTTCTGGTGCACAGCAGGTTTTTAATAAATGGTTGATTGATTAGTTATATTTCCTTCCAATAAAGTAGAAAGACTTTTAGAACAGGAATTGTTTCATTTTTTCCTTTGATTCTCTCATTCCTTATGCACTGTAGATGCTAAATATGTAATGCTGCTGGAATTGAGTAAATCAGTCAACAAGCATTTATTAAGCGCTTACTAAGTGCCAAGCAGTATGTATGCTAAGCACTCGAGATATAAATACAAGCTGAAAAAAAGACAGTCCCTGCCCCCAAGTGGGGGTGGGGGGAAGAGGAACACGGGGGCAGGGGAGAGGAAGACAACACATAAAAATGAGTCCAAAAGTACAGGGGGTCAGGACACAAAGTTACCCTCGTTGAGGCATAGTGAATATAACTGGAGAATCAGAAGCAAAATCAGAAAAGGAATGACTGGCTGGCCTGGGCTCCTCTCTGAAATGGAAACCCTGAGAGGAACTCATCGGTAGAAGGGAGACCTCAGGGGTGGAGAGATGTTTCAGGGTGTGGAGGTAGCTGAGTCACGGTGGCGAAGTCCAGAGAGCTAGAAGCAAAGCTGGGAGAGGAATTGAATAGCCCTTCATTGGCTTATGTTGTAGAAAGGACTAGATAATGTCTGAGGTCCCTTCCAGTGATGACTTTCACATTCTGTGACTCCATGGTCTGCTCCCAGTCTTGGGCACAGAGGCTCAGACACAGGCTGTCTGTATCTAAGCCTTGGACTTTTCTTATACATCAGCTCGTCCCTGGATGACACCACACACACACACACACACACACACACACACACACACCCCTTGCATATTTTATTTCCTGGAGAATATTTCCCCATTACATTATTCATCAATGTAACCAGCACATCAGAGGGACGGAGTTTGGGGAGAGACATTGAGCAGCAGCACTGACAAAGATACACGTCTTCCAATGACACCAGACCTAACGGAAAGCTGCAGAAATCCATGCCGTGAAAACTTTGTACCGCACAGGGTTAGCAAACAATGGCACTGTCAGCAAAAACAATGATTTAATGGCTGCATGACACAAAGCCTTGGGACTAATGGAATACAACCCAGAAGTCCAACCAGAGCCGATGTCAACTAGGCTGCAATTAGGATACACTTGGCCGCTGCCAGCAGCTCTATCATAACTCTCCCAGAGCATGCCCAGGAGCCAGTCTCCTTTGAAAGGTCAAACACCAGTGGTCTCAGTGGAAAAAAGAAAGAGTAGACCTGAGTGGAGGACAACAGAGATCTGTTTCTACTGAAGATTTCCAATACTGAATGGACTTTTCCCCAGAACATGGTGTTCCAGACCTCACCACAGGTAGAACTGGTGTTAAGATTAAGTATGCAAGAATAATAACAGTAATCATTGTAACTAGATTAATGTTATTCTTAAAATCATGTATTGCACACTGCCTCATTTGATTGTCGCTACAACCCAGTGAGTAGATGCTACCAGATGAGGAAACTGAGGCTGACAGGTGTTGACTAATTTGCCCAGGGTTACACAGCTGGTGGGTGAAATATGAAGCAGGATTTGAACCCAGGTCTTCCTGCCCCTGCTCAGCCCCATCTGCAATCAGATTGATTTTAGAAAGGGCTTTGATAAGTTTGGACAGTGTCTGAAGCAGGGCAGCCATGATAGGAAAGTCTTGAGTCCAACTCGTGTAAGGAGCCGGGTGTTTAGACTGGAGAAGAGAAGACTTGAGAGGAGGGAAGGAATGAAGAAAGCAGATAAGCATTTATTATGCACTTACTATATGCCAGGTACTAGGCTAAGCACTTTTACAAACATTATCTCATTTCCTCCTCACAATAACCCTGGAGGTAGGTGCTATTATTACCCCCATTTTGCAGTTGAGAAAACCACAGCAAACCAAGGTTAAGTCACTTAGCCAAGGTCACACAGCAAGTATGGATCCTAAATCAGATTTAAAGCCAGGTCTTCCTGATTCCAGACCCAGTGCTTTATCCACTGCACCATCTGGCTGCCTCTAGGGGAAGAGGGAAGGAATTATGACAGCTTTCAAGTATTTTAAGGGCTGTCCTATGAAAGAAGGACTAAAGTTAACAGGAGTAGGAGGAGAAGAAGAGAGAGAGTTACAAAAAGTGAAATTTAGCTTGGAAGATTCTCTTAACAATTTGTTGTTGAGTCATTTAAATTGTGTCCAACTCTCCATCTGGGCTTTTCTTGGCAAAGAAGCTGAAGTTGTTTGCCATTTCCTTCTCCAGCTCATTTTACAGATGAGGAAACTGAGGCAAACAGGGTGAAGTGACTCATCCAGGGTCACACAACTAGTAAGTGTCTGAAGTCAGGTTTGAACAGGACCTGACTCCATGGCTGTGCCACCTAGCTACATTCCTCAAAATTAAGACTATTTAAAACTGGGATGGAAGGCCTCAGGAGGGGCCTCCCCTTCAGTTAGGGTCTTCAAGAAAAGGCTGGCTGAGCCTTCATCAGGCATGACATAGTAGTCAGTCATAAACTTTTATTAAGCGATTGTTATGTATCAGGCACTGTGCTAAGCACTAAGGGGCTGCAAAAGGAGGCAAAAGATAGTCCCTCCCTTCAGGGAACTCACAGTCTAACAGAAGAGACAACACCCTCAAGATGTTTCCATTCTAATTGGGAAGATAACCTGTAAATAAATAAGCACAGAAAATATAAGAGAGTTGGTGGATGGCCATCTTACAAGAGGGAGACTCACTAGCAGAAGGAGTGCTGGGGTTCAGAGTCCTGGATTCCAATCCTGGCCTTGCTGCCTGCTGCTTGGTGACCTGGACTAAGTTACTGAGGTCCTTCTCTAGGAATGAGGAGAATCAGCCTGGATGAGCCTCCTTAAGGTCACTTGCAGCTAGCCTATCCCCATATTGGCCAGCAGCTGCCATTCTCATGGGCATCATGTGAGAAGAAACAACCTGAACCTTCAGGGAGCTGTCCAGCTTAACTCAGACTCCCTATGTCCCTTTTCAGCCTTGGGCCTCCCAGGAGAAGTAAGCCATTCCAGTCTGCCCCTCCTCCCCTTGAAAGTGCTCACTGGGGCTTCCTAAGGAGTCCGGTTCTTACACGTTCATGTCACCAACTGGCCTGGCTCATTAAGATTTTTAATAAAATTTATGGATATTAAGGTGCTGAGCTGGGTCTAATTTAAGTCACACCAATAAAAAGATCCCTATCCAGATGTTTCCACAGATATTTTCCAGTCCTTAGCAAAGCCAAAAGCTAAGCTTCAAAACAGGGCTTTATTTATGCATGGTACAACAGAAGGATCTGGGGTGAGAAGAGCTGAGTTCAAATCCTGACTCTGCAATTTGTTACCTGCATCACCTTGGGTGTGAGTCATTTAGCTTTTCAGAACCTAGTTTCCTCACCTGTAAAAAATGGGATTAATAATAGCCCCTACCTCCCAGGATTGTAGTGTATATCAAATGAAACAGTGTATGTAAAGTATGCTACATGCATGCCTTAAAAGTGCCATAATAATGTTAGGTACTTTTAAAATTGTCTGTGTGACCCTGGGCAAGGTTCTTAACCTTTCTCAACCTCAGTTTCCTCATCTGTAAAATGGGGATAATAATAGTCCCTGCTTCCTAGGGTTGTTGTGAGGATTAAGTGAGATAATATTTGTTAAAAAAATGTGCTTTACAGACCTTAAAGTACAATATAAATGTTAACTAATTTACTATTACTAACAACAACACCACCACTACTATATGCTACAACTACTACTACTGCTGCTGCTGCTGCTACCACCACTATTACAACCAGCACCACCACTACCACTACTACCGCCAGTATCACTACTACTATTACTATCACCACCACCACTGCTACTAGTGACTACTACTACCACCACTGCCACCACTACCACCACTACTACAATCACTACTACTACTATTACCGCCACTACTACTACTACTATTACTACTACCATCACCACCATCACCACCACTACCACCACCATCACCACCACCCGTGTTACTACTACTACTACCACCACCACCACCACCACCACCACCACCACCACCACCAATGCTACTACTACTACTACTACTACCACTACTACTACTACTACTACCACCACTACCACCACCACCACTACCACCACCACCCACCGCTACCACTACTACTACTACCACTACCACTACTACTATTACTACTTGTATGAATTTAAATAAGTCCCTTACTCTCTGAACTTCGGTTTCCTCATCAACAAAATGAAACTGGCTTAAGTGACCGCTAAAATCCTTTCTTGCATTATATATAAATCCTACAAATTAAATATTTTTAAATGACATATATATATAATTGACTATTTCTAGATGGTTTTAGTAGTTTCCAAGATATGGTAGAAGGACTCTTGAATTTTTTGTTTAAGTCTCTGGGTCTCAATTCTGTCTCTTTTTGCTAGATGACCCTAGGCGAGTCATTCTCCCTGTGGCCCTCAGTTCCTCCCTTTATAAAATGAAGAGTTTGGCCTCCATGAAATCTGAAATCCTTTCTACCTCTTACATTCTGTGACGAAACTTTCCTGTAAATCTTTTCATCTCGAGCGTCCAGTTCAGAGAAAAGGGGGCAACAGGAACTTTTGCCTAGCCACAATGTCCATCCCTTGGCTCCCCCCCCCACAAGTGTATAGAAATGTTATTTTTTAAAATATTATTTTTTTATTACAGACTTTTTTTGGAGGGGGGAAGGCAGGGCAATTGGGGTTAAGTGACTTGCCCAAGGTCACATAGCTAGTAAGTGTGTCAAGTATCTGAGGCCAGATTTGAACTCAGTTCTTCCTGACTCCAGGTCTGGTGCTCTACTCACTGCACCGCCTAGCTGCCCCTAGAAATGTTATTTCATTCATTGGTAATCTTGGGCCAGATTTCTGCTCCTTCTGGGGTGCCATGATCACAGGGTAGAGGAAGAAGGCTGGGAAGGGAAGTGAGGAGAGCATAGGAACTGTCTGCAGGCCTGCCCTTCTCATGGTAGCTGACTGGCAGCAGGTTTTAGGGGGAGCAGGGCATGGTGGCATCATCTGACTCAGGCACGAGAGCAGTCATTTCACTGGTTATAGACAGGGCGTTGTGCCTATCTTATCAGAGACCCAGGTCAGAGCATGACCTTTGTGTGGTCAAGGCAAGGTTGGCAAATTGGGTGTTTTCTGGATGTGAGGTTCCCCAGTGCTTCACTGGCCATTCAAAGCTTTGACTCCACTCCTAACCTATGACTCCAGTCATTAACTTAATTCAATATACTCATTAACTGCCCCCTGAAAGCACTTCTTCAACCTTCTCCAGCCTTAGTCTAAATTACTCTTCTTCACACACTCTATGACACATCCATACTGAACTTTCTGGTTTTCCTCATGTAATATTCATCTCCCATCTCTACACCTTTGCCCAGGCTATACCCTCTCCTCTCCTCTACTTCTTAGAATTTCAAGCTTCCCTCAAAATTCACTCATATGTCACCACCAAAATGAAGTCTTTCCTGACCCACCCCCCAGCCACTAGTGCTTCCCCTTGAAATAAATCTTGTATTTAATTTGTATATGCCTTAAGTATACATGTGTATGTGTCTCCTCTAATTGAACAGAAGTGCCTTCCTTTTCAAGGAAACACCTGCTGGTTTTTTCATAATGAAATATTCTCCTTAGTCATGAGGGGCAGCCTTTGCATCTGTCTTTCTATGCCAGCACAGTGCTCAGCACACAGTAGGCACATACTAAATGCTTGTTGATTGATTGACTGGATCAATGATGATGCAAGAATGAAAAATGAGAGAGATTCTGCCCTCAAAGAATTTCCAGTCTACAAGAAGGATGAGACGTAGAAACCAGTGCCTCCATTACAAGTTAGAATGTGATAAATAAGTTGGGGAAGAGGAAGGAAAGGGAAGAAGCTTTTATTATTCAACACTTACTATGTGCCTAACATTGTGCTAAGTGCATGGGGTGGGGGGGATGTGGGTGTGTCTATGTGTCTGTTCATATATGTATATATGTGTATACACACATCGTATATACGTCATATAATTGTATATATGTATATACATGTCATATATACCATGAAATTGTATGTAGACATGCATATCACATAATTATATATGTATGAACATGTCATATATACATCATGTGTGTATATTTATATACGCATACACATATATGATTGTAGATATGTATACACACATCTTATAGGCATTGTATTAGTGCATATATGCATACACACATGTTGTATATACATATGTATACATACTCCATATACAACATATATGTATGTATACACATCACATATCATGCGTGTCTATACATACATACAGTCATACATTTATACATCATGCATGCACATCACGTGTATATATGTCATACACAAAATCTCATTTTATCATCACAACACAGTGAGGCTGGAACTATTTTTTATACCCATTTTGCAGTTGAGGAAACTGAAGCAGACAGGTGAAGTGACCACCTCGAACTAGCCCAACTCCTAAGTAAGTAAGGCCAGATTTGAATTCGGGTCTTCCTGACTCCAAGCCCAGTTCCCCACATGCTGAACCACTTAGCTATGGTCCAGAGGTCACAGAGGGGCCAAAACATGGGATGAGGAGGGCTCTGTTTTGGCTGGGTAGATTAGAGAAGGCATTATGGCACATGGAACATTTGTGTTGGGTCTTAATAAAATGAGGATGATATAAAAAATAAATAGCATCAGTAAAACAAAGAAAACCTTTTTTTTTATTTTTTGGAAATTAAAAAAAGAACCTCCCTCCCTGCCTCTTTGCAAGGTACAGGTGCCATAATGGCATCATGGGTCGACAGCTGCACATCGCTCATTTCACGGGTCGTTAAGTCTCTCGTTGTACAAACCCAATCATGTGCATTTGTTAAAATGTGATTTGGAATATTACAAAGATGAGGCATAGGACACAAAATATGTTTTAAGTTATCATTTGATGGGGAAAATACAAAACAAATTTCAGCTGTATCTCAGAAGAGCCCACATCACATGAGGATTGCTTGAACCAGGGATGCTTTTCCAAAAATCATTTTTATTAATATATTTTTACATCATCTTCATTCTGGAATATATCATTCCCCCTCAACTACATAAAGAGTCATCTCTTTTAATAAAGAATTTCTAAAAGAAAGAGAAAAAATATTTTAGCAAAATCACCTAAAACGTCAGCAAGCTCTGGTAGTGTATGCAGTGTTCCATACCCACAGCGCCCCACCTCTACAAATAAAGGAGAGAAGTGCATTTTTTTAATCTCTTTTCTGGGGAGTGGGCTTGTTCTTAGGTCAGAGACTTTAGTCTAGAAAAGAAAACTGTGTGAGCATGAAAGGTGTCACCAAATATATGAAATATTAGAGCTGAGAAGAGCCTTAAAACAGGGAATGCCAAAGTTGGGAAGAGACTTAGAAGAGAGAATGTTAGAGCTGGAGGGGTCTTAGAACAGGGGATACCAGGGCTGGGAGGGGGCCTTAGGACAGGGGATGTCAAAGCCGGGAGGGGCCTTAGAACAGGGGATACCAGGGCTGGGAGGGGGCCTTAGGACAGGGGATGTCAGAGCTGGGAGGGGCCTTAGAACAGGGGATACCAGGTCTGGGAGGGGCCTTAGAACAGGGGATGGCAGAGCTGGGAGGGGCCTTAGAACAGGGGATACCAGGGCTGAGAGGGGCCTTAGAAGTGAGACAAGCACATTTCTGCCCAATCTCGGAGGTGGTGAAGCAGGATCCCAAGGAGCCCCCTGAGCCTGTGATAGCAGAGGCTCCGGGTCAGTCTGCCTCCCAGGCCCTGTGCTCCTGCTCCCCGGGCTCTCGCATCCTCTCCTAGGAGCTCCTGACTTCATCCTTCATGCTTCGCTCTCCTCCTCCCAACACCCCTTTGTTCTGCTTTCACTATGCCTAAGTGTTATTTATTTCCCCAGCCCCACTCCTCCTCTACATTCCAGGCAGGGGAAAAAAAAAATGAAGGTTTGGGCAGCGGCAAAGTGCCTACACGGCTGCAGATTTGTGTCTGCATTAAGCAGAGAGCGTTTTTAAAATGTGGCTACAGTAATGACTTCTGAAACATCCATGGTTTAAAAGCAGACAAACAAAATGAACAAAACATTTATGGAATAAGACCCTGGTAGCACATCACCCAGGGAATGATGGGAGGTAGGGAAGATGCCCTTCAAAGTCAGCATCGTACACTGGAAAAGGCCTGAGGTTAGGAGGCCAAAGGCCTGGTTTCAAGGACAGCCCTTGGCCCTTACCAGCTGAGCCACCTTGGGTAAGTCACTTCCCCATCTAAGCACCCATTTCCCCTTCTATAATTTGAGGAATGCTAGACTAGTTGGCTTCTAAGTCTTCTGGGAGGCCATGGGTTATGAGAGGGCTCCCTCTGGAGTTAGGGGCCCTGCCTTCAGCCTCTGATATCATCTACATGTGACCTTGGACATTTCACTTCCTCTTTCCAGGCCTCAGTTTCCCCCTCTGTAAACTGAGGGGGGTCGAACCAGATGCTTTCTGGAGTCCCTCCCACCTCTGGCTGCAGCGTGCCATGGTGCATGAAAGAGCCACATCAGGTCAAGGTGGTGGCTCTGGAGGCAGAAGATAGTGAAGAGCTGAAAATGTCACTGGGTTGATTCAGACCTCCCCAAAGGCTATTAAAAGGGGGAAGTCGAGGCAGCTCAATTTGACATCTGTTTATTAAGCACCTACTGTATGCAAAATTCTGCATTAGAAGTTGGTAATTTTGTTGTGGTTCATTTGTTTTGGTTGTGTCAGACTCCCCATGATCCCATTTGGGGTTTTCTTGGCACAGAACCTGGCGTGGTTTGCCGTTTCCTTCTCCAGCTCATTTCACAGATGATGAAACTGAGGCAAACTAGGTTAAGTGACTTGTCCAGGGTCACACAGCTGGTAAGTATCAGAGGCTAGATTTGAACTCCAGCCTGGGTGCTCTGTACTCTATGGCACCCCCTGGCCACCCAGAAGTTGTAAACACAAATATGAAAATACAAGGTCCAGGTCCTCCAGGAGCCTGCATCCCACCAAACACATACATAGATCTGTGAACATAAAAGTAAATACAAAACATGGACCAGGGAGTTTCAGGGGAGGTAGGAAAGAGCACTGAGCTCTCAGGGGAATCAGAAAATATCTCACGGAGGAGGGGGTATGGCAGCTGTTCTGAAAGAAGCTCAGGGATGCTGAGAGGAGATGAGAAGGAGATGAAATTATTGGCAAACTCCTTGATGTGGATGCTTGTGGGATCATAGAAAGTCAGGGCTGGGAGGAGCCTTAGAACAGGGGATGTCAGGGCTGGGAGGGGCCTTAGAACAGGGGATGTCAGGGCTGGGAGGGGTCTTAGAACAGGGGATGTCAAAGCTGGGAGGGGGTCTTAGAACAGGGGATGTCAGGGCTTGGAGGGGCCTTAGAACAGGGGATGTCAGAGCTGGGAGGGGCCTTAGAACAGGGGATGCCAGAGTTGGGAGGAGGCTTAGAACAGGGGATGTCAGGGCTGCGAGGGGCCTTAGAATAGGGGATGTCAGGGCTGGGAGGGGCCTTAGAACAGGGGATGTCAAAGATGGGAGGAGGCTTAGAACAAGGACTGTCAGAGCTGAGGGAGCCTAAGAGAACAAGAATCCAGAATCTTATGTCTAGAAATAAAAAATACCTTTAAGGTCATCTTATCAAGTCTCCTAATCTTAGAGATGAGAAAAGTGAGTCTCCAAGGTCAGCCAGGTAGGAATTAGCGATCAGGACTTGAACACAGGCTTTCTGACTCTCGACTCAGTTATTTTACCTGTTATTATAATGATATAATGTATAGGAGCTTTAAGGTTTACAAAGCACTTTCCTTTAAATGAGCATGTCATTTAATCCTGGGAGGTCAGTGCTGTTTTTAATCCCCATTTTGCAGGTTAGGAAAGGAAGGGAGGCTGAAGTAGATTCATGACTTTACCCAGGGTCATACTAGTAGTAAATGTGTGAGGGAAGATTTGAACTCCAGTCTTCCTGCCTCAACATCTAGCACTCTGTACACGATGCCCACAGCAGCCACCATTCACTGTACCATGCTCTGTGTGATGCCAGAGCTGGCAGGGGCTTCAGAATATAGACCACCAAAGGTGGAAGGGTCCCTGGGCGTCACCTGGTCTGACCTCTTTACAAAGGAGCAACCTCTTTACAAGAGAAGTCTCTCTCCCCATCCAGAGAGAGACTCAGCCCTGCAGAGGCTCCCTTATAAGCCTGAGGCATCACCCCAGCCTCTACTGAGCTCTACTTAAAAGGAGAAAGCCCCCTGGAGCCAGCCAGGCACTCTCCTTCCAAGTGAGCCGTCTGGGTCTGGCTTAATCGAGCCTCCATCCTGCCTTGCCTTCTTTCTGCTCCAAAGAAGCCTCCGTCTCCTCAGAGATCAAGAGACCTTTTAAGATTTGGCTTATCTGGAAGGCAGTCCCTCAGAAAGCCCATCCAACTTTTCACCTTTTATTAAGAACACACCAGGCCAGATGTTATGTCAGGGAGTCATGCCAAGAAGCCTGTCAGCTCCCATTCTCTGAAATTTGGTTTGGGTGTTGGTCTTCATTTTTATTCTTTCTTTGTTTTTCTCCATTCTTTCATCTTTGTAGTCAACAAGTCAACAAGCATTTGTTAAGTACCTACTGTGTGCCGGGCACCATCCCAAGTAGTAGAGTTCCTAAGAAAGGCCAAATCAAGAACAAAAAACCCTGTCCCTTCCCTCAGAGAGTGCACAGTCTAATAGGGGAGACAACATGCAAACAAAAATTTACAGAGAGAGGGAGGGCATAAACATAAGAGGGATAAGGAAAAGCTTCTGGTAGATGGTGGAATTTTACTTGGGACTCAAAGGAAGTCGGGAAGACCAGGACGAAGAGGTGAGGAGGTTCAGGATTTCATTTGTGGAGGGCAAAGAAGATGCTTGGAATTGGGAGAGTGTCTTGTTTGAGGACCAACAAGTTGGCCAGTCTCACTGGATTGCTTAGAAGGTGAAGGTAAATAAGGTACAAGAAGACAGAAAGATAAGAGGCCAAACAGAGGGCTTTATATTCGATCCTGGAAGAGATAGGGAGCCAGTGAAGTTTATTAAATAGAGGAGGTGACACGGTCTAACCTGCACTTGAATCGATTATTTATTAATTAATAAGTGGAGGTTGGACTGGAATGGGAAGAAACTCGAGGCAGAGAGTCCTACCAAGAGGTTGCATTCTTTCATATTTGTAATTTTAATTTCTTCTTTTTCAATTCATAAACATTTATTAAGCACCTGCTGAATGTCGGGCACTTCACTACTCAGCTGAGTTACAATGATGGAAAAAAGGACACCTACCCTCAAGGAACTCCCGAGATAATGAAATGGACAAGTATCCCAAAAGTCTTGTGCAGATAGGGGACTCCATAGTGTGTAGAGCACCAGGTCTGGAGTCAGGAAGACTCATCTTCATGAGTTCAAATCTGGACTCAGACATTTATTAGCTGTATGACCCTGGACAAGTCACTTAACCCTGTTTGCCTCAGTTTTGCCATCTTTAAAATGATGCGAATCACTCCAGTAACTTTGCCAAGAAAACCCCAAATGGTGTCACGAAGAGTCATACTTGAATGAATGCCCAACAACAACAAAAACAATCAAAAAGTCTTCAAAAGAGAAGACTTGGAAAGTTGGGGAGGGGTAATCTTAATTAGAGTAATCCTCTAGTGGGCCCAGGGGAGGTATTAGATGACCACTTTGGGGAGCATTATGCCCAGGATTCTTATTCAGCCATGGACTGATTGACTTAAGAAGCTGTTGAAGTCCCCTCTATCTCTGAGAGTCTGTGATTTAATACCATCAGTGCTATTATCCCATTTTATAGATGAACAAATTGAGGTTCAGAGTTGCCCAGGGCCATGCTACTAATAAATGCTGGAGATGGACTTTTTTAAAAATAGATAATATCAATGCAGGTTATAATGCCATGGTCTAACAGCCCACATTTCTAAAGTGCTTTCTTAACAGCCTGGCACCCGCCAATCAATGAATCAGCATTTATTATGTGACAGACTCTCTGAAGGTGAGTGTTGGTCCAAATCTTGAAGGAAGCCAAAGAAGCTGAGAGGCAAAAATGAGGGGCCAGAGCATCCTAGGCATGGGCACAGCCAGTGCAAAGTCACGTTAACCGTGGCAAACTGGAGAGTGTACTAAGTTTGGAATCAAGAAGACCTGGGTTCGAATTCTGCATCAGATTCTTGCCTTCTGGGTATGGGAGAGCGAATGCTATGCTTAAGGATCTTCACAGAGGCCAATGTCACTGGATCACAGATTTGGAGAGAGGAGTAAGGTATAAGAAGTCTGGAAAGGGAAGAAGGGTCCAGGTTATGAAGGACTTTGAACACCAAGTGGAGGATTTTCTGTTTGATTCTAGAGTCAATAGGGAGCCATTGGAGCTCCATGAGCAGGGGAGTGACGCAGTCAGTTCTTTATTTTAGAAAAATCCCCTCAGACAGCTGAATAGAAGGTGAGACTTAGGTGAGCAGATCAGTTAGAAGTCTGAGTGAGGGTCTAAACTAGGCTTGTGGGTTCCACAAGGGAGACATGAGGTAGAAGTGCATTCCAAGAGTGGAGGGCAGCCTGCACAAAGGTGTGCAGGATTGTGGAATAGTGGAGAGTGATGGAGGCTTGGAGTTGGAAAGACTTGAGTTCAAATCTTATCTCTTTGTTCTACCCTCTGGGGTCAAGCAGACGAATCTGAATCTCTCTTCCCCGTGATCACTTTTGCAATACTTGAAGACAGCTTTAGACCCACCTGCCCTGAATCTTCTCTTCTCCCACATAAACACCTCATCCCCGGTTCCTTCAATCAATTCTCACTGGCGTGGACTCAAGGACCATCATCCAGTTACCTTTTTCTGATTGATCTCCAGCTAGTCTCCATCCTTTCCAAACTATGGTGCCCAGAACTCTAGATGAAATCTGACCCAGGAAGAGAAAAGCAGGACTAATGATATTTGAAATTTCTCCACCTCTGATCCTATTAAGTCGCTTTCTATTTGAGACCTCAGTTTCTTCATCTGGAAAATGGGAAGGACATTATTTGAACTTACCTCTCCCTGGGAACTACAAGCAGACCTCCTAGATGTTTAATAAATACATGTTCATTTATTGACTGTTGGATTAAGCCTCCCTTCACAAGGAAATCACTTTGTAAATACCATTTTCACATGAGCTATTCTGCATGAGCCTTTCATTTGAGAAAAAAATAACAAAACTCAATTATTGCCATCAAGCTATAAGCTACTGAGCTGTTGAATATTTTTTAACAGCCACATTTGTATCTAGGGAAGAAGGTGTCTTGTTTTCCCAGAAGCCAAGGCTTCGCTGAGTTCCCATGAACCCCATAGCTCAGTGGTGGGGACTGTGCCATTCCATCTACAGGTTTTATTGATTTGGTCAGAAGTAATTAAAGAGATTATTCTTACTCAATTACATTTCCTTGGGTTTCCTGAGGCTGGAAACTCAGCTCCAAGATTGCATTTTTTCCTCCAAAAAATTCATTTTGTTTGGACTCTGAAATGAACCTGGTCATTGTGGCCTCCGTATGTTTGCAGCTTCTCCCCTAAATGGATTCTGTCCTGGCAAGGGGATTCCTTTCCTCCTATTCTTCATTCTTTTCCTCTTCTTTCCTCCTCCCACTGAATTCTATACTCTACACAAAGATGTCAGTCAACAATACAATATTAAATAGTCTATGGGCTTATCAACATCTCATTTTCTAATTTTTCGTTGTAATAAATTTCAAGGGGATAACCACATTATTTCATTGTATGCACTCGGCTGTATATAATACACCTCAAAATAAAGTGGTTGTTGAGTGGGTTTGGAAATATTGCTCACTGTGTGAAGATTTTGACCGTAATGGAATTCATTGTAACAGACTTTGGCCTATATTAAAGGAACTTGGTGTACTCAAAAAGAGGGGAGGGGTAGAGCTCAGGGGTAGGGTATTCGACTGCATATCAGGATCTCATCATCTCCCAAGGCTTGGGAATGCCTCAATTTCTATACAGGAGACAAACATGGGAGAAAAGTCCCTCTCCTCCAATCTCAACTGTTTACATTTTTAGTCAGAACCCTGCTCCAGTTTAAGTCCCAGTCGGAAGGAAGGAAGGAAGGAAGGAAGGAAGGAAGGAAGGAAGGAAGGAAGGAAGGAAGGAAGGAAGGAAGGAAGGAAGGAAGAAAGGAAGGAAAAAAGGATGGAGGGAGAGAAGGGAGGAAGGAAAGGAAGGATGAAAAGATGCATGGAGGGAAGGAGAGAGGGAGGAATGAAAGGAGGAGAGAGGGAGGAAGGAGGGAAGGAAAGAGGGAGGAAGGGAAGGAAGGAAGGATGGATAGAAGAAGGAGGGAATCCCCACTATGACATTTCTGATGCCTGCTCATCCAGTATCTGCCTGAAGCCCACCAATGGGGTGGTCTCTAACCTGCTCCCTCTACAGGAGACCCATTGCACTTTCAGACAGCTCTTATTGTTAAGAAGTTTCCCCTAAAATCCAGCCTAAATCCGTTGCTGTGAAAGAAACTTCCATGCTGACAACCATTAACCCACCCACCCCCACCCACCCCCACCCCCGCCCCAGCATCAATTTCCTTCTCTATAAAATGGAAGGATGCAGACTTCCTCAATCTAAAGGAAATCGTTCTACCCCATGCAGGTATCAAAGAGTGGGTATCCAAGCCCAACCATTAAGGAAATCCAGCCCGAGGGCAAAGCTTAAGAGCTCATCCTCCCTTCTCTCCAAATAGCCTGCAGAGCCACACTTTGACTTTGTTTACCCACTCAAAGTAAAAAATGCAATAAAATTGAGGCCTTTTCACTACCATTTACTTCATCCCTTTTCCTCCAAAAATACACCTTTGTTTCAACAAATGTTTAACAACCAGCTCTCCCTTCCCAAAAAAGTGCACATAGCACAAGTTTGTTCTGCATTAACATTTGTTCCATCACTGTCTTAAGTCTAGCAATCAGCAAAACAATAAAGTAAGTTCAATTCTGTGTTTGCCAATTTCTAGGGTGTAAATGCTCACGGTGAATATTTACCAATCTGCCCTCTTAGCCAGTGTAAGCCTGCTTTAGCACACCACGGGCTGCCATTCTGGTTAAGCTGGAGAGTGTCCATGGTGGGTAATAAGGATGGCAAAGAACCTTGGGACCAAGCTCTCAGAGGATGGGCTAAAGGGGCTGTAGGTGCCAGGTCTAGAGAGGAGAAGGCTTAGGGCATTGTGGTAGCTGGTGCCAAGTCCTGGAGAGGCCAGTGGGAGAGCAATTGGCTTATTCTGATTGACCCCAGAAGGTGGCATTAGGAATGACAGGTAGAATTTGCTGAAAAACAAATTTAGGATTGATGTCAGGGGGACAATGTTTTCACCATTAGAGCTGTCCAAAAAGTGGCTTGAGTGGCACTATGTGGTAGTGAGCTCCCTGTCAGAAGGGCTTCCATCCAGCAATGTCTGCATGGCCATTTGTCTGAGAGGTAGTGGTGGGAGTGGGAAGGGGAAGGGGCAGGATTCTTGTTCAAAGAAGGCTGGGATTAAATGGACTTCTGAGGTCCTTACTGGTCCTGAGATTCTCTGATTCTATGACCTAGGTATTCAAGGAAATCTCTGTGGGCAGAGTGTCAGAGGGCCTTAGAACAGGAGATGTTAGAACATAGGATGTCAGAGCTGGAAGGGGTCTTAGAACAGAATGTCAGGGCTGGGAGGGGCCTTAGAACAGGGAATGTCAGAGTTGGGAGGGCTCTTAGAACAGGGGATATCAGGGCTGGGAGAGGCCTTAGAACAGGGAATGTCAGAGTTGGGAGGGCTCTTAGAACAGGGAATGTCAGGGCTGGGAGGGCTCTTAGAACAGGATGTCAGGGCTGGGAGGGCTCTTAGAACAGGGAATGTCAGGACTGGGAGGGGCCTTAGAACAGGGAATGTCAGAGTTGGGAGGGCTCTTAGAACAGGGGATATCAGAGTTCTGGGGGATGTTAGAGATCATCTAGACCAACTCCTCATGGAGTGATAAGCATTTATATAATGCCCACTATGTGCCAGGTATTGTGCCAAGTTTTTTTTCAACAAATATTATCTCATTTGATCCTCACAACAACCTAGAGCTTAGGTGGTATTATTATCCCTGTTCTATAGTTGAAGAAACTGAGGCAAACAAAAGTTAGGTGACTTGACCAGGGTCACACAGCTATTAAATCTCTAAATCTGGATTTAAACTCACGCCTTTCTAACTCCATGCCTGAAACTCCAGCCACTATACCACCAGCTGTTTGACACATATAGAAACTGAGGAAAACCATGACTTCCCCAGTGTTGCATAGATAATAATTGGTGCTGACACAAACTGTAAGACCCTATAGAACACCAGCTCTTCATCCATCGTATTTTGATTTTGGGAGGGATGGAAGATTGCGTGTGGATGCTTCGCACATCAGCAAAACGCTCCACGTGCCATGTCTAGGGTGCCTCGTCTGGGAATACTATACTTTAGTGTGGCTGGGACCCAGCAGATGTGTGGGCTGAGCTTCAGCAGGGAGGAAGGTGCTGAGAACACAAATCAAGACAAAAATATTATCCATGGGCATACACCGCGAAACATGGTGGTGGGGAGTGGATCCTAAAAGGCCTTGGCAGGTTGCCTAAGCATAGTGTAAATGAAATCAGCAAATAGAAAAGCAAAGCAAAGTCTATGAAGTGTAAATAGAGATATCACACGCAGGTGGGAGGCTGGAAGCCATCCCAGAGCCGATGGCGGCAGGGGCCAGACCCTGCTGGGGTTCTTGGTGGACCCGGGCTCTTTACTCTGAAGGTGCTGGGGGGCAGCAAGCAAGGAAAACCCAAGGGAGTCAGAGGGCTCTGATGTGTTGGCAGGCACAGAATTAAGGAGGCCCACAGACCCAGCAAGGGAGAAACAGTCCCCATGGCTACAGAGCCTGCAAATTTGCAAGGCATTTTCTTGACAATCATTTTGCAGTAGATGGGAGTTGTGGGACTGGAGTCAGGAAGACCTGAGTTCAAATCCTGCCTCAGATATGTAACCATAATACGAGCAGTGTTCTGTACTCTGTGAGATAGACTATCTTTATATAGACCAAGGGGTTCTTAGTCTTTTTTAGAAGTCATGTGCCCTCTGGTGAAACCTATGAATCCCTGCTCAGAATAATGTTTTAAAAAGTATAAAATACAATATATAGGAAACCAATTATATTGAGATAGTGAAAATCCATGCACCTTAAGTTAAGAATCATTAATGTAGATCATCTCATTTGACCCTCACAACAACTGGGAGGTAAATGCAATATGATCTCCATTGCACAGTTGAAGAAACTAAGGCAAACAGAGGTTAGTTAAGTGACTTGCCCAGAACCACATGACTAGCAAGCAAGACTTGAACTCGGGTCTTCCTGAATGGAATTCCAACATTTTATCTCCTGCATGACTTAGCTGACTGCTCTGACATTCAGCTAAGTGAGACAGCGGATAGAATGTTGCTCTTGAGTTCAAATCCAGTCAAAGACATTTATAAGCTCTGTGACTCTGAGCAAATCACTTAACCTTGCTCGGACTCAGTTTCCTTATCTGCAAAGTGGGGATAAAAATAGCCCTACCTCACTGAGCTATTGTAAGGACTAAGTGAGTTAATATATGTGAAGGGCTTTGCAAACCATGAAGTTCTCTGTAAACGTGAGGTATTGTTATTATATCCTCGCCAAGAGAGGAGCTGCGTCATAGAGGGTCACCCAGCTATTACGTGTCAGAATCAGAGCTGAGACTTGAACTCAGATCTCCTGACTCCAAAGCCAATGCTCTTTCCACCACGATGCAAGTCTTCACAAAGACTTTTGTGAAATTTCGAAAGCTGCTTGAGGTTTGCCCATCGCTTTCTTAACCCTTCCAGCCACAGGTATAGCTATTACCTATGAAAAGAGGTCATTTTTGGAGTGCCCGATTCACAGAATCATGGGATCTCAGAGCTGTGCCATGAAGATGTCAATATCCCACCTATTCCCTGAAAAGGAATGTTCTCTGCAACAATCCCAACCGGAGATCATTGAGCCTTTGCTTAGAGGAGGGAGGGTGTTCCAGGCATGGGGCACAGCCAAGGCAAAGGTGCAGAGTAAGAAAAGGAGTCTCCTGTATAAGCAACAGCAATAATTGGATGGATAGATGGATGGATGGATGGATGGATGGATGGATGGATGGATGGATGGATGCCAGTTTGCCTATACCACAGAAGTAGTTAATAGCACAGTCAGGATTTGAACCCTTATCTCCTGACTCCTAAGAACAGTACTCACTCCACTACATCCCAATTTCAAAATATCTCCACTTTCTAAGAAGTCCACCTGCTATTAAACATCACTTCAATATCCTATAGGTTATTTGCATATATACTTCATATACATGCTTTATATTTAAGTTATGTAACAAACTTTACATATATAATTTATACATTTGTACATATGGATTATATGTTATAAATATATAATACATATGAATATGAATTATGTTATGAATAATGTATATATTAATTATAGAAAAGAAATTATTTTATGTTTAAAATTATATATTATTGTAATCATATATTTAAATTTATATATTGTATGTGTAAATCATATTTGTATATACACAATGTGTAGATACAATTACATTTGTATATACAAAAGTGTATGTTTGCATATATTATATTATACTATATATGATATGTGATATGTATGATATACAATAATATATGGCATAATGTATATATTATGTGTGTATATTATATGTGTGTGTATATTTGTGTGTAGACACACATACACACATATGAAGTTTAAAAGATGACCACTCACACAGTCAGTGAGTTTCACCTACAAAAACCTAACAAATGACCTGGCAGAAGCGCTCTCTGCTCACCACATCCTCACTCATTGCTGAGGCAGCCCTGGGTTCAAGAAGTACCACGGGCTAGATGGTGGCTCCTCAGGGTCTCTCCAATCTTCCCTGAAAAACTGGAGGCCATTCCCTGAGAGCTTTCTCTTGTCCTCTCCTCATCTCCCACCTCAAGTCTCACAGCATTTAGCAGAGTGCCTAGCACACAGGAGGTATTTCATAAATGCTTAATAAACGTTTGTTGACTGACTGACTAACTTCGGAAGTTATTCGCTGCATCGCCACTAAATAGCCATAGGCCAGCAGTCTCATCTGTTGTTGCTTCCTCTTCCTCCTTTGTGAGGCTGCCCCTGAGCCAAAATGGCTTTGTAACAAATCTTGACATTTTTCTGCTCTTTTGTTAGAATGAACTTGATACCAAAGGGTTGCTCAGTTAGCCTAGCAGAACGTTTTCTTCTTTCCCTTCCCCAATGCCCACCGCACAGGGTGCCCACAATGCAACATTCTCCACACCTCACTCCTAGCTGGTTAGGACCGTGGATTCCTTTCCTCTCCAGCCACACCACTGGCAGCTGCTGCCTTGACTGAGCATTTAGCAGTGAAACTTCGGGAACCCCAAAAAGAGAATTTAGCCACATTAGAACAGGAGAGATGAAGCTGATGACCGTTTGCCTACTGACAGGGTAAGGGTCCTGTCCCCTTTGCATTTAGGGGCCCCCAAACTATTAGCAGAGCCACATTAGTAGAAGATGTTTGCCTGGGGACCTGATCCTGCCTCCGGTGCCTTATTTCCAGCAAAGCACTGCAGACCGCCTCTGTGAGTTTCATTTCTCTATTTCCATAACCGGCCTCAGTGCCTTATCCCATCGCCGCATAAAGCACTAGGCTCCCAGATGAAAGAGACTCACCCAGGAATTCATTTCTCTGTTTTGTCACATTCCCTGGATTTTCTTGTTCCTACCAAATTCATGCCTCCGCAGTCCTGACTCACAGACAGGTCAGGCTAAGATAAGAGGGGAAATGCTCCTCTTTGGACTGCACCTTAGTAGGAATTGAATGCTTCTGAAGTAATTGCCCAGTGGCCCTGCCGAGCACGTGATGTCTGCCGTTTGCTCAGCAGCTTGAGGATTCTATGATATGCTAAGTTAGGAGGAATGTGTCAAAATGCAGTAACTGCCTCTGCCCCAGAACTGCCAACTCCAAGTAATTAATGACCGTCTTCCAGAGGGCAGGTCAGGCCAATAGGTTTCACCAGCCAACTAGCAAAATCCTGTTAATCCCATAACTAGTCCTTGAAGAGGAAGCCAAATGGATGCTCTCAGCACTAATCAATTGTTCTCCCTTCTGGGCTTGCTCTCACACATCATGCTACCAGTCCCTCAGACTCCCAATCTAGAAGACATCCTTGGTTTCTCACCATTTCTTACCATCCATACCCAATCCATTGCCAAGATCTGGGCTGGCCTTCCTCAACTCTCTTCCCATCTAATCCTTCCATTCAGGCACGAAAAGGATTTTCCTGAAGCATAAGCCAAGTCGTGTCAACTCCCTGCTAACTGAACTCCAGTGACTCTCTATCATCTCCAGGTGCTCTGTTGAGCACTCAAAGCCCTTCATGAGCTAACCCCCTCCTGCCTTTCCAGTTTTCTTACCTTATTCCCTGCCCTGTTCTATCCAGTGGCAGTGGCCTCTTGGCTGTTGTTCCACAAACAAGACACTCCATCTCTTGGCTCTGGGCATTTTCTTGGGCTGTCCTCCATGCCTGGAACAATTTCCTTCCCCTGCTCTTAACTACTGACACCCCACACCCTCCCTGGCTTCCTTTAAGTCCCAGCTAAAATCCTCCCTCCTATAGGAAGCCTTCCCCAACCCATCTTAAATCCAGTGCCTTCCCTCTCTTAATTATTTCCTATTTATCCTATATAAATTTGTTCGCGCATTGTCTTCCCCTTTGGACTGCAAGCTCCTGGAGGGTAGGAACTGTCTTTTGCTTCTTTTTGTATCTACAGTGCCTGGCACATAGTAGGTGCTTAATAAATGCTGATTGTTTGCCCCATAGCTGAGCTCTGTGCTCAGCTCCTTTGTCTTCCTTTTTACCCTCCCTCTTTCTAGGTAACCCCATCATTTCCCATCGGTTTAATTATCATCTCCATGCTCATGATTCCCAAATCTTTATTTCCAGCCCCAGTCAACGTGGAATCGCCAATTGCCCATCGAACATTTCAAATTGTATGTGCCAGAGACATCTCCAACCGACCATGTCCAAAATGGAACTCATTTGCTTTCCCCTCAAAACTCTCCCTTCTCTCTAGCTTCCATGGACATTCCACTCTCTCTGGCCCTCTGTAGTTGAACCAAACTGGCTTGCTCTCTGTTCCTTATTCTTAACACTCAATATTCTGCCTCGTGCCTTTGTACTGGCCAGCCCCCATGCCTACAGGGCCCCCTCTTCTTACCCAGCCTTACGGGATACCTCTTTTCAAGATGAAGCTCAAGCCTGGCCTTCTAGACAAAGCCTCTTCCCATTCCCTCCATTGCCGGTACCTGCCCTGCCTTATTTTAAGCTAATTTACTTTTATTTGCATTCATTGGCATAACTATTTTATTTTATTTTATCTATATGCATTTATTTTATTTTGTATTTATATTTACTTATATTTTGTAAATATAAATTTTGTAAATTTTGTATTTATTAATATTTATTTTGTAAATACAAATATATAGGGTACATATAGGATATGTGCATGTGCATATATATAGATAATGAAGAGATATATGTATATGTACACATTATATATACATACATATGTATTTTACATATATCATAGATGTATATATTGTATATATACATGTGTGTATGTATGTATACCGTGTGTGTGTGTGTGTGTGTGTGTGTGTGTGTGTGTGTGTGTAAAATACAACAAGGATACACACATACATATCCTTGTTGTCTTCCCCCAATAAGCCATAAGCTCTTTGAGGGCAGGGACTCTTTCTCTCATTTTTTGTTTCCCCACAGTGCCTGGCACATAGTAGGCATCTTGGTGCTGCAGTGCTTGGCCTAGAGTCAGGAAGACCTGAGTTCATATCCAGCTTACCAGCTAGCTGTGTGACCATGAGCAAAGCTCACTTTCCTTACCTTTAAAATGAAGATAATAACAGCACCCACCTCCTGGAGTTGTTAAGATGAGTATCACACAGGGCAGCTAGGTGGTGCAGTGAGTAGAGCACCGGCCCTGGAGTCAGGAGGACCTGAGCTCAAATTCGGCCTCAGACACTTGACACACTTACTAGCTGCGTGACCTTGGGCAAGTCACTTAACCTCAATTGCTCTGCTTTCCCCCCTTCAAATAAAATAAAATAAAATAAAATGAGGATCACAGGAGATAGCCATAAAGTGCCTCATAAGTCTTAAAGCTATACAAATGATGGCTATGATTGTTATATTGTAGGTGCTCAATAAATGCTTGTCATTTGGTTGATTGAATATGGAAAGATCCTTAGCTTAGGGGGTGCATGAGCTTTTTTAATATTTCAATGTATTTCAACATAATTGGATTCTTTTATATTTCTCTATAAGTTATACTTAAAAACATGACTCTGGGAAGGCTTTCTAATACTACCAGAGAGGCCAACAATATACATAGACACACACACACACACACACACACACACACACACACACACACACACACACACAAGGTTAAGAACCCCTGCTTTAGTAGCTATCTGCTCCAATCCTATATGGAGGTGCATGGAACAAGGATCCACCCAGACACCATCAGCCAACTTATCAAAGATGGCACCTGCCATCACAAAGGCAAGGCATTTGAGGTGTTGATCAGAAAAGGGACAGCTCCTGCCAGTAACCCTGATGGGGGCTCGCTGTCTGTTCCGTGAAGCTGTCTACAGCTAAATTCTGGAAGCTGATAAAGCCCCAGCTTCTGGGCTCCTGTTCAGTTGCTGATCCACATACTGACCTGATTGGTTTGTAATTGCCATCTGGCAAACCAGGGATGCTCTGGGTCCTGTGTTTTCCCTGTTGGTCTTTTTGGATTCCACTATTTGGATAGAGTTTGGGGCAGGGGACTGTCCCAAAGCACAGGAGACACCAAAGGATAGCATTGACCCTGTGTCACAAGCTTGTGTCTCCCCCTCATCTCTTGGAACCCTAGCAGTGAGAAGTTATAGGAGCCTCACAGTATCTTTTGGACACGTACTGTGTAGCCAGGACTAGGGGGAGATAAAAAGGAATTACAACGAATACTTGGTCACCTTTAAGGAATTTCATTAGCAAAATGTGAGATTTTAAAATCTCGATTTGTCAATGTATCGGTTGCCACTTCTGTAAAATGGGCTTTTAATACTTAGCTATATATCTTCATAGGAAAGATTATTGGAATTTCAAATGGTGCTTTTGTTTCAGTGTTTCATGTGTCATTTGAGACTGCCATTTGAAGTGTCATAGCAGATAATGGCAGAAGAAGAGAAGACTAAAAAAAAAGGACTAGGGAAGTGTTGACTTTATTATACATTCCTGAAATACAGGGATGGAGGGAAGTTGAGAGCAATTTGAAGAATTTAAATTATCCAAAGATTCTCTGCTTGCCAAAAAATTGTCTTATTGATCTCAACACTGGAAATAGGGTCAATAAGCTGACAAATCAATAGGTGTTTATTAGGCATTTACTGTGTGCCGGGCACTGTGCTAAACATTTGTACAAACATTTGATCCTCACAACAACCGAGAGATGCCATTATCCCCATTTCATAGATGAGGAAACTGAGTCAGAGGTTAAATACCCAAGGCCACAGAGCTGGTAAATATCTTAGAATGGATTTGAACTCAAATATTCCTGACTCCAGGCCCAGTGGTCTATACTGTTCCCCTAGATGCTTAGAGGGAGCTGGCCAAACCCTCTCATTTGACAGATGAGGAAACCGAGGCCCAGAGAAGTGAAAATGACTTGTCCAAGGTCACAGAGGTAAAAGTGGCAGCCCAGGGGATTTAGAGCCGGGCCCTCTGAGTCCAGGGCCAGGTACTTCACCATGAAGAAGGTGCCCTCGAACTGAGCTTTGAAGAAAACCAGGGATCTAAGACGGGGAGATGAGGAAGGGACTCATACACCGCCTCTTCTCCTGATTGCTCCGAATTGAATATATGTGTGTGTATGTATGTATGTACGTATATATGTGTATATGTATGTATGTATATATGTGTGTATGTGTGTGTGTGTGTGTATTTCCTCCAGTAAAAAGTAATCTCCTTGAGAGCAGGGGCCATCCCCAGCCCTAGACACAGGGCCTTGAACATTTTAGGTATTTAATAAATGTTTGTCACTGAATCAAAGGGTGAGTTTGGCTGATCTCTGAGGGCAGTCCCCAATCTAAAGATTATGAAATGTTGACATCCCCCCATCTGTGGCCCATAAATGGGTTACTGAATTCTCCTTGACACAGTGAGAGCGAACGCAAAGTGCAGGATCCTGAATTTTTTGGTCTGCCTCAGGCTAAATGCCGTGTATTTTGCTAGAAATACTGACTTTATAACTTGAATGGCTTCCCTTCCTTCTCCTGCCTTCTAACCAGGGACCTTCCCCCTGAGAGCTGATCTTCTAATGGGGGAGGAATGTGCAAGCTGTGTGCAGAATATAGATGGAAGATAACATTAGAGGAGGAGGTTCTGGGGGGAAGGGAGTGGGAAAGGCCTCCTTCATTGGAGCTGAGTCTTGAATGAAGCCACGATCCTAAGAGTTAGAGGTGAGGAGGGGGAATATACCAAGCTTAGATCGTCACGTGCTAGGAGCAGGCCAATGTGCTGGGTCCTTCCCACCTTCCTGATCTTTTTCTATTTCCTTTACCTTCATCATACTCTAGGATTCAGTTTTCATACCTTAGCTATGACTTAGTTTGTCCTAGACTATACTATACTATTCTAGACTATCCTGTTCAAAATACTATACTATACTGCTCTAGATACATGCTGTACTGTTCTAGATAGTCTATTATGCTGTTCTACAGACTAATACTGTATTAGTCTAGATACCATTCCATGCTATGCTGTTCTAGACACTATGTTATACTGTTCTAGACGCTATTCTATGCTATACTATTCCAGACACTGTACTATACTATCCTATGCTATTTTAGACACTATCCTATACTGTTCTAGATTCTGTGCTGTATTATATCACACTGTTCTAGATGTGATATTATATATTATACTATTCTGTTCTAGACATTATTCTATATTATACTATGCATGATACCATATTCTAGAGACCAGTGCTAGGCAGCTAGTTGGCTCAGTGGACAGAGCACTGGGCGCCTGGAGTCAGGAAGACCTGAATTCGAATCTAGCCTCAGATACTTGCTAGCTGTGTGATACTAGGCAAGTCACTTACCCTCTGTTTGCTTTAATCCACTGGAGAAGGAAATGGCAAACCCTTCCAGGATCTTTGCCAAAAAAAATACATATATGGACAACACTGGGGTGCGGTGGTCCATGGGGCCATGACTCAACAAAAGCAACAGAGAATAATACTATACTGCTCTGGACACTATTCTATATGACACCGTTCTAGACATTATAGCTTTACTATTCCAGAGATTATTCCATGTAATACTATTCTGGACACTATTCTGTATGACACTATTCTAGACATTATAACTATACTATTCCAGAGA
>CM053622.1:18272656-18289595 GCA_028646595.1 Phalanger gymnotis | reverse complement strand
TGGGCAGCTGTAGCTAAGGAGCCTTCCAGCTTGTAAACCCAGATGCTGAGACTTTGTTGAACTCTGGTAACTATGTATTGGTATTTGAATCAGATAAGGTCTGTTGATGTTTGTAATTTGTTTGTATTTTGTTCTGAAGTTCAGGGTGCTGGTCTTTTCCCCTGAACTAAGTGAATGATATTTGTATGCTGAATTAAAGTAAGCTTGTCAACCCTTTCACCTTGCTTTCTTTAGTTAAGCCAATCAAAAGAACCTGTGCTGTTGGCAGCTTTCTGGGTGCTGGCTGTGGGTGGATCTTACACCCCCACAGAAGCTGCTAGCTGGATTGTTGAAACATTGGCACATGATAGGTGCTTAATAAATACCTCTTTCCTTCCTTCTACTTCTAAATCTATGATCCTTTACTATCATAGTAGAAGGTGCAAAGATGAAGATTTAAGCTTGATGCAAGGCATATCTTAGCAAATGAGAGCTTTCCTAAGGTGGCACAGAATGCTTCTGGGGGAGGGGCAGTGACCTGCTCCCTGGAAATCTTCAAGCAGAGACTGGATAGGTAGATAGATGGATGGATGAGGGAGGAGAGGGGAGAAAGAGAGAGAGAGAGAGAGAGAGAGAGAGAGAGAGAGAGAGAGAGAGAGAGAGAGAGAATGAACAACCTTTATTAAGTACAGCTAGGTGTTTCAATGGTTAGAGTGCTGGAATCAGAAAGATCTGAATTCAAATCCAACCTTAGATACTTGGACAAATCAGTTTGCCTCAGTATCCTCAATTATAAAATGGGGATAATAGCAGCACCTATCTCATAGGGTTGTTCTAAAGATTAAATGAAATAATATTTGTTAAGCACTTCGAATGGTGCCTGGCCCATAGTACAGGCTATATAAATGCTAACTTGTTGCTAACTTCCTGATTCTTTGTGATCCCGTTTGGGGTTTTCTTGGCAAAGATTCTGGAATGCTTTCCCATTTTCTTCTCCAGCTCATTTTACAGGTCATAAAACTGAGGCAAACAGTGTGAAATGACTTGCCCAGGGTCACTCAGCCAGTATGTGTCTGAGGATGGATTTGAACTCATGAAGATGAGTCTTCCTGACTCCAGGCCCAGTGCTCTGTGTACTACGGCGCCCCCTAGCTGCCTTACGTGGTAGTCACTTTATTATTATCACCACCATTATGTGCCAGGAGTTGTCCGGAGAGCTCGAACAATCATAATGAAAATGATAGTCTAACACTACTGGTGAGTACAAATGAGTTACTTCTCTTCTGAGCACTTTAAGAATAGCATTTGATAGTGGTGTGCTTTTAAAAAAATGGGCTAAACGTGTGCTCTGCACGGCAGTTCTCAGAGCTGTAACTTCAGTAGTCTGGTCTTAGAGTGGTATCTGAGGCCCGCTGAGGTAATGTGGATCAGCTGGGGGTGGGGTGTCACACAACCAGCAAGTGTCAGAAGAAGGATTTGAACCCATATATCTCTAAGTCCAGCAGGCCATTCCTTATGCTATGATGCCTCTCTGGAGTTACCACATACATCTCATGGTAAAGATGTGACTATTGTTAGCTCTTTCCAATGTACATAGATGTGGATATAAAACTCAAGGCAGTGCTGCTTTAAAAAACCATTTTATGTGACCATAAAATTAACTTGAAAATAGGACATACTGCCTCATTTTATTCTCAGAGACTGAGTCCAGAAAAACACCAAGCTCCAGATGCTTTCTCCTCTCATTCTGCTCCTGACTTTCTGGAACCAGAAGCCTCTCCCTGCTTTAGTCCTCTTTTGTGTCTTGTCTTCCCCTACTAGGACATAAGCTCCTTGAGGTTAGGGATAGTCTTTCTTTTTGCTTATATTTGTATCCCCAGGGCTTAGCACAGTGGTTAGCACATTAAGTGGTAGGCACTTAGATAATTGTTGCTTGTTGTCTTGCCTAGAAATAAGAGTAGTTTCTTTAAAACCAAACTGTAGAACAGGCTTAAGATGAAATTGGGAAGTTAGTGAGGCTTGCCTTCCTAGGCTATACCTGTATGTCAGAATTTGTGTTTATAAAGTGCTATGATTTTCATTTTTGGCTGTGATTCCATAAGTAAAAGGAAGTCCTCACAAAGGGACTTTCTCTACCAAAGCAGATGGGCATCTGCTCACCAATGAGTCTTAGAGAGATGCCTGGGAACTCAGAGTGATGTACCCAAGGTCACAAAGCCAATCTGTGTCAGAGATGGGACTCAGACTGAGGTCTCCCTGATTCCAACATCAGCTTTCTATCCACGCTGTTTCTCTCTGCTTTTAATATACCTTCTAATTTTTGTTCCTTAAACAACCCTCTCAGGTGCATTGCATCATACATTTAGAGCTGAAAGGAGCTTAGAGGTCATAGAGTCCAACTCACTCATTTCACACATGAAGAAACTGAGGCAGACTTGCTTAGAGTCACACAACTCATAAGTGTCTGAGGCCAAATTTGAACTCATGTCTTCCTGACTCCAGGTGTTGTGCTCATGCATCATCCATTGGGATACTTAACTTTCTTCAAATATCTGAAAGACTGTTACCTGGAAGAGGGATTAGCCCCAGAGGGTAGAACCAGGTGCAATGCAAGGAAGTCATAAAGAAAATTTCAGCTTGATGTTAGGAAGAACTTCCTAGTGATGGGAGCTGTCCAACAGTACAAAGGGCTACCTTGGAAGCAGTGAGCTCTCTGTCTCTAAAGGAAGTCAGTCAAAGCCTAGGTGACTAGCTAGGCTAGATTGGGTATGTTGTAGAGGGGATTCTTGCTCTGCTATGGGTTGAGCTAGATGGCTTCTGAGGTCTCTTTCTGTGCTGAGATTCTGGGATTCTATGACCACATTAGTGGGTTCTAACGACAAAATATGTTAGCCCTCTCAGGTATCATTCTTACTTCTTCTTTCTTCAGTTCGATTCAGTTCAATTCAATTAACTCAACTCAATATAATCCTATGTCTGTCATGTACTACCTGTGTGACCTTAGAAAAATCATTTAACATCTCTGGGCTTTAGTTCTTCTTATTTAAAATAAAGGAGATGAACTTAATGGTCTGCAAGGATCTTCTAGGGTCAAATCCTATGACTCTATTTGTATCTCTTCCTGGAAGAACAGAAGTCACACTAGCTCTGAGTCCCAGGGTGGGGGCATTCTCCCCAAATAGAGCCCAAAAGGAAGCCCTTAGAAACTTTGACAGGTCGCATTGAGAAGAATGGATCTGCGACAGGGGCTCCAGGGAAGGCAGGTTTCAATGAATCCCCAAGCCTTAACACAGCCCCATGAACAGGTCTATGGATTTCAATAGAAGACCTGATAGAAATGCTTCTGTGGCTTACCTTTGTAATTTTGCTAACATTTGCTTTTTCCACATCCTTTGGACTTATTGCGAAGCTTTCATTCTTGGTATCCTGGAAAGAAAATAAGATGCATAAGCAACTGTCTTGGCCGTGGCTATCAGACCAATGAATGAGTCAGAGAAGGGGTGCTGAAACTGATCAAATCAATTCAGTTCAACACAACTCATCTCAACCCGGTAAGTACTTGCTGACCACCTCCTACATCAGCTTTGGTCCCAGCTTTGGGTGTTGGGCAGTCAGAGATGAAAACGAGAGTGTTTCTATCCTCAAAGAGTATCCATTCTTCCCAGGAGATACAATATGCACATAGATAAATAAATACAAGGTAATTTTGAGGAGGTTTAGAGTACTGAGGACTTGAGGGGTCCAAAAAGGCCTGTGTAGGTAGTAGTACCTGAGCTGTGCTTTGAGGGAAGTTAAGTATTCTAGAAATGGATATGAAAAGAGAGAACATTTCAGATACAGGAGAAGGCTTATGCAAATGCATAGAGGTAGAACATGGATTGCTATATACAGGAAATAGCTAGCAATACAAAATAAGACTGGAAAGGTAGGTGGGAGCCAGATTGAGGAGGGCTTTCAATGTCAGGCTTAGGATTTTGTATTTTATGGTAGAGCTTATTGTCGTTCAGTCATGTCTGATTCTTCGTGACCCCATTTGGGGTGTTCTTGGCAGAGATATTAGACTGGTTTGCCATTTCCTTCTCCAGATCATTTGACAGATGAGGAAACTCAGGCACACGGGGTGAAGTGACTTGTCCAGCGTAACACACCTAGTGAGAGTCTAAGGCTGCATTTGAACCCCGGTCTTTCTGACTCCAGGTCTAGCGTTCTATCCACTGTGCCACCTAGCTACTACTAGAGGGAGCCACTGAAGTTATTCTCTCTCACTTCAATCAGAAGACCTCAAATCCAGCTTTCTGCAGGAGCCCCACGCCCTTCTCTTCCCCACTAGTATCTTCTCCCTGAGATATCTTCCGCTTGTTATTTCCTCCCCCTCGCCCCGTTAGAACATCTTTATTTTGTATGTACTTAATTATTTTTTATTTCCGCAATTAGACTGTGAACTACTTGAGGGCAGGGACAGACTGCCTTTTTCTTTTCTTTGTATGTCCAGGGCTTGGCATATTCCAGCACACAGTAGGTACTTAATGCTTTTTGTACTGATTCGTAGATATAGGATAGTAAGAAATGTCTTTTGGCCCTGAGGAAACATATCAGGGGAATATAGCATTTCATGATTATCCATTATTTTAATTTCAATTCTAGCCACCCTGTACAAATCAGTTGATCTCTGAGCCTCAGTTACTTTTTCTCTAAAATGGGCACAATACATGTATAGCCCACCTCAGAGTATTGTGAGGGTAGGTTTTGAGGCCAGTACTTCATAGACCTTCAAGCCCCGTAAGATATTATTATTACTGAAGGATGGGCAAAAGGCCAACAGTTGGGGCAGCTAGGAGGCAAAGTGAGTAGAGCACCGGCCCTGAAGTCAGGACCTGAGTTCAAATCTGGCCTCAGACACTTGACACACTTACTAGCTGTGTGACCTTGGGCAAGTCACTTAACCCTAATTGCCTTGTATTCCCCCCTCAAAAAACAAAGCAAAAAGCCAACAGTTGTGAGAGGAGGAGAATAGGAAATCCCCTTTTTACCCAGGTAGGAAATGGGTTAAAAGCTGATAATGATGGGTTACCAAAATGTAAATTCACATTTGAGGATTTTCCTGAAATTGTTGCATATCGAACACTTGCATGTGTAAATTAAAAAAAAAGGATCTAATATATTCCACTGAAGTTCTTGTAGCCCAGAATTTCCGTTTTTTAAAAAAATACTTCTGGCTCAGTCTTTTTTTTTTTTTTACCTGATACTACCCATCTCTATATTCTCTAGCTTCCCTTTTCCTCCTTTCTTTTTTGTCTCTTCTCTGAAATCCTTCTTCAGCCCCCACCTCATATCCTGAATCTTCTCTTCTTGTCTCTAAGCTTCCAGTTTCCCCTCTCCTTGGGGTCTGTCTCCCTCGCTTCATCCTCAGGCCTGGGAAGATCAAACTCATCTGAGTGGCTCTCCTTTTCCTCTCCCTTTCACATAACAGTCCTGAGCTATTTGGAAATGGGAGCCGCCATGATGCCCTTCCTATTCCCCCAAGAAGCTGCCTTCACACTACAGGGACCTTGGACTCCCGGCCAGTACTGGATGTAAGGGATGAGCTGTCATGGACTCCCCTTTCCTGCACTGTGCCTGGCCAGAATGGCTGCTTACTAAATGTTTCTTATTATACGCAGTAACTGTAGTATGGTCAATGGAAAGAACCACCACCCCACAACCCTGATGGTGGAGCTCGTATCACGACCGAGGCTGGCCCTGAAGCAGAGATGAGAAAAATGTACCTCCTTTTCTTCCTTGCAGACATGGGGGACTATGGGTGTGGAAACCATGCAGTTACTGTCAGAACCAGTTGACATAGTTTTGTTGATTTTCTGCCTTTAAAAACGTTTTTGTTACAAGATTAGGGGAGGGGAAGGAATATGGCCAGAAATGAATATCTTTTGTATTTATCCCATATTCATTTCTGAACATATTCCTCATTAGAATGTGAGCTCCTTGAGAGAAAAGAGTGTTTTCCTACTTTCCATGAATTAATACAGTATCCAATGCAGAGTAGGGACTTTTAAAATGCCAGCTAATTGATAATAAAAATGGAAACAAATGTTTGTTGATTGCTGACAGATACTCATTATGGTCTGAGGATCATTGTTTCTGGGGCTCCCTGAATAGATCCTCTTCCTGTTCCTCCTTCCCTGGTTCTTTCTTCCTTATCCTGTTTCAGAGCTATTATTCCCACCTCGGGGTGCCCTAGCTCATGAGGAAGCATGGAAAAACAGCTAACATTTATATAGTACTGTGAGGTTTATAAAGCATTTTACCAATATCGTCTCCACTATAAATATTACTTACAAATGTTAATCTTAAAACAACCCTCATTTTACAGATGAGGAAACTGAGTCAGGCAGTAGTTAAGTGATCTGCATAGGGGCACGCAGCTGGTGTCTGAGGTGAGATTTGAAATCAGGTCTTCCTGATTCCAGGCCTGGCACTCTGTTCCATTGTGCCACCTAGCTATGCTGGTAAATGTTTAATAACTCCTGTCTTTGGGAAAAAGAAATTAAGCATGAGAAATGCTTTTAAGGTTAATCTACATTATTATTTCTTTCTTAAGTCTAATTTGTCTAATCAACAAAACAATAAACTAAATCTTGATTTGTAGGCCAATTTCATTGCTGAGATATAAATACTCACACTGAAAATTTAACAAGTGAGTGACTCTCCAAAAGATGGTTACAGCTGGCTCCAGCACACTCCTTAAAACACCCCTCTGATCACCACAACCTTGTATGTATGCTGTTAGAATGTCCATGTATTATAGGCAGGAAATCTCTTGCTGTTTATATTTATAGCTTAGCTTAGTTCCTAACACACAGCAAATGCATTTTCTTTCTTTCTTTCTTTCTTTCTTTCTTTCTTTCTTTCTTTCTTTCTTTCTTTCTTTCTTTCTTTCTTTCTTTCTTTCTTCCTCTCTCTCTTTCTTTCTTTTTCTCTCCTTCTTTCATTCATTTATCATTCAAGTCTAATGGGGAATTTAAGTGTGTTATGTTTTTGTACTTGTTCAAAAATGCCCGTGAGTCCTTTGGATGTTATCCATTTTCTGTGGTGGGTGAAATAAAGGTTGATATCTGAAACCTGATACCATTGTGTATCCATGTGGAAATTGGACAACATGTAACCCACTTTTGGCGAGCCCCAGACATGAGCTGTACCTAAGATTTGTTCCTATTTGCCTGGAGTTTTACTCTGGAGTGGAGATAATGAGTTATGGAGACAGTGATCTGTTTTAGGATCAGGCTACCAGGAATGGACCTGATTTGTGTGACCCCAGAATCCTTAGAAGGTCGGACCAGGTCCTAGGCTATGGGTCTCATTTGCATTTTCCATTGATGTATATCAAATTCTTTTCATTCCTGCCTCTCCTATGTGACTCATGCATTTCTTCCCATATGTTCACCATGGGAAGGTGCAGGAGTATGTGGGTGGGTGTTACCCCCAACGAACCAGGGGCCTTCCTTTAGCTCTTTAGACCTTGCATAGATACCAACAGAGTGTAGCATCTGTCTGCCCTCCCTCCCTTCCTTCATTCCTTCCCTCCTTCCTTCCTTCCTCCCTCCCTCCCTCCCTTCCTCCCTCCCTTCCCTCCCCTCCCCTTCCCTGCCCTCCCCTTCCCTTCCCTCCTCTCCTCTCTTCTCCTCTCCTCTCTTCTCCTCCCTTCTCCTCTCCTCTCCTCTTCTCTCCTCTCCTCTCCTTTCTTCCTTTTTTCTCTCCCCCTTTTTCTTCCTCCCTCTCCTCTCTCTTCCTTCCTCTTGACCCTCTCTCCCTCTACCTCTTCCTTCTCTCTTTTTCTCTGGCACCCTACCTCCCCCTTCTTCCTCTCTCCCCCTCCTTCCACCTCTCTCATTATGATACTGGTCCATTTTCCCCCATGGTCATGCATTTCTTCAGTGATGTCCTTTGCATCGCTTCTACAGCACAATTCCCTATTTGTGATGTTTCCAAGGCCAAGCAACTAAATCTTTATTAAATTCCATTTTGTAAATAGAAAAACAATGGCCTGGCCAACAGATGAGAATTTGTCAGTGGCAGCCAGTGGCATCGGAGCTTTCCATAGATTTTTTCCTTAGTATTTCATACAAAAACCCGCTATCTCATCCTTTTATATTTAAAAAAATTGGGGGCACTTTCTAGAATAAAATTAATATGGAAATTAATTCCCACTGGATGTATTCAGACTGATACAAACATCAGGGTAACAGCTGAGACCCTTCATTGAGTGCTACGTTGCTCAGTCTGAGAATGCAGAGCACTTAGAAGGAGTTCATAAAAGACCAGCAAAAATGATTAGACAATTTCAGATGTATTGTGTGGACATGGAAAGGAGCTTAACTATTCAGCCCTGCTGGGAGGGAGGGAAGGAAAGAGGGAGGGAAGGCAGGGGCAGCACATGAAAAGAGTGTACAGATAAACTATGGGGATGAACCGAGGTGGGAAGAAATACAGGGCTAACAGTACTCAAAGTTGCTGTTTTACTCAGGTTCTGTGATTCCAAAGCACTTTGGGTATATAGCCTTGTTCATTCTCATCATAGTCTTTCAAGGTAGAATTGTACTTAACCATTGGTTAAGTGGGACCTCAGATGATCAGGTTATGAAAACCTGTTTATATTATCCCCCAAACAAGAGATCATCCAGGCTACAGCATCAAGACTTCCAGAGTCGGGGAATTCACTACCAATCTAACTGAAAGAGACCTTAGATGTTATTTAGTCCATCTCAGTTATTTTACAGGTGAGGCAACTGAGGCCCAGAGATGTTAAGTGATGTACCCAAGGTCACACAGGTAGATAGGGCAGAGCTGTGATCTCACTCCAGGTCCTCTGATTTCCAATCTTATGCACTTTTAATAATAATAAATGGCATTTATATAGTGCTTTAAGGTATGCAAAAGGCTTTATATACATTATCTCATTTGATCTTCATAATAGTCTTGGGAGATGAGTGGGGTTAGGTATCATTCCCATTTTACAGATGAGGAAACTGAAGCAGACAGCAGTTAAGTGATTTGCCCAGGATCAAACAGCTAATAAATGTCTGAGGCTACATTTGAACTCAAGCCCAGAGTGCCATCCACTTAGCTGTCTAGTATGTGCCAAATACTGTGTAAGACACCATAGATACAAAGACAAAAGGCAAAACAGTCCCTGGACTTCTAGGAAATTACCTGTAGTTACCAGTCAACAAGCATTTATTAAGTACCACTATATGCTAGACATAAGTGCTGGGAACACAAAGGCAGAAACAAAAACAGTCAATGCTTTCAAGGCCCATAAGCTTTATTGAAGACCCCCTTTCTCCTTCCTGCCTCTCCTCACTCCCAGCTCCAAATTACCTTGTATTTCCTTTGGATATAGCTTGTATTTATATGCACATTCTCTTCCACAATAGAATGAAAGCACTCTGAGGGCAAAGATTTGTTTCATTTTTGGTTTTGCATCCCTCATGCCTGGCACATGGTAAACTCTTAATTAGTGTTTATTGATGGATGGATGGATTGAAGGTGGCACCCATCAATTGGAGACAGCTTTAATTCTTGGAAACGGTTTTCTTTTGCTGAGCTGGAGTCAATCCTTTCTGGGACAATTTCTGCTTTAGCCTATGGTAGTGCTCTAGCCAATGCATTTTCTCAGCCACTGGACTCCTGAGAAGCTGTGGAAATGTGGGGCCGGGAACCCCAGGCTCAATCTTCATGAAGAAACTGTTGAAGCTGTTGGAGATTGCATTGTCCTTGGTGACCTTGGTGACCTTCTAAGGTCCCTTCTAGCACTCTGCATCTTCCTCTTTCCCTTCTAGGAGTCAAGCTGGCAGTAGAAGTCCTTTAGAAACTGTTCTTCCTGACCAGACTCACTGGGTAGTAGTTATAACATTAAGAGAAGAGGAGGAGAAGGAAGCCAACGCCCCTAAAGGACACAAATGGGGGCTTTGCCTAGGGGGAGGCTCAGACTTTAAGTGGTAGTTGCAACAAGATAGAGAAGGGGAGAAAGCTGGATATTACTAGTTAAATTCCCTTCCTTTTTAATGACATAGCTACCTAGGGGTTCTTAAAAGGGTACGTCGAGGTCTACAGGTATAACATGCTCTCCCCTTCCTTGTAGGAGCAACAAGGAAAGTCACAGAAGAGACTGTGGGGTGGGGGTTGTGGGAAGCTGGGCTGAGGATACTCCATAGTCTATAAATGTACACTCTTGTTTGTTCAATTTCACTTCAGTAAATGCAGTTTAGCTAAGTGACTCCTTCGGGTTACTCTGAGGAGAGAAAGAAACATTTGGGTACTAAGTAGGAATGGGGGTATTCTAAACAAAGGAGTTATGAGTTATTGTCAAACTATCCTCACCCCCAGACTTCAGAAGGAAACCTGGTAAGGGACTAGGAGGGAGGTATGGAGGATGGGGGACGGGTGGTTATTGAAACTCTTGGCTCGTTTAGACCACCACCTGGTGGCACACTCAGATATAGCACCAGCTGTATTTGCAAAGTTTTACTGCCTGGGCGCTGGGGGTCCGTGTAACACTGAAATCTTCCTTCTTGTAAGTTCCAACCATTCCACCCTAGTTATGCTTTCTGGGATCAATGGAGCAAATCTCGTTCACATGACAAACCTTCAAATAATGTATAATTGCTATCATGTGTGTGCTTTACTAAGACTTTTGTTCTCCAGGATAAATGGCCTGAGTTATTCCAAATGATCCATTTATTCCTTCTTTTGTTCTTTCAGTAAGCATTTCTTAGGCCCCTGATGTGGACAAGGTACTGGGCTATTTTACTGGATGTAGAAAGACCAAATGAAAAACACCCCTCCTGTACTCGAGGATTCTACTGGGGGATATAGCATATATTTGTCATCCATTCATTCAGTCATGTCTAACTCTTCTTGACCCCATACCAAGCCCTCCTATGCTCTTCTATCTCCCAAAGTCTGTCCAAGCTCATGCGCATTGCACCTATGACACTATCTGTCCATCTCATCCTCTGCCATCTTCCCTTCTCCTTTTGATGAATTAATGAAGGAATAAATGAATAAAAAGTATTTATTATGTACTTATGAGCCAAATGAGTAAATACAAGATAATTTGAGGAAAGAGAAAGCATCAACAACCAGGGGGATAAGGAAAGGGTTGCTGTAAATTATGATTCTTGAGATGAGCCTTGAAGATTTACTTTTTCCTTGAAGGACTTGAAGATAAGCCTAAAGATTCTCGGAAGCTAAGGTGAGGAAGCAGTACATCCAAGTATGAGGGATGGCTTGCGCAAAGGTATGATGATGGGAAAATAGAATGCCCAGCTCACAGAAGAGTTAAGTAGGTCAGTTTCTCAGAACTGTACTACATGAAGTAGGGAAATGTGAAATAAATCTGGAAGGGGAGGCTGCACCCAGGCTGTCAGAGGTTTGCAAGGTCAAATTAAAGAGTGAGTGTTTTGTCTTGGAGGCAATAGGAAGTCACTTTGTGAGCTGGGGAGTGACCCGCTCAGACCGATGCTTCAAGGGGATTATCATGTGCCATGGTTTCTGGTCCCTTTTCCATCATGCACTATTATCTTCATTTTACAGATGATCCTTGGAGGTTTTGCCTGACATCACAAAACTGATGAAGGCTGAGCTTTCACCCAGATTTTTAAAGTCCCAGTGCAGTGCTCTTTCCACATTGTCTCCAAGTACTGGGCAAAGGCTAGGCTGGACTGGGTAGTTATAATAGATCTGACATCTCTAACTTCAAAGGCAAGCTACATGAGTAGTAGCAGGCCAGCATTATCAGGTGAACCAAGTGTGTGTTTAGGAATGGATCTGTTTTTTAGAAATTTCAAAATCCTAGCAGTAAACAAATGGAAAAAAGATGAAATATAAGATGGCTTTTCAGTCGCAGATGACATCATGCTGATTGTAGTGAGCCAAAGAATACTGCATCAAAAAGGTCCATGATGAATGAACAGATATTAGCTTAACAATCCACACAAGAAAAACCAAGTGGATGAAGAACAACTATTACTCAGTTTATCATGTACAGTTGATATACAGACAAACCAATGAGTTTGTCAATACATGTATCTCAGAAACACAGAGCAGGTGGACAACAAACTGGACCTAGAAGAGGGTAATAGGAAGAGAGTGGGCTGGATCATACCTGAGAAACTGTGAAGTGATTTTGATGACGAGAAGCCTCTCCCTGATACTAAAATCCTTACAATGCTGATATTCTTCCAGGGTTGGCATATGACTGTGAATTGTGGAGCACCACAATCTCTGAGGATTCAAGGTTGAGGGTGAAATAAAGGACAAGGCATATTGTGTTCACTTCTGAGTGTTATAGAAATCCCTCAATTGACAAACATTTATTAAGTGACTACTGTGTATGTGCCAGGTACTGTGATAAGCATGCAAAGAAAGGCAAAAACATGATCTCTGTCTGTGTACATATGTATATAAACAGAAGACAGAATAAATATATAAATACAAGGTAACTGGGGTGGGGAGGCACTAGGAATGGGGGTGGTAGAGGAGGAGATCAGGAGAGGTCCTACACAGAATCAATTAAACAATATGCATTTATTAAGCACCTACAATGAGGCAGGCACAGGATTAGGTGCTAGTGATGCAAAAACAAGGGATGAAACAGCTCTTACTGCCCAAGAGTCTGGCACTTGAGTTGGTTTAGAAGGAAGCTGCAGAGACTAAGATGTGGGGATGACAAGGTGGTGCATTCCAGGAATGAAAGCCAGCCAGTCCCAAGGCACAGTGAGGAGCAGCCAGAAGGCCACTTAGGACTGTGTGCAGGGGAGTAATTCGTAGTAAGGTTGGGAAGGTAGGTTGGGGCTAGGTTGTGAGGCTCTTTAAATAGGAAAAAGAGGAGTCTGTATTTGATCCCCAGTGTTAATGGGGCACCACTGGAGCATTTTGAGTAGGGGAGGGAGGCGAGGAAAGCGACCCAGTCAGGTGTGAACTTACAATAATCACTTTGTCAGCTATGACCACCAGCCTCTCCCCAGTACTAAAATCCTTACAATGTCAATATTCTTCCAGAGTTGGCATATGTCTGTGAATCGTGGAGCACCATAATCTCTGAGGAATCAAGGTCAATGGTGAAACGAAGGACAAGGTTACTGTAGTCATACAGTTAGGAAGTGATAAAAATTCAAACTAGAATAGTGGCCTTTTGAGTGGAGACAAGAGGACAAATGCAAGAGATGCAGAAGTAGAAATGGCAGGCTTAGGCAACTACTGGAACACACTGGGGATGATGGAGAGCTGGGAGTCAAAGGTGACGAGGCTGTGAACCTGGGAGGCTTGCAAGCAGTCGAGAGAAATGCTGGAGTTTCGATGACAGGTAAATATGGGTAAAGTGGGCAGGTAGAAACCTCAGAATCTGGCAGCTGATAGGATATGGGGCTTCATGGAGAGTTAGGAGCAGGGATGATACTGAGAGTGCGAACCTTGGAGACTGAGAGGGCGGGTTATATACTCAGCAAGAAATGGTGATGTTTGGAAAAGGGGTTTGGAAGAGAATCAAAATTAGTCAGGGACTGGGAAAATGCATCCAGGTGTGCATGCAGGTGGAGTGGATGTGGGTGAGTTAGCCTCTTGTGCAAGATGGGGTCTTTGGGAGAGTCAGGGATCCCTGATGTGTGGTCCTCTGTGGCTTTCTCTTAATGGTGAGGGGCCATGAGTTAGCTATGCCTTATCTTTCCTCATAAAAGAACAAGCTTGCTGCTCCTCGGGGCCTGGGCACCAGTCATGGCTTACTGTAAAGAGCTGCCTCAAATTTCAGCTTAGAGAAAGAAAACATCCTTTGCACTTCAGCTGACAGAGTGCACTGGGATGGAGGCTAAGCTCCTTCCTGATGCCAGTGAGAAATGGTGCCATATGTCTCCACTTTCATGTCCTCAGGATGCTGGCCATGACGGCATCCTAGCACAGGTGAGGGGCTTAGAAGGTGGCTTTTCTCCTGGCAAAGGTGCCTCTTTCAGCTCAGGCGTGAGTTGTTCTGGCTGGAATGTGGGCAAACATCTAAGCTGGCATCAGGGAGCATCTGCCAGACTACAGAGGGTTTCTGTCTGGCGACCACGACTGGGGTACGGCCAGCCTGGCCCACACAGCAGGATCTTTTGCTCTGGCCAGATGAACCAGAGGGAAGGTGTAGCTCGCAACATCTTACTAGGCAGAAACACTTTCCAGTTCAGCTGGTTTAGACTGCTTTGGAGCCGGCAATTTGGAGAAGGAAAGCTCACTATCTCATTACCACCGTCCTCAGCGAGGAAACAAATAAAACTTGTTGGTGAAAATCTGTGTCTTTGGAAAAACCTGCTGATTACAACTTCTCTTGCAAGACTAAATAGATTTTTGCTTCAAAACAGCTCCATGATACTTAGAGGGCTCCAGCGTGAAGTAAGATTGATGTCAGATAAGCAGCATGGTGCAGAATAAGTCTGCCGATGTTAGTCGTTTATTTTCAGGCAGTCGCTCCAGGGTTTCTCACAAGTCCCCAACACAAAATTCTCAGCTTCAGCGTCTTAGCTGAGCTTCTGCAGAAACGTTCTTGCGTCGGGGTCTGAAGCCAAAAGAACCTTACAGGTAGTGAGGAGGGTGGTGGGGGGTGGGCCGTAACTGCTGCATCAGAGGACCCATCACCTATGGTTCGGAAGGCCTCGGGAAACTGGCAAGGAGGCAGCCAGGTCTCCCTTCTACTGCGTTTCTGGTGCCAGTGTCCTCCTGGATGCTGGCTGCCCAAAGTATACAGTGTCTATAAATATCACTGCTCCAGGGGGCATACGATGGCCACTCCTTTAGTGGAATGGTTGAAACGTCACAGTGGTTAGAGGGCGGGGCTTGGAGTCAGGAAGATTCATCTTCCTGAGTTCAAATCTGGCCTCAGACGCTTACTAGCTGTGGGACCCTGGGCAAGTCGCTTCACCAGCTTGCCACAATTTCCTCATCTGTAAAAGGAACTAGAGTAGGAAATGGCAAACCAGTCCAGGGTCTCTGCCGAGAAAACCCCAAATGACTGAACATCAAAACAACTCAGGATTGCTGTAAGCATCAAATGAGATATTTGTAAATCACCTATTGCCTGGCACATAGTAGGTGCTACATAAATGTGTATTCACTTCCCTTCCTCTTCCCCTTCCCCTTTCTAATAAAATGTGTTCAAAACTCTATATAAATGAGTTATTGCTATCATAACTTAGGTTGCTGGGACAGAGACATTTGTCCTGAGCTGGCCATATCCAGGTCCCTGAATGCCATGCCAGAATACCTAACGCTCTTCCTGCTTTAGATCTTTACTTCAAACTAGAGAGGAAGGTGAGGAAAGCCTTCAGTATTTTTTCTGTGCCATATGGTCAAAGGATTAGCTTTACTCTGCTTGGCTCCAGAAGGCAGAAGCAGGGACAATAGGTAGGAGTTAAAGAGAAACAGATTTAAGGTCGATGTCAGGAAACACTGCCTGCCAATTAGAGCTGTCCACTAGTTGGAGTGGGCTACTGGTAGTGAGCTGCCCTTCACTAGAGGTCTTCAAGCAAAGACTGGGTGGCCAGTTGTCAAGGATGTTGCGGAGAGGGATTCTTGTTCTGGTCTGGATTGGACAAGATGGCATCTGAGATTTTGGGATTCTGTCAAGGTCAAAGGCTGGGCTTAACAAGCTCGCTTGGTGGTTGACTGAGAAAGCACATAGGATCCATGATGACCAGCAGCTGGAACTATTTGCTGCAAACCATTAATTATCAAAAAAACTAATTAAAGGGAATAATGATCGAACTGTTTGGTGAACACAAGACTGTCCAATATGATATGTAGAGGATCAGTGGCTTCATTGTTTAGGGCATGGATGGATCAGAAGGCCTCATGTCAGAGCACAGATCTAACGTGGGAAGGGTCTCCAGAAGCTCTCTGGGCCAAACTCCTCATTTTACCGATGAGGAAAACGATGCCCATGGAGGGCAAGTGACTTGTGCATGGTCACACAAGTAATGAGAATGAGTCAGTCAATCTATAAGGATTTATTAAGTACCTCCTGTGTAACCTAGGCAAATCACTTAATTTTGTTTGCCTCAGTTTCCTCATCTGTCAAATGAGCCAGAGAAGGACAAACCACTCCAGTATCTTTGCCAAGAAAACCCCAAATGGGGTCACGAAGAATCAGACAAGACTGAAATGGGTGAACAATATTAAATATTACTATTATTATTATCAACATAGGGAAGGCACTAGGATAATATCAACCAACCAACATACATTTATTAAGCACCTACTGTATACCAGGCATCATGCTAGGCACTGGGGATACACAGATGAAAAAGAAATCCCCCTTGCCTTCAAGGAACTGACATTCTATCAAACTGAGGTATATAGGATTTTAGAAGATCTCCTGAAAGGGAAAGATGACCTATAGTTTCTGATGATTTTATATTCACTTGTCTGTGTATCTATTTGTTTTCCCAGCACAATGTCAGCATTTTAGCCTGACTTTTTTCTTTCTATGTACTGCCAGCAACCAATAGAGTTGCCTGCACACAGCAAGCACTTAATATTTGCTTGTTGTTGAAATACTGGTTAACTCAAAAAAATAGGATTGTTCACTTTCTCTTCATTCATTTATTCAATAAACATTTATTAAGCATTTATTATGTACCTGGGGATACAAAAGGAGGCAAAAGACAACTCCTGCCCTCCAGGAGCTTACAGTCTAATGATAACTGAGCACCATCTATTACTAGAAATTCTAGGGCCATGTCATAACTGCATATCGATGGAACACCAAGCCCCAAATTATACATTATGAATTGCCAAGAAGTAAGATCCAAGATAAGACTGAGTTCATTAATGGAAGGGAAACTTGTCATTTTATAGTCAAGGAAACTGAGCCCCAGAGAAGGGAAGAATCTTGGTTTCCTGACCCACCAGGCGAGTATTTGCTTTACTAGCCTGATCC
>CM053622.1:18248169-18272156 GCA_028646595.1 Phalanger gymnotis | reverse complement strand
GAAGGAAGGAAGGAAGGAAGGAAGGAAGGAAGGAAGGAAGAAAGGAAGGAAGGAAGGAAGGAAAGGAGAGAGGAAGAAAATAAAGAAAAGGAAAGAAGGAAGAGAAAGAAAGGGAAGGAAGAAGGAAATAAAAAGGAAAGAAGGAAAGAAGAAAGGAAATAAAGAAAAGGAAATTGGAAAAAGTAAACTATCTCAGCGTTTTAGTGACCTGCAAGTCCCTAAAGGAGCTAATACTTGTGAAGTGCAATGCCTGGCTAGGTGACTCCATGGAAAGAGAGCTGGACCTGGAGTCAAAAAGACATGAGTTCACATTCAGCCTCTGACACTTACTAGCTATGTGACCCTAGGAAAAAATCACTGTCTGCCTCAGTTTCTTCATCTGTAAAATTCAATTTAGCCAAGAACAGATTCTTTCTAGCAATTTATATTCACTTTTTGAAAATGAATGAAACCAGGTTTGTTTTCCATTCATATGGCAAAAAACATGTGTTGTGGGACGGGGGGAAAACGTCATTAAAATATTTATCTTGCTTATTCCTGTGGCCTCAATGCCACAAGTGGCCCTCTAGGTCCTCAAGTGTAGCCCTTTAAGTAAATCCAAATTTCACAGAACAAATTTGTGTGGATGCAGCCAAAGGGCCACGCTTGAGTACCTAGAGGACCACGTGTGGCCTTGGGGCTGCAACTTCCTCTCCAACAACCTCTGCCAAGGAATGAACATTTTTACACTATTTTTTATACTATTACCCTTGTGGGGAGGGACATGTAGCAACTGCTCAATCTTTGATAATCTTGGAGAGAGAAGTTGCAGTTGAGTGATTAGAACAGATGCTAGATTGAGAAGTGTGTGAGTTGAGAGACTAGAGGCAACTATAGTAGTTTTTTCCTAGAGGTTTGTCTATAATTAGAAGAGAGATTTAGGATGGTAGCTTGGCAGGAAAGCAGAATCAGGTGCAGGGTTTTTAGGAATGAGAGGATGTAATAGCAATTTAGATTTGAAACCTATAAGACCTGCTCCTGGGGAGGTTAAACTTGGTGGATCTCTTGAGTTCAGGAATTTGGAGAGCCCGGAAAAGTGTCCAAGCTAAGTCCAGTGCCAATATGGCAAACCCCTGGGGAAGCAGAGAGCTGCCCAAATAGGGAACAAACCAGGTCGGAAAAATAGAGCAGGAAAGCTTCTGAGGGGCTGCTGCATTTCCAACTAAGCAAGATATGGGCTTCAGAACATATCAGTGGATAGGGAGAGATTGAAAATTAGAAAGGGATCCTTCTTTGGAAAGGTGGGGGACTATGGATGTGGAACATTTCTTATGGTGAATTGGTTAGTTAGATGAACTGAGGTTTGTTGGTTTTTTCCTCTGTTTTATTCTCTGTGGTAAGGGATAGCCTTCTGGATGGGAGAAGAGGGAGTTGGGAAGTGAAGGTCATGTAAAAACAAATTATATGCTGTTTAATAGGAATGTATATGTAAAGCCTATATTGGATTGCATGCCATCTTGGGGAGGGGAAGAGAAAGGAGGGAGAGAAAATTTAAAACTTATAGAAATGAATGTTGAAAACTAAAAATAAAGAAATTTATTTTTTAAAAAAGGATAAAAAGCAAATTATATGAATAAAAATTTGAGATGAAAAGGAAATTTGGGGCGTAGAGGCAGTGAGTGAAAGGGCAAGGTCCCAGAGAAAACAGGAGAGAATGAGACCAAGGGCACATGGGGTTGGGCTGGTTCTATACTTCTCCATATTGACTAGAGAGGGGATAGAACCCCTAGATGCTCATCTCACAAGCACAGCTCCAGTTAAGATCTACCACCCCAGTCTAACAATTAAATGTAAATTTAACATTCCATGTAATTGAGACTTGGGTCTGCTACAGATTTCAGATCTAGACATACACTTACAAGTCAGCAATGGGGCAATGCTAGCCTTTTGGCACTGGAAAAATTGAACATCCTCCACTAAGTGGATAGAAGGTTAAAACACTGAGCCTGGAGTCAGGAAGAATCCTCTTCGTGAGTTCAAACCTGGTCTCAGACACTTACTAGCTGTGTGACCCTGGGCAAGTTACTTCACCCTGTTTGCCTCAGTTCCCTTATCTGTAAAATGAGCTGGAGAAGAAAATGGCAAACTTCTCCAGTATCTTTGCCAAGAAAACCCCAAATGGGGTCACAGAGTTGGATGTAACTGAAAAACAACTGACCAGCAACAGCAATTATCTTTCATTAAGCATTATTTGGATGCTCAATATAGGACATCTTCCAGACAACAGGAATGGTTTGATACACCTGCTGCTATTATTGTCTGGTCTCCTAGATGTATGAGGAGTGTAATCCATTAGGAAGCCTGCTCAGGGACCTGAAACAGTTGTAAAAGTTGTAAAAGAGAAAACAAAAGTTACCAGCAGTCAGATACCCTGTGTGAGCACTCCTGAATGCCCTTGACATCTAAGAGATCGGTGGCTTGGCTTTCAAAGGACATGACCCACTTCTGAGTAGAAAGAGACTTGTTTAATGGTAATAACTCTTTTGAAAAACATGGAAGCCATTGGAAGGACATAGAGATGTGTCTCTTGGCTTCAAACAAGCCATGTTATTAACTCGGATACAATCTCCTTTAAAAAAAAATCTGCCATCTCCTCCCTACCTAAACACCTCAACTGTTTCTTGGATTGACTGAATACTTCAACTGTCCTTCCAACTCAATAGCATCCCTCCCTGTTTTCATGGCCAATTTCACACAATGCTAAAAAGGATCAGCCCTAATGGCTTCTCTCTTCACCTGTTTTCCCAAATGTTCTACGATATTGAGCAATCTAGATAACACTCACGGTGTCTACCCCACCTAGTTGACATGGACATTGGCGGGGTGTGACCTGGGATCAAGAGGTAGGATAGAAATGTTGGGGAGTGAGATAACCATATGAGGCTAACTCTCTGGCCCATGACACATTTCCTCCAAAGCTTCTGCCATGCTTTCATTTGAATATGTGTGGTTTTTTTAAAATAAACATTCTTGCAAAGAAACAGCAAGACATTGGACCTAAAGAGATGATTTAGCCATGGCAGGGTTTAGTTACAGGCGGCTGCAAATAAACAGAGACAAATTACCCCTGTCAGACCCCAGCAGGGTACAGATTAAGAGGATGTTTACAAGTCGAGTAGACCTCACTTCCAAGCAGCATTTGGTCGACAGCTAGAATGGAAGCAAGATAGCTACAAAGAAAGAAGACAGATCCAGGAGAGGACTAACACAGCTCACTCTAAATTAAGGCATTGCTCAAGCCAACATTTAATGCCCACTATGTGCTGTCTCATGTGCTATGGAGTTATAAAGAAATGTCTTTGTTGTTTAGTCATGTCTTTGTGTCATGTTGTTGTTTAATCATGTCAACTCTTTGCGACACCACTTTGGGTTTTCTTGGCAAAGACAGTGGAGGGGTCTGCCATTTCCTTCTCCAGGTCATTTTACACATGAGTAAACTGAGGCAAGCAGGGTGAAGTGACTTACCCAAGGTCACACAGCTAGTAAGTGTCTGAGGTCATATTTGAACTCAAAAAGGTGAGTCTTCCTGAACCCAGGCTAAGTGCTTTAGCTACCTACTGGTTCCTCATACAGCTGAGAGACTGGAAGCTCCTAGAGGGAAGGCACTGTCTTGGTTTTTTTTTCCTCTTTGTCTCTTTAGCATAATGAACAATATCTGACACATCGTAGGGATTTTCGTAAAGTACAAGTCAGACTCTGTCACTCTCCTACTCAATAAACTCCAGTGGCTCCCTATTTCCTCTAAGATTAAAGAAAAATGCTTCTATTTGATTTTTAAAGCTCTCCAGAACTTTCCCCAACCCTTCCCATACTCTAGGATCCTGCCAACCTTCTTTCTTTTCTCTTCTTCCCACAGAACACTCCAGCTCCCATCTCTGCTCATTAGCCCTGGCTCTCCCCCAGGCCTAGAATTCACTTCATTTCTACCTCCATCTCTTAGAATCTCATTTCCTTCAAAGTTCTGCCCAAGTAACAAGCTGCTACCAGGTCCTCCCAGTTCCTAGAATCCCCCCCAACCCCGCAAATGCCTTGATTTGTAGTATATGTATTTTGTATATCCTCATGTGTGGATGTTTTATCTGGACACTAAGCTTCATGAGGTCAGAAATTGTCTTTTTGCCTCTATGTACCCAGCATAATGTCTTGTATATAGTAGCAGTTTATTGATTCATTGGTTAATAAATGTTTGTTGAATGAATGAATGAGACAAGATGCAAAAGATTAAATAACAATATGAGAGATACCATGATCTGTCTTAGCCAGAGCTAAACAAACAGCTTAGCTCATATAATCTCTTTGTGTCTCTCTGTCTTTCTGTCTGTCTATATCTCCCTCTCTCTTACACATACATACTATTTTGACAATCCGGCTAGCAGCTGCTGTGGGGGTAAAAAACCAACATGAGCCCAACAACAAGAACACTGCAAGCCCAGGTTCTTTTGATCTGCTTTACTAAGGAAAGCAACATTAAGGGGGTTAACAATCTTACTTTAATCCAACATACAAATATCATTCGCTCAGCTCAGAGGGAAAAGCCAGCACCCTGAGCTTCAGAAAAACACAGATTGTAAATATCAACAGACAGACCTTGTCTGATTCAAATCTCAATGCATAGTTACCAGGGTTTAACAAAGTCCCAACATCTGGGTTTACAAGCTGGAGGGCTCTTAACTACAGCTACCCAGAGTCTCCACATCAGCCCTCTGCCAAGAGTGAGAGCCCTTTGCGAATAGCTCTGTTCTCTCTTTTTATGCACTCTTTAGCCATCATCATACCTCATCTGAGTGACCAGAATTTAAGTTCTTACTGTTGGCTCTGGTCTTAGCAACTCCCCTTAGGACCCTGAGGGCTTCACGCTCACATAGGCTTAGCACCTAAGAGATAGGGGTTTGGGCCTGGGGCTTAGCAGCTAATAAGACTCAATCAAAGACACCCAACTTAATTGATATTGCACATACACACACACACACACACCATCCCACATTTCACACAGGAAAGCACCAGGCCTCAGAGCGGGGCAGGGATTTGCTCATGATCACACAAGGAATCAGTAGCTGAGCTAAGAATAAAACCCACATCTCGCAATTCCTATCCTAGGAAATTTTCCCTTATGCCGTGCTGTCCTTGGTGAGGGTGCTTCCTTTCCATTCCAGGATGGTCTTGAATCTTTCCTCAGTGATGCCATGATTCAAGGTCAGCCTCTCCCCCCTCAGTCTCACCCCCATGATCACAGCCCCTCCCCATATAGCCTGGAATCTTTCCTCTTCCGTATTCGACCCTCATTCTCACCCCAAGTCCAAAAATGCGCTTTTGGATTTGTTTAGAATCATTCATTGCTATTTCCTGGAAGGTCCTTGGGTGACATATAGGCCAAGAGCCGACACAATTATTGAGATGTAAGCCTTTATAGAAAACCTTGGGATCCCCTATCTAGAGTGGATATTAACGATTCCCCAGCATATGCCATCAAGGCAAACATTTAGCTTTTTGTCCTTAGTTGGAATTTATGGAGCGTGGCTCCAGACCCAAAGACCAAGTCATCGCTGTAGGGTAGTAGCAGCATCATGAAAGTTAATTTCATTTTTATTATCTCTGAGGCTGAGATTTTTCTGTTTCTGAAGATTTCCTGTGGGTCTCTGACACCTCTGGTTAGCTACAGCTCTAGGGGCAGGTTTTCTTTTCTGACTTCCATATGTCACTGTCTGCTTCACATCATTTTCTCTCAGAGCTAGAAGGGGGCCTTAGAACAGAGAATGTCGAGGCTGGGATGGGCCCTAGAACAGGGAATGTCAGAGCTGGGAGAGGCCTTAGAACAGGGGATGTCAGAGCTGGGAGAGGCCTTAGAACAGAATGTCAGGGCTGAGAAGCACCTTAGAACAGGGGATGTCAGAGTTCAGGGAGAAGTGGGTATACTGGAGTTTATAGTTTGGTGAAGGTATGTATATTCAGAAGAGCTTGGTTTGAAATTTGGCTTTGCTACTTACTGGCTGTATGACCCTGGGGAAGCCACTTTCCCTTGTCTGTGCCTCCGTTTGTTGGACAGGATGATTCCTAAGGCATCTTCCAGCTTTAAATCCTATGTCTGTAAAAGTACTCTAAAGGGGCGGGGAGAGAAATGTCATTCTTCTACAGCAGAGACGGCATCATGGCAGAGTGAGATTACCTGACTTGAGGCTAAAAGGATCTGGGGTGGAATCCCGACTCTGACACGTACCACCTGTGTGCCCTTGGACAAATGCTCCATCTCTCGGGGCCCTGGCTTTGTCCTCTGTAAAATGAGGTGCTTGGGTGGAGCGATTTCTACAGTCCTTCTGACTCTAAATCTATGAACCCCAAAAGGTCAGAGGTTGTTCAATGCCTTGCAACTAAGACCCTAATATCCTGGAGGAGCAGACTGGCTCCTTTACTAGGGCAGAGTCCCATTTCCCTAATGAGGCACATTTGTTGAAGAATTGATATGTAGTTAGACTATTATCTCTAGTGAGCTAGTCTGGTTGATGGATTTGGGGACCTGGGTTCAAATCCTGCCTTTGTTACCTGTGTCTTCTTGGGCAAGCCATTTCACTTTCTTGTGCCTTCATATCCAAATCTGTAAAATGAGTGAAGTTGGGCTAGAATGCCCTCGAAGTTCCCTCCCAGCTTTGGATTTATGGTCCTATGAATGAATGAACAAATATTTGTTGAGCTCTTACTGTGTGCAAAGCATCAAGACACAAAGGGGAAAAGTGAGACAGTCCCTGCTATCAAAGAATTTAATTGGGAAAGACAACACATAGGGGATATTTTGGCTATACAACAGATAGAAAGCCCCAGAACTCCTGAGGGGTCAGCCATAGGCATGGCAGGCTCGAGGGCATGGAGGTTGCATTAGTAGGTTAAATGACAGTGACTACGGGTCTGGTAGGCATAACTAGGTGGGCCAATAGTGCATAGAGCCCTGGGCCTAGAGTCAAGTAGACTTATCTTCCTGAGTTCAAATCCAGCTTCAGATACTTCCTAGCTGTGTGACCCTGGGCAAGTCACTTTACCTTGTTTGCCTCAGTTTCCTCACCTGTAAAATGAGCTGGAGAAGGAAATGGCAAACCACTGCAGTATCTCTGCCCAGAAAACCCCAAATGGGGTCACAGAGAGTCAAACACCACCAAACGACAACAAGAAAAGTATGATTGTTGGTTGATGAGTTCTGAGAACCCATGTAGCTCTGTCTAAGATCTACCAAATGATCGATGATCTCATCAATAAGGGTATTCTCTACAAAGATTGAAATCACAGCCCCCACCTCCTGCCCCTAGGCCTGCCTCACCCTCCCCACCAAGGGGTCATCCTCTAATTCTCTGACCATCGCTGGGGCCATCACCCTGCCATGACCAGCCCTGTCTTTCTCTGCCATCATTTATCTGATGACACCATTCTTTGTAATGGAATTTTGTAATTTCTTCTTTCGAGATGTGATACAACCAACACACACTTACCACACACCCTTCCATTACCCTTTGGGCGATTCCCAGATTCAGCTCTTCAGAGATGGCAGCGTTCCCTGACTCAACACATCAGAATGTCTACTTCCCAAATGAAAGCCATACAGAGACAGCATCATGCTGAATGCCAATTAATTCTAAATTTGTTCCTATCAGGATTGTTGAACAATGCATTATAGTAATGGATTTAACCACATGTTTTACATGAAGACTTTAATTCTCCACTTAAAGAACATTTTACCCATTTTAAGACATAAAATTTCAAACTTCCACCCTGCACACACACACATGCGCACGCGCATACGCACATACGTAGATAAGTATTTTCCTTCTTACTTTTCTAATGGAAACTATAACCCTGGTTAGATAGAATGCTTCTTTGCCCCAGACAGTAGAGAAAGATGTCCACCACTAAATTCACTATGCCAATGTTAGAAACATTCTCCTTCCCCAAGAGACAGTTTCATTTCAGGAATTTGACTTGAACTAGAATCTTTAAGCCCAAAACTGAAATCTTCCCCTCTAGGGTCAAAACTTTCTAGACTGGGAAATTGCTAAAATTCCACCAGTATTTAAAGCTTCCAGGGATATGGATAGCTCTGTAACAGTTAAAATTAAGGTAAACCAAGGCACAATGTTCCAAACATCACCAATTTATTCAGAATGTGAAAATTTACCAGTAAATAGGATCTCAGCTTCCTCTGCAATGCTAAGACCCCAAGTGAGGGGAACAGCTCTCTCTCTCTTTTATAATTTTGGGAAGCACAGAACAAAGAACAGGACTTTGTAGGCAAGGAACAAGTTATGATCAATAAAAAGAGCTTGATATCACGAATGGAGAAATCAATATGATTGGTTACAGACCTGAGGTATAGCAGATAATATGATTGGTTGGAAACTGGATATAAAGAGCTAGCAACAAACCCTTCCATCCTTCCTGTGACTAAGAAATATTCATTGTGTCCAGACTCAAGGTTAAAGATACTGGACCAGACTTCTTTGGATAACAAACCAGACATCTTCAAAACATAGGTTGGTGGTGTAAGGACTTTAGACCAGACTCCCTGGTGTCCACCCGCACCCTTCAAGGATAACAGAGTTCCTTTAGGAAAGAACAGAACAATAACTAGCAGGAGAACCGGATTTCTAAACTTAACTCATTACGAGCCAGCTAAATTTCTGAACTAAGTTCAGAGACAAAGAGCCGTGACTTAGGCAGTCACAGGGAAAAAAAAACAATTGACCATAGATAGAATCAATTAAAAGAAGTCACAGAATATGATCATTTCAATTGCAGGACTAGCCAGTCAGGGGATAAACATTTCTTATGTAACTATCATGTGCCAGGCACTGTGCTAAGCTACAAAAAGAGCCAAAAACAGTCCTCGCCCTCAACAAGCCCACAATTTAACAACAAACAAGCCATATACAAGATAAATACTTAATAGAAAGAAGGTAATAGCATTAAGAGGAGTTAGAAGTTCAGAATTGGACTTTTCTTTTCCTGACCCAATTGGAGGTTTCAACCTCAGGATGTGAACAAATTTCATTTACACATTCTTTCTCTTGGCTGACTGATTCTCTGAGTTTTTCTTACTTAGAAAGATATGACTGCCTAGAGCATCTTCTTCATTGAGGTGGGGAAGAGGGTTGGGTTCCACCCCTTACCCCAAGGTGGTGAAGGGCTAAGAGGTCATGCTTTTGGGAGGAGGAGGTGATGGAAAGGAGGATGTTTAGTCTGGAGAAGAGAAGCCACGGTAGCTATCTTGAAATATTTGAAGTCTTTGAAAGAGAGATTAGCTTTTTTTCTGCTTGACCCCATAGGGAAAAGATGGAAGCAATGAGAGTAATTTCCAGATACTTCACCTCAGTGTATAGAAAAAAAGTCCAAGATCAGAACCTCAAAGTTGAAAGGAATCTTGATGGCCATCTGGTCCAAACCATATCTGAACAAGAGTCACTCCCAGAATCACAGAATTAGAGTTGGAAGGTACCTGAAAGACCATCAAAGCTAACTCTGCTCATTTGAGAGATTAAGGAAACTGAGTTCTCCAGAAGTAAAGTGGTGATCTCAAGGTGACACAGGGAGTAAGTAGATGTTGGATTCCAGCCCAAGTCCTTTGATTTCATATCCCCTGGAAGGGTAAGGCAGAGATCTCCTGGGAGGGGGCAGAGAGGGCTTTTAAAAAAACATCCTTTAACATCTTCATTAAGTAGCAAAAGACAGTCCCTGCTCTCAAGGAGCTTACAGCCTAATGGGGGAAACAACATGCAAACAAGATATGTACAGGATAAATTGGAGATATTTAACAAAAGGTAAAAGACTAGGTTATCATCGATTTTCAGGCAAGACACCACAGTTTTGTGGTATATAAACCAATTATCAGTAAAATTCTACTCCAGAAACCACAGCTTCAGCAGAGTTTATCTGGCCCCTAAGTGGCACCTTTCCTAGACTTGTTTTTAAGGACTTTTCAGAATTCATTTATTCAACAAACTTCTTCATAATTCTGTTGGATCATAGATCAGGACTCTAGAGCTGGAAGGGAACTTAGAGGCCATTGAATCTAACCCTTACTTATGGGGAAACTGAGGCTGAGATGGGTTAAGTGACTTACCCAGGGTCATCCAGGTAGCAAGTGTCAGAGGTGGGATTTGACCACAGGTCTTCCTGACTCTACATCCAGTATTCTATCCACTACCCACCATGGTCTTTCATGTTGGAGACATAAAATTTAGATAAGATACTCCATGCTCTCAAGAAGACTGAGTTAAAGGAAGCATCACCGTAAAAAAATTAGATCTGCCAATAATGTTGTGATGAAAGGCTTCACCTTATCCAATCAAGACTTAAAGGAAGCATGATTTCACCTGTGTAATTACTCTTCCAGGAATATATATTTCATATCTGCTATTAGACATAGCTTGCCTTGGCCAAAAATATTCATCACTTAGAGACCAACATACAGGTGTGACAAGTCACCCCCTCCATATAACTCAGCTACTCCCCAGACACGCCAGTCATCACCAAGTCATTCTTCATTTTCTTTTGGTCAGAAACTCTTCCTTTTCCTTCTCTCTTCCACTATGAACCAGAGACTGTTGGTGTCGATGGTTGAAATGTTTGACATTCATTCTGTAGGAATATTTTTTCCTCTCCCTCTCCAATTCAATTCAATAAACATTTATTAATCACCTACTATGTTCCAAGCACTGTGCTAAGCACAGGGGATACAAATAAAAAGAAAGATAGTCCTTGCCCTCAAGAGGCTTGCAATATAACTGGGAAAGATAACACACAAAAAGAAGTAAAAGGTGTATGTGGAGGGGGGTGCACCAGTGGATAGAAGTACTGACAGAAAACAGAGTTACCCCAAACATTCAGATCTAGGCCTCCAATCCAAGAGGAAATATAACCAAGGAAGTTGAGAAGGTATTGAGTATCAAAAACTGAGTCAATCATCTCAGTAATGGGATTTCAGGTTCTAATTTTGAACTTAGAAATAAGCATCTGAATACTAGATTGGGAAGGCATTTAGTTGGGAAATCAGAGAAATGCAGCCACTCCTTCCTGAACACACACAGTGTTGACTTTAGCCTTCAGGTCTACTTGTAGCATCATAGGTTTAGAGCTAGAAGCAACATTAGCAATGTCGAGCCTAACTCCATCATTTTACAGATGAAGAAGGTGAGGCAGAGAAGGGAAGTGTTTTTATAAGAGCCAGACCTCATGTGGAAAATGCCTGAACAACAACCAAACATTTTACTCTATAAATGTTATTTCATTCAGTCCTCACAATCACCCTGGGAGATAGGTGCTCTGATTATCCCCACTTTACAGTTGAGGAAACAGAGACACAGAGAGGTTAATTGACTTGCCACACAGCCAGGTACACAGTCAGTGAGTGTCTGAAGCTGGATTTGAAATCTTGGTCTTCCTGACACCAACAGGCCCAGCACCCTCTCCATGGGGCCAGCTAGCTGCCTCCACAAGTCAATCAAGCATTTATAAAGTGCCCTACTGCATGCCAGGTACCGAGCTGGGTGCTGGGAAAGCCAAGGCAAGAACGAAAGTCCCTGCCCTCGAGGAGTTTGCGTTCTTTCATCAATCGATCAACAGGCACTTCTGAAGTACTTGTGAAGTACTTGTGAAGTACTGAAGTATGTGCTAAGTGTAACAAGAACCCAAGACAGGTATGCAGGGCAGGTGGCACCTGAGCAGAGCCTGCTTGAGACTCCAAAGAGTACAGGATGAGCTTCCAGCCCAAGTCTGGGCCAAGGCTTTCCCGATCTCCAGGACGGAATGTGGAGGGGGATGGGGTGTATCTTATTTTGTAGATTAGTCACGCCACACTCTTCCTGAACCCAGTTGGGGTCTTCCTGACAAAGACATTTTTTCTTCTCCAGCTAATTTTACAGATGAGGAAACTGAGGCAAACTTGCCCAGGGCCACAGAGCCTTGGAAGTGTCTGTGACCATATTTGAACTCAGGTCCTTCTAATTTCAGGCCAGATGCTCTACCCACTGTGCCACCTACCTGCCCCAGAGGGAAAATATGTAAAAGAAATAAGGCCTTTATCTCCTCTGCATATAACCGTCCCCATCTGAATTAAAGACAATATTCCTAAAGGCAAAGATTTGGCATTATCTGGGAGACTGGCCTTCCCAAAGGGCCTCAGGATGTTTCTAGGCAAGAGGAGGGACAGCAGACCAATGGTAGTAGAAAAGGCCAAGTAACATGGAAAAGACAGGATGATATGGAAGGACTTGTCACAGTTTTCCCTGCCCAGAGCCACCAAGAGCATGTCAGATATCTCTGTCTCCCAGGGACAGCTAAGAAAGCACAGCTTTTGAGTTGCAAACTCAGAAGGGAAGAAAAGACATTTCTCTGTTCTTGCCTGGCTCACATTTTCCTTTGCATAAATTGTTCTGTTCGGAAAAATAAAAACAAAAAAGTCACCCCAGAGCCTTTACAAATCCCAGGCTGCCAGGAAGTGGGGCCCATATGTCTGCCCGCATCACATCCATCCAATAGAACAGTACAGGAAAACACATCAAACAGCTGCCAAGCTGGGCTTTCACCTGATTCCATGCTCTATTTTTGTGTATGAAATGAGAAGCTCGGTCTTTTTTTGCTGCCCTCCCTCCTCCCCAGCCCCAGCCCCACTTCATTTCCTTAAAACCTCCTGAAGAGAGAGCCGCTCTGAAAAGGCTCTCCTGGTGCTAATGTATTTGTCATGTCTGGACTGACAGATGCATGAAGAGCAAGTTACTCCCTTTCCATTTAGTCATTAGAAGGGAAAAGGGAAGGAGTGATGGGCTGTGTGGTATTTTTGTGTTTTAAAAATATACCAAACTGGTTAATCTCAGGACTGAAATGTGCCAGAGGAAGCTTCTAGGATGTCTCAAACTATTGTGTAACAGAGACAGAGAGATGATAGCTAGGTAGGTAGAAAGGAGAGAAAGACAGGCAGAGACAGGTAGATGGATGGAAGAGAAAGAGAGGCCGGAGGAGAGGAGAGGGAGAGAAAAAGTAAGAGAAGAGTGATAGAATGATGGGTGGGTGATAGTAAATAGATAGGTATGTAGGTAGATAGAAAGATAGATAGATAGATAGATAGATAGATAGATAGATAGATAGATAGATAGATAGATGGAGAGAGGGAAAGAAGGAGAAAAGGAGAAAAGGAGGAAGAGATGAGAGAGAATGATGAATGGATGAATAGATGATAGATGAGACAGAGAGAAAGAGATGAGATATAATGGTGGATAGATGGATGGATGGATTGATGGATGGATGGATGGATGGATGGATGGGGAAGAGAGAAAGATGAGTTAGACTGATGGATGTATAAATAGATGATAGATAGACAGATAGACAGACAGACAGACAGACAGACAGATATTAGATAGATAGATAGATAGATAGATAGATAGATAGATAGATAGATAGATAGACAGACAGACAGAAGAGATAGTAGATAGGTGGAGAGGCAGAGACAGAGACAGGGCCCCTCAGGGGCCCTTGTGGGACTCATCTCTGCTGCTTGTTCCTCTCAGGACTTTAAAGGCTGTGTCACTCACTCATTCCAATTAACAAAAATTTATCAAGCAACTATGATGTACCAGGCACTATGCAATGACAAAAAATGAGAACCAGCCTTGCCTTCAGGGAGCTTCCATTCTACTGGTTGCCCCCTAGGTTATGGACAGGTTCTGATATCAGGGGTGTGTGTGTGTGTGTGTGTGTGTGTGTGTGTGTGTGTGTGTGTGTGTGTGTGTTGTCCATCAATCACCTATCTCAACTCAGTCCCCACTAGCTGCCATGCTCTCCTTCCCTTCACAGCTATCAATCAAAATCCTATGCACCAAAGCATCTTTATCTTAGATCAAAGACAATAAAATGTAAAAGTATTGATTGTATGTCCCATAGACTTGGTATTCTAATTTGATCCCAGATCTAATTCCTTCTAAAGTCACAAACTCTTTCTTGAATGGACTTTCTCCTTCTTCTCCCTTCTGTGTGTGTGTGTGTGTGTGTGTATGTGTATGTGTCTACGTTTCAGTCTCTGTCTCTGTTCTCTATCTGTCTCTCTGACTCTCTGTCTCTTTCTGTGTGTGTGTGTGTCTACGTTTCAGTCTCTGTCTCTGTGTCACTATCCGTCTCTCTGACTCTCTGTCTCTTTCTGTGTGTGTCTGTGTCTGTGTTTTGGTCTCTGTCTCTATATGTCTATCTGTCTCTCTGTCTCTATCTCTCCCTGGCCCCCTCCCAAGCCCTTTTCAAAGCACAGCTTACTCATTTCCTCCTTGCTTAACTCCTTGCCCCCAACCTGCCAATGCTCCCTCCCAAATTACTTTGCATCGCTTATGCCCATACACATTATTTCCGCTGATAAAATGGAAACCTCTTAAGGGCACAGGCTGTTTTAGGTCTTGTCTTTGTGTCCCAAACCTGGCACATGGTAGGATCTTAATAAATGCTTATTGACTTGTTGGTTCAGTCTGAGGTGATGACCAGACTGGGCTCAACATTTACAGAACCAGTGCCTTCCAATCGGCTTGCGATTCACTTTGCTCCGGGGCCCAATGACAGTGACAAGCTAAAGGGAGAGGGGGTCAGGAAAAGGAGAAAAGGCCAAGAGAGCCATACCCAGCTCCCTAATGAGGAAGGTGGGATGTTGATCTGCCAATATTAGTTTTTCAATGAAGTTAAGGCTTCCTAATAACTGTTGCCTAGGAACCAAGATCACTGTGGCTTTTTGCTGCCTGACAGAAATCTCTCTAATTAGCACACAGACAGGACTACCTCTGCTCTGTGTGTGTGTGTGTGTGTGTGTGAGGGAGAACACACTGCACCACAGATGTATGTATTGTGTTTTTCCCCAGAAGAAAAATGTACCTCTTATATGAATGATGATTCACATTAATTAGACAGTAGCCTTGGGCAAAAGTACCAGCAAACATCAGGTGGCCTGAGTCATTATCTCTGTCATCATCTGCAGAAGCAAAGTAGCCCTTTAGAGTCTCCTTCCTTATTTCTGCCGTTCAGCTTGAGGTATTTTCAATGGTAAACTATGCATGTGGGTGGGCACCTGTTCGAATGGCTGAATCTAGCTGTGCCTGTCGGCTGTATTCATTAGTAATAGCCATCATTGAGTATATAGGTCTTTCAAGTTTACAAAGATGTGGTATCTCACTTGAGACTCACAGTAACCCTGCGAGGTATGCTATTGTTATTCCCATTTTACAGATAAGGAAACTGAAGCAGAAAGAGGTTGAGTGACTTGTCCAGTGTTGCCAGGCTGGGAGGATTTGAATTTAGGTCTTCTTGACTTCAGTCTACCCACTGACCCACCCACACGTGGATCATTGTCCAGTATAACTCTATAACCCATATCTATTCCGTTCCTTCTCTCATCCTCACTTCTGACCTGGACTATTACAATGCACAAAAATAAAGTGACATAAATAACACAAGATCAACTGATATCTTGGCAATAATTGACTGAGAGCGAAGTCTTCCAAGGCTGTCTGGATGGCCACTCACAAGCCTTCTAATTGTTTCCCTCCCTCTCTACCATTTCATTTTCTACACAACTGCCACAGAGATCTTTCTAAAAACAAAGGGCTGACCATGCCATTCCCTTGCTCAAGAAGGTTCTTTGGCTCCCCATCAACCAAAGGATAAAATGTTAGAGCCTCTGTTTGTCCTTTAAAAATCCATCAATATCTGTCGCTACCTTTTTGACTTTGGGCAAATCACTGGACCCACTTTGGGTGCCAATTTATCCCAGCTATAAAAAGTAAGGGGTTAGACAGATGATCTCTGAGTTTCCTTGCAACTCTAGATTTACGATCCCATGATCCACTCTTTCCAGATTGACTTCCCAGGACTCCCTAGCATATATTCGAGTTTCTGGCCCAAATACCCTCTTGCAGTGCCCCATATAAGGTCTTCTGTCTCCTCCTTCTTTTTCATCGGATGATGCCACTCCTCTCTTCCACCCCTTGGCATCCCTACCTCCCATCAAGGTGGAGTTCTTGGAACACCTTCCACATGACAATTCTCCTCGTCCACCCTGAAATCACTTGTATATATTTTTGAATTTACTTTTCTATGCATGTGCTGTTCCCTACCCTCCTCCTAGAACATAAACTTGTTGAGGTAAGAAAAGGTTTTCTTTTGGCTTTGGACCCCCAGCACCAAGCATGGGACCTGGCACACAGCAGGCACTTGATAAATGCACACCGAAGGAAAGAAACAAATGGGTACATCGTGATAAAGAGAGGAGGGGGCTTCATTCCCAAAGCCTTTTCGTCAGCTGGAACATGACACATTGTGACGCCAAGTAGCTGTATGATGAATGTCGAAGCCCAAGTTCTCTTTGGAGATTTAAGCAATGCTAACAGGCATCTTGGCGATGTCAGCTGGGAGCACGTGCTGGCTTAATGGGGGAGAAATGACTTCCCACAGCAATGCATGGAGCCTGTTTCATTTGATTATTTTCCCCACAATGCTGACATTTTCTAGTTCCCCAGTGAGGGCTGGGGGGAAGGAAGGGGAGGTAGAGAAAGGGACTCAATCATTTCAAAGTTATCCGTTGATCTCTGTGCCATCCATATCATTCCGTTTCTAAGCATCGTAAAGAGCGGGAAATGACATTTACTACCTGATGGACAGAAGGCTCGAGCCTTCGGGGCAATTTTGATGGAGGTTTTAGATGTGTGGATGTCACAAAGAGACAGAATTAGGCTCGATGTTTAAGGAGGGAACGAGCCTTCCTGATAATTAGAGCCACCCCACAGTCGAGTGGGCCTCCTGGGGAGGCCATGGCTTCCCCCTCACTGCAGATCAGCAGGCAGAGGCTGGAGGCTACTTCAGGGGGGATATTTCAGATGGAATTCTGATTCAGGAATGAGTTGGACAAGGTGGCTTCCTAGTTTTCTTCCCTCAGCGAGAATCTATAATTCTGTATCTATGGACTGGTTCTCTGACTGTCACAGTGATACAACCAATGCCCAGAAAATGGTCTGGCGGGCAGCCCTGTCTCAGCAAACGAATAATCAAGGCACTGTGATGTAATGGATAGAGCACTGGGCACAGAGTTAAGAAGCCCTGGGTTCAAATTCAACCTCAGACACTTTCCTCCTCTCGAAAATGGAGGTTAATGATAGCCTATACCTCGCAGGGTTGTTCTGAGGATCGAATAAAGTAATGTAGAGAAAACACTTTGCAAATCTTAAAGGCGCCATCTAAATGCCAGCTTTTAATGTCATTCTCCATGATAAGGTTTGTAGATCCTCTGAATTAAGAACTATTCAAAACCTCTACGCTGATGTGTGCCAGAAAGAGATGCTGACTTGTAATAGCCACTCATCCTAGAGGCAGGCCTTACTGGGGCAATGAATCTGTATGCATTTATTAAGCACTGACTACATGCCAGTCATAGGGCAGCTAGGTGGCACGGTGGATGGAGCGTTGGGTTTGGAATTAGGAAGACTCATTTTCCTGGGATCAAATCCAGCCTCAGACACTTACTTAGCTGTGTGACCATGGGCAAGTCTCTTTACCTTGTTTGCCTCAGTTTACCCATCTGGAAAATGAGCAGGAGAAGGAAATGGGAAACCACTCTAGTATCTCTGCCAAGAAAACCCCAAATGGGGTCACAGAGAGTCAGACACAACTGAAAAACAACCAAACAGCAAATATTCCAGGCAGCATGCTAGGTGCTGGGGATACATAGCCAAAAATGAATCATTCCCTTCCCTTAAGGAGCTATTACTTTGTAAGACAGGAAGCAAATTTCTTTCCCCAACTCTTTGCAATGCACAGAAGAGAAATGATAAGAATACTGTTGTCTTAGAAATAATTGACCCAGACTTCCAGCCAAGATGGCCAACTGAGCAGGTGGCAGGCTGCCCAGCTCCCACACCTCATCCAGAAAAACCCTGAAGTTCCCAAAAGACCAAATGTTGATCAAGATATCAAATGAGAAACTAGAATAAGTGACTTCTTCCACACAAAAAAAACCCTCAAGCTAAAGCCCAAGGGCAATACCAGAGCCAAACCCCCAAGTAAAGCAACAATTTTACCAGAGATATCCAAAGATTGTGACACTCTGTCAGAGATAACAGGAGACAAGGGTCTCTCCTGAGAAAACCCCACTCCCAGAGAGCTGTATTTGGCTGCAACTCATCCCTGCTGACATGTCTTCCCCAAGAGGTCAATCCCCAGCACTCAGAGCAGGACAGCCCAGACCCAAGGACACTGAGGTCCCTAAAGCTCTATCCTGAGATTCCAGAGAGGGCCTCAAAGATCCAATGCTATGAACACCAAAGATCTGAGAGAGGGAGAAAGGAGGGCAAGTCTTGGGAGGGACGGTCAATGCACAAACCCAGACAGGGGACTGAACATGAAACCAAGCAGGACTGGCCTCCCCACCCCCACATGCAATACGGAGGAGAGCTCGCCCTCCTGGCACAAAGCCCCAATTCAGGAATTAAAACTGGAGAAATGAGTAAATCAAAGAAAACAGCCTTCTGGGTATAAAAATTATTGCAAATCTTAACTTGAGCAAATGCAAGCAGGAACTCAAAGGAGGAGGGGGGGTTGGGCCATGCATATGTAAATGAATAGATGATTGATTGATTTCATGGAGCTCATGGTATGAATTTTAAGAATTGAAGCCTCTTCATTGTTTCCTTCTGAAAAAAAGAAATCTTTGATGTGAATCAACATGATTATTTTTTAATGGCAGAAAAGATTCCTAGATACTTCAAAGATCTAAGGCATTGTAAATGTGGGCACCTCCTCTATCAATGTAGGTCATGACCCCTTGACCACTTAGTTTTGTTTGACAATTGCTATGGCCAAAAAAAAAAAAACAAAACTCATCCCCTGAGACCAAATAGTGATGATCCTCCGGAACTAGCTAGACATGACCTTGGATGACAGGTGGTATCTATTCAAAGCCTTTCTGACTTGTTGAGACCACTCAGGGGCTGCTGATACAAAAGCAAAATTTGTGGTCAGAGGAGCTGGCATCAAATCCCAACTGCCATTTTCTGCCTGTGTGACCTGGGACAAGTCATATGACCTCTCTGAGCCTCTGTTTTCTCATGTGCAAAATAAGGTGTTGGATTTGACAGCCTCTGACATTCCTTCTAGCTCTGAGGGTACTTAAGTTTGTTCCGAATTAAATTCTAGCTCTAATTTCACATCCACTTCTTTGTTTTGTGCTCACAACAAACCTGAGAGGGATTTTTAATACCATAGACAGATGGGGAAACAGAGGAACAGGGTTCATGGGATTCAGCTCTAGAACGGACCTTAGCAATCATTCTTTCCAGCCCCCTCATTTTACAGAGACAAAATGACACTCAGTCTCCAGGCTTTGTCCCTTTTCGCTGACTCTCTCCTATACCTGGAGCTCTTCTCATTTCTGCCTCCCAGCTTCCCCAATATCTGTTAAGTCTGACCTAAAGTCTCACCTTCTGCAAAAAGTCTTTCCCATCCTGCTTAATCTTAGCACCTTCCCTCCATTGATTAGTTCTAGTTTCTCCTATCTATAAATTGTTTGAACACATTTGTTTGCACATTGTCTCTTTGCTTAGACTCAGAGTTCCGTGACAGCTGAGGCTGTCTTTTGTCTTTCTTTGTATACTCAACAATGAGGAAAACGCCTGGCAAGTGTAGACCAGTAAATACCAGTTGACTGACTGACTAGAACCTATATCTCTTGATTCTAAGTCTAACGTTTCACTGAACCACACCATGTAATGTGTTATCCCTAAATGTTCTCAGAACCAAGCCAGTACTATTTAAAAAGAAATAATAATTTAAAAAAAGAACCAAGCCAGACAACAAAGAACTCCTTTGGATGTCGAGAGAATGATTCTTCCCATGCCATTTACTACAATCAGTCTCTCCTTTTACAATGCTTAGAACCTTAGAACAAAGCATTTTGAGCTGGAAGGGACTGTAGAACATAGAACGTTTGAGCTAGAAGGGCCCTTAGAACACAGAACTACAAAAGTGGGAGAGGCCTCGGAACATGGAATATTACCACAGGAAGAGACCATAGTGCACAGAATGTTATAATTGTAAAAGTTGATAGATTATAGAATGTAGAATATGGAATGCCATAGCTAGAAAGGACCTTTAAACACAGAATGTCAGAGCTCAGCTTGATTTAGGGGTTCACAGGGGCATGCTGTGGAGCAGAAAAGATTATTGGGATCTCTTCTGCCTGCCCAACCATTTAATCACTAAATGCTTTCTAAATGGGTGATTTTGGGGGTGGGAGGGTAGGGGATGGGGGCAAGGAACCAGTAGCCACACCAGAGAAATGATGGACAACTCAGGCTTAAAACATATATGTCCTAGTGGAGTTTATTGAAGAATGTTTGTTGTTACTGCTAGTTGTCCAGGGGCAGGGTCTTGCTTACATGAGAACACTTTCTTCAAGTTACTGTCCATGCTAGTGCCTTTTCTCCAAAGATTACCTCCAATTTGTCCAATATACATCTTGTACATACATAATCGTTTGCATGTTGTCTCTCCTCTTACAAGTGTAAGTTCCTTGAGGTCAGGGATCATGTTTTTGGTTTAGTTTGGTTTGGGGCGGGTGGGCTTTTTTTTTTCTTTTTATCCCTAATACTTAGCACATTGCCTGGCCCATGGTAAGCACTTTATAAATTCTTATTGCCTTAACTTGACTTGTCTGGCCTCTGAGGCTCCCAAGACCTATGCCAGATGGTGACCAGCCCCTATGAAGCGCAACACGTGGGCCTTACTCATGGGATGGTAGCAACAAAAATGGTTTCCCATCTTTCCCTTAATATGCAGAAGAAGGCCTAACTCTGATGTACTCTAATGATGCGTCATCACTTTGCCTGCTTCTTAATTCAGGCCTGGACTTTCTAACATTTTAATTAGTGGGGAGACAAGATGTTATCTCTTGCTTCAATTCCAAATCTTCACTTTGGAATCTTTCAGCATTAAAATTGGTTAGGAAAAAAGACCCAGGGTGGCGATGTTGGAAACTTAACCATGACTAACCTTTCTAATTTATTATCCACTGCACAGAGGCAGCAACTTAACTCTCACAGCCTTTGACAAGGATGAGTGAGATCTTTTTTTAATCTATACATTCCCAGAGGCAAGGGTAACCAATAACAACCAAATATAACGAGTGGTTTGCCATTTCCTTCTCCAGCTCATTTTACAGATAAGGAAACTGAGGCAAACAAGGTGAAGCAACTTGCCCAGGGTCATACAGATAGCTAGTTAGGTATCGGAGGACAGATTTGAACCCAGGAAGAGGAGTCTTCCTGACTCTAGGCTATGCATTATGGCACCCCCTAGCGGCCCCATGTGAGAATACTATGTGTTCTCTGTGATCTCTGTGGGCTCCCCCTGCCTGCTGATACTGGTTGTATTTGTGGGAGAGTGAGCCCCAGGTTTTTTTCACTCTGCTTTTCAGCAAATGTTTTTGCTTTGAGCTCATTTGTGTCCTTGCAAGACAAACAGATCAGTAAGTCCTCATGAGCTACATACGTTTAAGGGTCTGAACCCACAGAGGTCCCTGAACCTGGGGCAGTCATCCTCCAGGGAACGCAACCTGTGAGTGTGAATTGGTGAGTTTGCTCAAGCAAGGTATGGCATTTACATGGAATGAAACAGACTGAGTATTACACAGTGGGTTAACAGTAAAGCCGCTAGGTGGCGCCATAGTGCACAGAGCTCTAGGCTTGGAGTCAGGAAGACTCATCTTCCTAAGTTCAAATCCAGCCTCAGACACTGACTAGCTGGGCGACCCTGGGCAAGTCACTTAAGACTGCTTGCCTTAGTTTCCTCATCTGTCAAATGAGTTGGAGAAGGAAATGGCAACCCAGTGTCTGATTTCCAGACTTTCTCTCAGAAACTCTCTTCTTTTGAGGTTTGCTCAGCTAGGTGGCACATTGGATAGAACACTAGGCTCAGAATCAGGAAGACCCATCTCCATGAGTTTCAATCCAGCCTCAGACACTTACTAGCTGTGTGACCCTGGGCAAGTCACTTAACCCTGCTTATCTCAGTTTCCCCATCTGTAAAATGAGCTGGAGAAGCAAATGGCAAATCACTCCAGTACCTCTGCCAAGAAGACCCCAAACGGGGTCAGGAAGAGTCGGCCATGGCTGAAAAATGATTAAACAACAACCATAAAGCTGTGACTCCAACAAACCCAGATCTCCTGACTCTGTCACCAAGGCTATTTCCCCTCCACCCACCCTAAGTGCTTGTCACACTGTAATATGAATTCTTCTGAAATTTTATAAAATTAGGATCTAGAATAAAGATTAAGTAAAGAGAACAAGGAAAGGGAAAACCACTTAAAATAATTAGAACACTTCTGACGGCAATTTCTTCTTCAGTGGAACAGAGGTTAATTTGTTAGCCCTTTAAGTTAACAAATTTCACTACTTCCAAGATAACTCAGCATTTATCATACTCCGGCTATGCAAGGAGGATTTACAGGCTCTTGTGAACTGCCGTATCACACAATTTGCTGGATCCCAGAATAATTGTAATATAACGAGTTTGTTCCCTGCACTGCCTCCAGAGGGGTACAAGCAACAGGCATTCCCAGGTGAGAGGGAAAGAAGCCTCCCTCCCTCCAGCTACTACTCCGGCACTCACTCCCTGAAAACAGCTTTTCTCTCCTGGTTAGATCAGAGACAGTGCACCAGCACCAAGAGGATCAGGAGATGCCAAATCACGGATTAGATAAGTAGAGTGATTTTTCTGAGCTGCTTTGCAGAGTCTCCACTGGCTGCAGTTTTCAAGGCAGTGTGGCATAATAGAGAGAGCATTGTTGGGAAAGATAATTTTCCTAAGGCATATGTCTCTCTCTTGCTCAAGAACCTCCAGTGGCTCCCCATTGCCCTCTGAATCAAACATTGAAAGCCCACAACAACACCTTTATATGTATATTTCAAATAGCCACTTTTCACACACTCTTGGGTCAAGCTTGGTTCAAGATATGAATACCATTGGTTCCCAAAATCCACCTTCCATCTCCCAACTCTGACCCTCTATCCAATTTATCACCTAATCTGGAATAACCTCCGTCTTCATCTTTGCCTCTTAGGACCCAGAATTCTCTGCTTTCAAGGTTCATCCTACTTGCTAACTTTTCCTCGAGTCGTTCCCTAACAACCCCAAAGCTAAGCTGTCTTCCTCCTGAAGTGGCTCTGAATTGCTTTGGATGGTGGGTCACATTAGATCACCTCAGGCCTAGAGTCGGGAAAGCCTGAGTTCAAATGTGGCCTCAGAACTTGCTAGTTCTACGACCCTGAGTCTTTCAACCCCTATCTGCCTCAGTTTGCTTCTCTGCAAAATGGGAATCAGAATAGCACCTAGCCCCCAAGGGTTGTTGTGAAGACAGAACAAAATATTTATAAAATACTTAATATAGTGCCTCGCGTACAATAGGCACTTAATAATTGCTTGTTCCCTCCCCCTCCCCATAGCCCTCATCACTCCTTATCTTGTACTTAACTGATCTGTCATTATTATATCATATGTTGTGGCATATTATAATGTCTTCATATTTCATACACACACACACAGAGAATAAATGTAAGATCCATGCGGACACGAACCATGTCATTTAAAAAAATTATTCCATCCCTGGAGCCTTGAACCACTGAGTTACTTCAATAAATCTTTGACAAATGACAGGAAGTCTGGAGACCTGGGTTCTAGTTCTAGCTCTAAGATTTGGGGAACATCATCTCACTGGGCCTCAGTTTCTCTAACTACAAGAAGAAAAGAGAGGTGAGGGGCGGAGCCAAGATGGCGGCTGGGAAGCAGTGACTGGCGTGAGCTCCCCACCAAGTTCCTCCAAAAACCTATAAAACAATGGCTCTGAACCAATTCTAGAGCTGCAGAACCCACAAAGTGGCAGAGGGAAGCAGGGCCCCAGC